>CAWUFW010000106.1:5665000-6196203 GCA_963921515.1 Calotriton arnoldi | reverse complement strand
AGGCACCGTGGCAAAAACACCATCTTGGCCACATATACTCAGCCCATCGGGAATAGGGGGAGGGTATTCCAAAATTGGACCAACGCACACAGTCCCTCAGTGACCCTTTGTATATTATCCCGCTTACGCTTTTGTGGGGTGTGTGCCAATATAATCCCCAAATAATGGAAATGATCAATCTTCCAACGCAGGGTCAGAGCAGGCAAAGATGACAGTTCCTGAGCAGCCAAAGCACCCAATGGAAACACTAACGATTTGCCATGCTTAATTTTAAGACCTGTCAGTTCCTCAAAAGCATCCAGGTTTTGCAGGAGACGTGGAAGGGTCTCCCGGGGGCCCGTAAAATAGAAAAAGCTATCATCCGTGTGAAGAGATGCACAAGTTACTAACTTGTGTAACGATATATCTGTAAGAGACAGTAGTTAGTGACAGATTCCTTACCTTAGAATATCCCCAGGCGTCAGGCTGGATCCGGAAAGTTTTGCGTAGCAGTACCCTTGCGCGCCGGTAGGCGGCGTCGTGCGGCTCCGCGTCCGCCGTCGGGCGTCGTGATCGCCGGGATGACGTCGCGGGCAGTACTTAGGCGCCGCCTCTGCGCGCTGACGCCAGTTCTGTACACGACTTTCCGCGCCAGGAACGCAGAGCCATGCAAGAAGCTGACACAGGTGTCTGAAAATACTAGGGCCCTGAAAGGGATGTCCTTAACCCTAGAAATCAGTTCGCAGAACGGGAGGAGGAGTGGCGGTAGGAATCTATCACTAACTACTGTCTCTTACAGATATATCGTTACACAAGTTAGTAACTTGTGCATCTGAAAGAGACACGTTAGTGACAGATTCCTTACCTTAGAATAGATACCCCAGCAATACCAACCCCGGTGGTGGGTCTGCGAACAAAGATCAGACAAGGAAGTCCTGGAGGACAGAACGGCCAAAGAAGCCGCCCCTCCGGACCTGACTGTCAAGGCAGTAATGCTTTGTAAACGTGTGCAGCGAGGCCCACGTAGCTGCCTGACAGATAACCGGCAGCGGAACACCGCGGCCCAAGGCCGTGGTAGCAGCCGTTGCCCTGGTGGAATGGGCACGCAGCCCAACAGGAGGCTCCTTCTTGGCCAAAGAATAGCAGGTCTTGATGCACAAGGTAACCCAGCGGGAGATGGTCCTCTTGTGCACCGCCCGACCTTTTTGGCGCCCACGTAGCCAACAAAGAGCTGGTCATCCACCCGGAAGTGTTTTGTGCGGTCGATATAGAAGGAGAGCGCACGTTTTGGGTCCAGACGGTGGAGCCTCTCTTCCTCTCTGGAAGGATGCGGAGGCGGAAAGAAGGTGGGCAAAGTGATGGTCTGCCCAATGTGGAAAGCAGTAACCACCTTTGGCAAGAAGGACGGACGCGTCCGAAGAACAACCTTGTCTGGATGAACAGACAGAAAGGGAGGTTTGCAAGATAGAGCCTGGAGCTCACTCACCCGCCGAGCGGAGGTGATGGCCACCAGAAAGGCTGTCTTCAGAGTCAGAAGACGAAGAGGACAGTTATGCAGAGGCTCAAAGGGAGCGCACATTAAAAAGGTAAGAACCAAGTTCAAGTCCCACTGAGGCATCACAAACGGAACAGGAGGGAAGAGGTGAGTAATGCCTTTAAGAACCTGTTAACAACAGGGGACTTGAAAAGGGAGGGCTGATCAGGGAGCCTGAGGAAGGCCGAGATAGCACAAAGATAACCCTTGATGGTACCCAGGGCAGAACCCTGTTGGGCCAGAGAGAGAAGGAACAGAAGGACCTCAGAAAGAGGGGCAGAAAGGGGATCCACAGCCTTTGCTGTGCACCATGCCACAAATTTGTTCCACCTGCAGGCGTATACCACCTTAGTGGAGGGACGCCTGGCTGCCAGAATCACATCACAAACTTCGGGAGGCAAGTCGAAAGGAATCAACTGCCGCCGCTCAATCTCCACGCAAGCAGGTGTAGACTGGACAGGTTCGGGTGGAGGACCGTCCCCTGCTGCTGCGACAGAAGATCCTCCCGAAGAGGCAGACGGATCGGGGATCTATGCTCATATTGAGTAGCTCGGGATACCAAACTCTTCGAGCCCAGTCCGGAGCCACAAGAATGACTTGGGCCCGGTCGTGCCGAATCTTCTTCAACACTCTGGGTAGAAGTGGTATAGGCGGAAAGGCGTACAACAGACCGCAACTCCACTCGCGACGAAAAGCGCCGCCGAGCGAGTGCCGCCTTGGAAATTCCAACGCGCAGAACTGATGACATTGCGCGTTCTCTTCGGTGGCGAATAGATCTAACCAAGGCTCTCCCCACTGTAGAAAGAGTCCTTGCGCCACTTCCGAGTGAAGACGCCATTCGTGATCCATCATGCACCTGCGGCTGAGTTCGTCCGCCCTGGCGTTCAGAGAACCTGCCAGGTGTTGAACCATCAGGAACATGCCCTGGATGTTCCAGCCATGTCCAGAGGCGCAGAGCCTCCTGACAAAGGGTCCAAGACCCCACCCCGCCCTGTTTGTTGCAGTACCACATGGCGGTGGTGTTGTCTGTGAACACCTGCACTACCTTCCCTTTGACAGAGGGAAGGAATGCCTTGAGTGCAAGCCGGATCGCCCGGAGCTCCAGAATGTTGATATGGAGCCGGGACTCGCCGGAGACCAGAGGCCTCTGATCTCCGCCTCTCCCATGTGACCGCCCCATCCCAGAAGGGACGCGTCCGTCACAACTGTATGCTCTGGCTGGGGAAGGGAGAGGGATCTGCCCATGACCCATTGCCGGTTCGAGAGCCACCACTGCAACTGTTTTGCAGTCCCCTCCGAGATCTGGACGTGATCGGACAGGTTGCCCTGGTGCTGCGCCCACTGGAACTTCAGGTCCCACTGCAGAGCCCGCATATGCCATCTGGCATGATTGACCAGCAGGATGCAGGAGGCCATGAGGCCCAGCAGCCTCAGGGTCATCCGTACCAAAACCCAGGATAAAGGCCGAAAGATCGGAATCATAGCCTGAATATCCCCGGACTCGCCGTTCGGGAGGATAGGCCCGAAACTGCGTCGTGTCCAGAACTGCCCCGATGAAAAGGAGCTGTGGAGAAGGAATCAGATGCGACTTCGGCACATTGATGGAGAACCCCAGCGAGTGCAGGAGTTCGGCCGTAGTCTGGAGGTGGGAGACGACTGCCTGGGACGAGCCCGCCTTCAGCAGCCAGGTCGCCGAGGTAGGGGAAGACTGAAACCCCTGCCCGGCGCAGATGAGCTGCGACCACCGCCATCACTTTCGTGAACACCCGAGGGGCACTGGTAAGGCCAAAGGGGAGCACGGTGAACTAAAATGCTCGGGGCCTACCGTGAACCGAAGGTAACGCTCGGTGGGCCGGCAGGACGGGGATGTGGAAATACGCGTCCTGCAAGTCCAACGCTACCAACCAGTCTCCAGGGTCGAGGGCAGTCAAGACCTGAGCTAGGGTGAGCATCTTGAACTTCTCCTTCCGGAGGAAGCGATTGACGTTCCGGAGGTCCAAGATAGGACGCATGTCCTCCTTGTCCTTTTTGGGCACCAGAAAGTAGTGGGAGTAGCAACCACGCCCTACTTCTGGGGTCGGAACATGCTCGATGGCCCTCTTGGTCAAGAGGGCCGTGACTTCCTTCTGTAGAAGCACCAAGTGATCCCCTGACATGCGGTGGAATTGAGGTGGCATGGCTGGGGGTGGTCTCGAAGGGGAGGGAGTAGCCCTTCGGACAATGTCCAAGACCCACCTGTCCGAGGTGATGGTGCGCCAGTGGGGAAGGTGATGGCGGACCCTGCCCTCTACTGGCGTGCCGTGCACCTGAAAGGAGGGACTAGGAGGGCTTGGAGGCCGCGGACGGGTTGGAGGTGGTGGCCTGACCCGCACGCTGGTTGCCCGATCCGCCACGGCGGAATCCACGTCCTCGGCCACGCGAAGACGCCTGCTGCGCGGGCCGGTGGCTGGGCTGCTGACGTGAAGGGGCGCCCTACCGTGGCCACGATAGGGGCGAAAAGCAGAAGGCAGCGGAGGGCGTGTAGCAGAAAGGCCCAGGGACTTGGCAGTAGCCCGTGAGTCCTTAAAGCGCTCCAACGCATGGTCTGCTTTGGACCCAAAAAGACCGACTCCATCAAAGGGCATGTCCATGAGAGTATTCTGGACATCCCCTGAAAAACCAGTGGTTCTCAGCCAGGCGTGGCGTCGGAGCGCCACCGTCGTTGCAATAGACCTGCCCAGCGAGTCGGCGGTGTCAAGGCCACAACGGATAGTGTATTTGGCCGCATCCCTTCCTTCCGCAAATGCGCGGGAAAGCAGTGCCTGGACCTCCTCAGGGCACTGGGGCAAAACATCCGCCACCGAATCCCACAGGGAGTGGGTATATCGGCCCAAAAGACAAGCGGTGTTAACGGACCGCAAGCCAGCACTGGAGGAAGAAAACCTTTCTTCCCAAACTGATCCAGGCGTTTGGATTCCCTATCCGGAGGAGCGGTAGGAAGGCGGTTTGGGAAGCGGAGGCTTGGACAACCAAGCTCTCAGGAGTGGGGTGGACAGAAAGAAACAGGGGGTCGCCCGGAGCAGGGCGATGGCGTCGTGACACGTTCCGATCCACAGGAGCCCCTGTGTTGGGCTTGGACCAGGCGCCCAAAAGAACGTCAGTGAGGGCGTCGTTAAACGGCAGCACAGTCTCCGCAGAGGAGGCTGCCGGCTGAAGCACCTCTGTCAAGATGTTAGGCTTGACCGTCAAAGTAGGGAGCTGGAGACGTAAGGCCCCAGCAGCCCTACGCAACACCGTACCAAGATTGGCCCCCTCCTCCGTAGCCACGGGAGGAGACAGCATGCCAGTGTCAGGGGAAGTATCCAGACCACTGGCCTCCCCTAGACTCTCTGTCCAGTCCTCATCATACTGACAGTTGCGTGTCAGAGGGTCATCTTGCCCTGAAAAGGTTTCTGGGTCAGCATATTACTCTGAATTGGCAAGTGCGTCTCCTGCTGTAGGGCCATATCGATCTCGTGTCGCTTCCAATATGCAACTACCTTCCTGATTTTCCTGTGGTCATTCAACCCCCTTATGTTCCATGTTAAGAAACGTACTGTATCACTCATGCTTAAAATCCCCCGCACGCTACACGTTGTTCGCTACTGTATCCACCTATGGTGCTGCCTGCACTATACACATCCAAAACATTCAGTGCATGACATAATTTCCAAGAGTTCTGCCTGTCTCGCCTCCCATACACCCTCCCCCCACCCACGCTATGCAATACCCAACTGTGCATAGTCGAGAACCACCCTATCCCTCCCACAAACTACCCTCAAAACCAGGGAACAAGGTAGTGGTTTAACTAAATCAAAACTCTCCCTTTGTGGCTCACACATTGGAGCAGATGTCACCTGACTCTGTTCCCAGCTTACACCGGCTGGGATGGTAATTGTTGTGACTAGGATAGAGCGACATTTATTGAGTATCCTCACCTACTGCACCATTAGGCGCGCCCTTACCCCACTCCCGAACTGTCGAAAGCCCATAACCAGGATTATAATTTCAGATAAAAAAGCAAAAAAAGAGGTGCGTTGCATTCAATAACTCACACAATACCGTACATAGTTTTGCAGGGGGCACGTTGTACCCTGAACCAGTAGTTAAGATTAGATCAGCGGAGTTAACAATAGTTTCTACAGTCCTCAGCGCAGTCGACTACCGCAGGCATAGATACCCAGCAAGCAGATATGTCCTACTACCATGCGGAACATTCGTGCTGCAACGCTAGGCGAGACCTAAAAATGGTCAGGTCCCCTCCATGGCGAAAGGATAAAAAGAAAGAAAGCTCCAAAAAGTCCCCAAAAACAGCCCCGAACCATATCCCAGTCAAAGGGGAATGAGTATCAAGGAAAGAAGTTTTACCGCTTGAAGGCAGGGGTGTGCTTTGACTGTAACAAGCCAGGGCAAAAAAGGGGAGATGCAATGTGCACCAAAAATACACCCACTGGTGACCAGTCCAAAGGGTTAGCTAGTGTAGGGATTGGATGGGAAGTTGCCCCTAGAGATTCCAAAGGATACACATAGGCCACCTTAGTGTCCCTGGGTGGGAGAACCATTGCACCTTTGGCCCTCTGGCCTCCTAGCATGGGGAAGTATAGGCGGTGACCAAACATTAATGGGATGGCGGTGAAGGTTCTACGGGATGCAGGTGCCAGTATAATAATGGTCATCGGTAAACTGGTTTCTCCAGACCAGATGCTACCTGAAGAGGTGCACAAAATTACTACGCAGACAATATCACAAAGGCACACCCTATGGCTGTGGTTGACTTTGAGTGGGGAGGAGGTTTTGGCCCAAAGAAGATAGCGGTGGCCCCTGCTATCACAGTGGAGTGTCTGCTGGGCAATGACTTAGAACCTTCTGCTTGGATAGAAGTAGAGGGGAGGACCCATGCAGCTATGCGGGGTCTACCGGAATGGGTGTGTGTCACAACCAGAGTACAGAAAAACCTGAGAGATTCAAGGGATTCTGGAGCCTGTAAATATGGACAAGGTCCATAAAGCCAAGAGGAGGGGCAGGAAGGCTGGCAGCCCAGACTCCAAAGGGCCCTAGGCCCCGAAGGAGCCCAGCCGTCTGAGGCAAGCCTGGGTACTGTTAGGATTGGAGAGTTTCAGTGCAGCTTATCCTGACAATATAGCTGTATTTAGCTCCACCTGGGAGGATCACCTGGTACACCCCAAGGAAGTGCCTCAGGCCTTGCAGCAGGTAGGTCTGACTATTAAGGCAAGTAAGTGGGACAAGGCAGGGCAGATAGGACAGGGCTCTATTAAGTTCCTGGGTCACCAAGTTGGTGGGGGCATTGTACAACCTTTCCATCCATCCAAACCATCCTTGCTTGGGAGCCTCCTAAGACCCAGACCCAGGTCAGAGTCTTCTTAGGCCTGACTGGATATTATAGGAGATCTATGAAGGGATATTGTACCATAGTGGCACCATTGACCCACTTGTCCGCAGCCCAGAAAAGTTGTCTGAACTGCGCAGTGTCAATAGGCTTTTTACACTCTCAAGGAAGCACTATGTTCAGCACCTGTCTTGAAGGCCCCTGACTTCAGTAAAGGGTTTATTGTCCAGACAGATGCCTCTGAACATGGGATAGGTGCAGTGTTGTCACAAGTGAATGATTTGGCCAGGATCAGCTAGTTGCTTTAATCAGCAGGTGACTCCTTCCTAGGGAGCAGTATTGGAGTGCCATTGAGAGGGAAGTCTTTGCTGTGGTTTGGTCCCTGAAGAAGCTAATACTTTACGTGTTGTCAAGGTTCTTACTTACGCTTTCCGCAGGAACACCATGCAAAGACGAGAGGTCCCAACTTCCCCTGGACCACGTATCACACCCAACTTAGTCAAAGTGGCAATAGTAAACCAGGGAAAGAAGGGAGGAAACTGGGAAGGAGAAAGTGTCCCACGATATCCTCACTCTAGGCAGCCAGGAGAAATCTCTGCAGAACAAAGATAGGTAGTGTAAAAATGCAAGAATATACTGAATCTAATAAGGTATATTGAGGTATGTATATGTGACTCTAAAGTACCTGGATAATTCCCTTCCACTTAATGTTGTTAAGGTGTTCGAGTGAGGGGAGGTACTTCCTAATCTGTAGAAAGCAAACAGAGTGAAAATGAGGAGTGCAATAGTAGAAGAGAAGATTAAAAGGGAGCACTCTGAAACCCACCTATGGATCCATAGTGCAGACCCGCGATGTCTGGGTTTCTTGCTTACAATCCAACAATAATTGACGTGAGTGATTTGAACATAAAGCGGATACTAATTCTACCTTAACGTCAGGTTGAATTAGACTGAAATTCCTTAACATTCAGGAATAACCTCTAAAAGAAAGTAAATGGTGTACATAGCAGGAAGAGCCACATCTCCATGGACCTGGGACCCAGACAGGTAAGCTTTACAAGATCAATTAGCCATTATATGCATGCTCAGTGCAAGAACGCTGTTACCGTAAATGCTGATTTCTTTGTATTTTTTCTAGCAGCCTTATACAGCGTCTAAGTGGAACTGCAGTGGAGGGGGCACTGCCGGAGCCAAGAATCCAGCCGAGTCACTGCGACGAGGAGCCAAGGAGAACAACAGCTGCCAAGGGAGCAGGAGAGAGACCAGGGTGACACGGGCAGAGGGAGCGACGAGGAGAGGAGCAGAACGGCCTGCAACCCGACCAGGATTCCTAGGACGTGGAAAGGAAGTGACCCAGAAGCACAGATAGGTGAACCGGAAGGAGCTTTAGCAGATCCCGAAGCTGTAACGCGAAGCGTTTCAGTACGGGATCAGAAGGGCTTTATGCTCCTCTGCCTGTGTGATTGAGAGGCCGGTAAATGAAGGAGGTCGCAGGTGCCCCACCGTGTTAAACACGCGGGAGCAGGGCCGGCATTCATGACACGTGTTTGGGGCCCACTCCAAAGTTCAAACCGACCACAGACCGCTCAAATGGCAGATGAGAGGAGAGAACCACAAGTTGCTAAGGTGGTCTATTTCCCTACAGGGGATGGACTTCACAATGGAACACAGACCTGGAAGTGACCATGCCAGTGCAGGTGGTCTTTCCAGGTTCTTCCACATAGATGATTAGAATCACCAGGAAAAAAGGTAGTTGCCCATCACCTTTCATCTGGGAGGAGGCCATGTTACGGAAATTCCTCTTTTTATATGGTCACCACCATGTTTTTCAACTGATGTGATGGTTTTTCAACTGTGAGAGGATACTGAGGCCTGCTAACCAGAACTCAGTGCCAGTGACGTGACCCTAAAAGTGTATGTCGAATTGGCTATACCCAATTTGAAATGGCTAACTTACCAGTAAATGGTACCCTGGTACCTAGGGCATGCAAATTTGAGGTATACCCCAGGGCTTGCAGCATTGATTGTGCCACCCGGGAGGTCTAACAAGTAAAATAAGTCCCCCAGTCCACCACTGCAGACTGGTAGAGCAGTCATTTACTGCTAGCCGACTTGCCATTGAAAGCAATGCAAAGTCACCACTTCCTCTGGACATGTGTGTAAGTCACCCCTCTGGCAGGCCTACCGAGCCCAAAAGGCAGTGTGCAATATGTAACACAGTCAGGACATGTACTTTACATGTCCTGACAGTAAAACACGCAAAACTACCATTTTACTCGTTAAAGACTTGGTCGCCTGTTAGACCTGGCATCCTTGGCGTGGGTTTCCCCTGTATTTTTTTGCTTTTGCCTCATGTTATTTTGCTGTGTGTTGGACTTCGTTTTTGCTGGTCTAGGTGCTTTGTGCACTTTGCCACTGCTGTTCAGTGCCAAAGTGAAAGTGCTCCCTGTAAATTGTTATGGATTGGTGATTCCATGATTGGCATATTTGATTTACTAGTCAGTCCTTAGTACAGTGCACTGTGTGTGCCCAGGGCCTGTAAATCAAATGCTGCTAGTGGACCTGCAGCACTGATTGTGCCACCCTCATAAGCCACCTGTAAATGTAACTCAGACCTGCCACTGCAGTGTCTGTGCGCAGTTTGGTACTGCCATGTCGACCTGGCAAGTGCACCCACTTGCCAGGCCCTAACCTTCCCTTTTCTTACATTTGAGGCACCCCTAAGGTAGGCCCAAGGTACCCCTGTGGGCAGGGTGCAGTGTATGTGATAGATAGGACATGCCCTGATGTGTGTGGCATGGCCTGATAGTGAAATACTGCCAATTTGGTTTTTCACTATTACAAGGCTATCTGTCCCATAGGATAGAATGGGGAGTTTACTTATAACATTTTATAAGTATAACTGCCCATGGGAACAAGATGGCAAATAGAGTTTAGTAGGCCTGAACTCAGAATGTAAAGATCCATCTTTTAGTGAGGATGATTTTACATTCTGTGTTTGAAAATACCACTTTTAGAAAGTAGGTATTTTCTTGCTTAGCCATCCTGTGTGCCTTTGTTGTGTATTGACTGTCTGGTTTTGCAGTGACAGGGGCTGGGGATGTGCATTCACTGTAGACAGCCACTGGGGTGGTTGAGGTGTGTCCTGCCTTTCCTGGATGAGTCAGGGCTGGGCTGAATAGACCTGGGCTGCATTTAGAGTAGGGGGAGGAGATTTCCTTTCATCTGAATGGGCCTGGTCTGCCTTACACAATGCTGTCTCCACCTTCTGCCGGGCAGCTGCACCAGAGAGGACAGAACTGGTTTTGGGCTTGGCAAAGAGCTCTCTGCCACTAGAGAACAAAGGATTTTGTGCTATAAAGAGTGGGGCCCAGACTCCTGAACTTTAGATTACTTCTGGAATTTAAGAGGAACCTTTGCCAAGGAGAAGAGCTGGAGAAACTGAGGAGAAGTACTGCCCCTTTGCTGTGTGCTGTCTGGTGTTGGCCTGCAGTGGCTGTTTCTTCCAAGGAAAGGACAAGAACTTAAGAACTTTACTGTGTGTTGTGTCCCCTGCTTGAGGAAGATCTCCAAGGGCTTGAAGTAGAGCTTGCCTCCTGTTTTGAAGTCTCAGGGATACAAATACTTCACCCCCAGCTCCCCTGAACTCCCTTGCTGGGAGTTCTGACCTGCCAAGAGGTGCCTGTTGCTGTTCTGGGCCTCTGGAGGTTGTTCCAGCTGTTGGTAGCTGGAAAGCGACGCATCTGCACCTGTTTCCGATGCATCGCCACAGTGCGTGAAGAATTTCCACACATTGTCATCGTGCCACTGAAGAAACCGATGCAGCGCCTGCCCTGCATCGAGTGCACCGATCTACGAAGGCTGAGATCACCGCACTGATTCCAATGCAGGCCCTGCTGTGCCACTGCAAGAACCAACGTATCGTGGGACTGCGGCCGTTGCCGCCGCCGCCGCATCAAGAACCGACACATTCTCGATTCTCACGCATCGCACCGGGGCACCAAGTCTACAAGGATGCTGGGGCCGCAGTAAGAAACCGATGCATCATCCCCGCACAGTAAGAAACCGACGCATCACTTCCCCTTCAGTAAGGAACCGATGCATCACCTCCCCTGCGTGGCAGTAAGGAACCGACGCATCACCTCCCCTGGAGTAAGGAACCAACGCATCACCTTCCCTGTGCGTAAGGAACCGATGCATCACCTTCCCTGCGGCTGTTCTTGCTTTTGATTTTGACGCATCCAAGGCACTTTGTGTTGAAAGTGTTGCATCTGCAATTTGCTTTGAACAAGAACTGTTCTACCTTTTGAAAGTCATATTTTTATTACTGTATTGTGGATTTTTGTCATTTTGGTCTTGTTTGGTTTAGCTAAAGATTACTTATTTTTCTAAACTGGTGTGGTGTCCATTTGTAGTGTTTTCGCTGTATTACTGTATGTGTGCACAAATGCTTTACCCACTGCCTCTGAGATAAGCCTGTCTGCTCGAGCCAAGCTACCAAGGGGGTGAGCAGGGGTTATTTTAGAAATGTATCCCCCTTACCCTGGCTAGGAAGAAGGGTCCCTACTTGGACAATGGTGTACACCATTGCCAACTATAGAGACCCCTGTTTCTAACATCGCCCAATTGACGAGTGCAGGGTTACACGCTGGCCCCTCAGCTGTGCTAACTCTGAAAGGTGCAAACAAAGTGGGCACTCCAAGGTATCAAACAACTTGTTGCATTAAGCCCGACTTGTATCTCAAGTTGAAATTAATGTAACTTGTTGTAATGTGAGCTTTAGCGAAGATGCCACTTTGTTGCCTTTAAAACTCTTGTGCTTTCCTGGGAACACATGGAGCTTGCTCCACGAGACAGCCTTCTGCCTTCCTGGAGAAACGTGCTAATGACTCTCAGGAAGGAGAACAATGAGGGATTCCAGCCCAGAGAGGTTGTGTCACCTCCCTCCTGCAGGAAGCCACTCAGGTGTTAGGCCCAAAAGGCAGGCTTCAAAGGTGAAGCCGTCTTTAAAGAGCAGATGTGAGTCACCAGGGGGAGGGCTGCCCCATTGTGGAGGTAGACAGGCTGGCATGCAGAGCAGAGAAGGAAAACCAGTCGGCAAATCGGTTTCCCCAGGAGCAAGTAGCCCTGAGGTAGCCACACCCGGGGGTGGGGTAGGAGTTCTGTGCACCAGGAGAGGGGTCTCACCATCTTGTGAGTGGACAGAATGGTGCATCCTGGGGTAGCCAGATGCCACACTCCACAGGAAGTGGTCACTTGGTGGGAGGGAACCTGGTAGCCCATTGGCTACCAATCTCATCCTGCCCTGAGGGCAGTTTAAGCAGAAAGGGGGCACCCCTGGCACCAAGACCTCATATCTCGGCCGACTTGGAAGAAGGTACGAAAAAGGACTGCCCGCTGCCCCATGAGACCAGCAAAGAGGCTGCACTGACGAGCACTGCACCTGCTGCACCTGGTGGCTAGCAAAAAGAGGGACTGTACCTGCCATGCCCTGCTCAGGGAGAAGCTGTCTCAAGAGTCTAGTCAAGCCAAAAGAACTCCAGGGGCCACCTGACTGGCCTCCTGAGTGTAACACAGGGAACACAACTGCTGAAGAAGCCTGCTGGGTTAACTTGGTAGCCCAAAGTCTTCAAGTCACTACCACTGTGCAGCACCCAGGACCAAGAACCGATGCACAGAGTTGCACCCGAGTTTGCTGAACCCAGGGAGTGCTGGGACACTCAGAAGGTGATTTATCGACTCAGGAAGGATTGGCCTGTGACCACAACAATGAGCGACTGGTAGTCCAGTGGCGACTAAACTTCAGCCAGACCTGAGAGGACCTCAGGGGACATTGACCCTGCAACCAGGGTCCCCTCACCCTCTACGTGGACCGAGGAATCCCTGCAGGAAGATCCCTGCTGGCCGGTTCCCATCCACAGCATTTTTAGAGCATCTTCAGCATCCTTCATCCCTTGCATGAGGACCACTCTATAGTAATCCATTGCAACGCGAATAAAGTGCCCGGAACTGTTGAAGGACTGCTCCCCCTGTTAAGGTAACTGATTTTGGGGGTCTTGCCGGTCCCCCTGATTAGCTCACTATTGGAGTTGGTCGCTCCAAGTACTTCTAGCTGACCACATTGATACTCTTTTTTTTAAATATCTTTTTATTATCCTTTTTATCCATTATATTGCAGTTGTACAGGTTAAGGCAATGCATCGTAAATAAAGAATACTGGCATTCAAGCAGGAGAAAGGGAACAGGATCCTTATCGAGTAGTATAAAGTAAATCAATATTTGCATTTGTGTGTAGTTATATGAATGAATGAATGAATATAATTTTATAAAGCGCAACTAATGCCCATGGGCGTCTTGGCGCTATAGGAAAAGAGGAAATAGAATCTGCCATTTATGATACACTGCCTCTTTTATAACCAACCTGGTGGGGGAGCCATCTATTATTGCCTCATAGTATAGTTCTTACTGTGCTACAATAAGATCAAACATGGTTCGCAAACATGATAAACCATTAACAGCCAGAACCAGTAAAAAAGAAAACCAAGGAAGAAAGAAAAAATAAGACTCTGTGGGGTCAGGGTCTGCAATGACCTACTCATATCGTTATTGCTTGTCGGTCTAAGTTCTCTGAAGTGTTGGGGGGTCCCGGTGTTAGGGACCTCTCGGGGTCGCTTATCATAAGTTATGATAGAACAGGCATGATGGTACAGTGCTCTGACCGCATTGATACCTGCCTAAGTTTTCTTTGAAAAAGTTTTTAAGTGTCCAGTGTGTTGACTTTGCCAAGGCTTGTTCATGGTTAAGTGAAATTGCACTGATTTATTATTTCTTGTAAAATCTATATCTCCAGAACCTTCCGGTGGATCTTTTTCATTCTAGTGTCTAAATTCATATAAATATAAAACCTGGTTTTATAAATTGGTGTTGGATTTCTTGAGTGTAATGTCCATTTCTTCTTCAGTTGATTTGGTGCTGTTTAAATGCTTAACACTTGCTCCTCTGTGTAAGCCGTGCTGCTCAGTGTCACAGCTGTCCAGGATTGATCTGAGGGTTTGACAGATGAAACCCAAAGATCCTTAAGGGGTTGGTAAGTGAATTACATGGTGAAGTTGCACAACCACACCATTTAATACACCCCATTTTCTTACAGAAACCCATAAAAAAAAAATATTTTTTTAGAATTTGGTCCCAGGGGGTTCCCCGTGGGAACCACCCACAAGTGTAGTACCCAACTGGGATTTTGTGGAACACCTTCTGGCCCCCAGGATTTAAGGTGGCATCCTGTCAGAGGCTGGTTATGCCCCAACACCGACCAGGCCACTCGGACACCAGCACTAACATCGCTGACTTCGGACCAGGATTCAATCATTTTATCGGATTTGGAAACTCAAAACCCACGATCCTCACCATGCTATTTTGCCTTCTCAGATGAGAATCAACAGTTTTATGATCAAGATCCTGAAGGGGAGAAATTTTATGATGAGGGCAGTGTATTCGAGGACCTACAAGATAGCAGTGGATTGGATACCTCCCCTAACATAGAGTTAAACTCACCTAACCCTATGGCCACTGAAGAATCTGCCTCTTTTGCAACTCTCATTAGAACGGCAGGCAAAGTTCTCGATCTTAACCTACCCACTCAAACAGTAAGGACCATCGTGCTCACAGAGTTTCTTAACCCAGCAGCTACCCCTCAGGATCCTCTGCTTCCTTTCAATGAGATCTTAGTAGATGTATTGGTGGGCACCAGGGCGAAACCAGCAACTTGTCTTGCCCACCAGTCAACAGACAAGTGGCAAGACAACACAGGCCTGCTCCAGGGAACCCAGATTTCATTACTCAACACTAAACCCTAGAGAGCTTAGTGGTTCAGGCACTATCCAACTGCAAGAACCCTCACTCTTTCCCCACAATTCCACCCGACAGGTAATCCAAACACATGGAAAATTTCATGAAACGTTTTTTTTCTAGTGCCAGGCCTGCCCTGTGAACCATCAACACCTCATACCTCCTGGGATGGTATTCAATCACCTTGTGGGACAGAGCAGCAGATGTTTTGTTGGCTGTCCCTGAGGATAACAGACACACCTTGCAACGCATGATCCTTGATTGCCAAGATGCTGTAAAATATACGATCTGTTCTGGCCTGGACATGTCTGGGTATGGCAGCTGGCACCAGTGTGATATTTAGATGCCATGCCTAGATTCACTCCCCTAGCTTCTCTTCGGACGTCCAGCAGTCCCTAATGAACATGCCATTCGATGGCTCGAAACGTTTTGGAGAGAAAGTTGATTTGGCCATTGAGAAATTTAAAGAAAGCAAAGCCCACAGCTCACTCTCTGGGCCCTACTGTGCCATTTCAGCATTTTCCCCAACAACAACCCCCCTTCGGGGTTTCAGCTGGGAATATATGCAGAGGCAGCACATTATGAGCTTCAGCAGCAACAGGCCGCCTAGTGCTTTTGAGAGCGAGGCCAGGGAGTCAGAAAAAAACATTCAGGCCCGCAGTGGCAACGATCTACCCAAACCACAACCCCTCTCCTAAAGCCGCTGCAGCAAAACCACTTTAATTTGCCCTGCGCGGCTCACGATCACCCAGTGGGATCACCTTTCACCTGCCCGGAAGGAGGAGCATCACGTCAGACCAATGGGGACTCCAGATCGTAGAGTGTGGCTACTCACTACCCTTTCTGTCCTGTCCACTGGATGCCACCGACACCATAACACCTCCTAGAGTGCCACTTATACGTACTCTGTGAAAGTGTTCAAGTTCTCATGGCCAAAGGAGCAATAGATAGGGTGCTGGAATCAGAGATTATTTTCTGGTGCCAAAAACGGATGAAAACCTTCGCCCCATCATAGGATTCCACTCTCTGAACCTCTTCCTCTGTAAGGACAAGTTAAAAATGCTCACCCTGGCCCAAGTACTTTCTGCCCTAGAGCCAAGAGACTGGATGGTGCATTGGATATGCAGGATGCCTATTACTACATACCTGTCCTAAAATCCCACTGGCGTTATCTGCGGTTTCGGGTCGGGCAAGAGCACTTTCAGTTTGCTGTGCTCCCCTTTGGCTTTACCAGTGCACCTCGGGTGTTCATAAAGCTGATGGAGGTAGTTGCAGCACATCTGAGGATGGTGGGAATACCAGTCTTCCCATACCTCAATAACTGGCTACTGAAGGCGGGTTTGCCTCAAACAATAGTAATCATCTCCAGACAACGGCCACCGTTGTTGTGTTTCTCTGTCACTGTGTGGAAGTCACACCTTCCTCCTTCACAGCGGCTCCCCTTCTTTAAGCCATCCTGGATACAGTACTTTTTTGAGCTATCCCTTCGCCTCAATGACCCCAGTATATTCAGGCTCCGATCCTGATGTTTCAACCCTTGACCTGGGTCTCAGTAAGAGTGGCTCTGTGGCATCTGAGACTCTTGGCCTCCTGCATCTTGCTTGTGTACCATGCCAGGTGGCACATGCGCGCTCTCTAGTGCGTTCTGAAGTCTCAGTGGGTTCAACACCAAGGCAACCTATTGAACTATCTCCAGGTTTCGAAGTAGACTGAAAAAGATCTGCAGTGGTGACTGCTCAACTGTAATTAGATCAGCCGCAAACCCCTGTTCTTACCCCACTCAGAGCTAATCATCATGACGAAGGCATCCATTGTTGAGTTGGGTTGGGGAGGTCATGTGGGAGAGGTGGAGGTCAGAGGACTCAGCGCTCCGGGTTCAGGCTCACATCCACATCAACTTGGAGTTGTGAGAGTTCCACTTGGCACTAATGGTGTTACTCCTGTAGGAAAGTAGGATCTGCTTTCATGGTTACCCCCACATTTTACTGGTGTCAGTATGTTTTTTGACTAGTCTGACTGGGATCCTGCTAATCAGGACCCAGTCACTGTGCTTCCTCCCTAAATTTGACATCATTAGTACTTCTGTACCTCCACAATTGGCTACTGGTGTACCCTTGTAAGTCGGTAGTATATGGTACTAAGGTTCCCAGGACATAGGTATACCAGGGGTCTCCCATGGGCTGCAGCATGTATTGTGTCACTGTGACGAGGTGGGACCTCTGACGGAGAGACTCCCCGAAGAGGTGGCCTGGTGGTCAACAACATCCCTCTCCCCCCCTCTTGTCTCCCCTCCTCAGGATGAGTGGAGCATGCATCCTCTCTCTCCGTCGGACTCCGCGAAGACATATGGTGAGGGTGCCTTTAATTGGGATATCCCGGACGACGAGACTCCGCCCCCATCGGACGTCAGAACGTGCAGCGCCATAAGAGGAGGAGGTTCCCGGAAGACGTGGTGGAATACCACCGGTGAGACGGAGGGAGCTGAGGAGCAGAGCATCGCGTTTATCGGAGGGAACCAGCCGAGCAAAGACGAGTCGACCAGGACCACAGACCTTGAGGGAGACACGGAGGTACCAGGAGGCCAACGACAACACGAGTCGCCCAGCCACATTCCTGGAGGAGCGTGGCTCACAAAGGTACGGGATCGTTTCGAGAGTTGGACAGGGAGGAGGGATTGGCGTAAGGGAACCTAGCCAGACCTCATTCTCCTACAACCCGCTACACCCTACCCTGAGCACTATCACTCACCCTTTCGTAGAGGACGTGTGGCACAGTGTGCGGTGTCCCTTCACTCCCCTTCCTATGGGCCCCGTATCGTACACACCCTACACCCCGATTCTTGTCTTCCCCTTTATTTTTATGGTCCATCACAACGGAGTCTTCAAGCCCCCGTACACCGAGGCGGGGAGAGCAGGAGCGGACGTCACCCCGAACAGGCCACCAATCACGCCGGAGGAAGGAGGAAGAGTCCCGTCTCTCACAGAATCCCCTCTCTAGAAGAAGACATTTATTGGGAAAAATAAAGCCTTCCCTCACACAACCTGTCTCACCTCCCATTTGTTCCCACCCGTTACAAGTGGTGTCAGAAGTGGGATCATCACCGTCTTCCATCAGTACACCGATGATGGACACGCTCATCCAGCACATAGTGAAAGGCCAGGAGAAGCTAGAATGGGCTGTGGAGAGACACATGGCGTCGGCCCAAGCCGACAGGGACATATTCAAGGACTCTATAGCAGCCCAAATGGACGGGTTACAGAAGCTCGCCAAAGAGCCCAGCTCATCCACCCCAAGCCACAGTCGGGGAACAACCCAGGGACCCTCGGGGATTTCACTGCAGAAATACGTGGCCGGGGACGACCCAGACGCGTTCTTACTGAATTTCGAACGTGCGGCACGCGCCTGTGGGTGGCCGGAAGAGAAATGGCCTTTCTTTCTGGCCCCCCTGCTGACCGGGGAAGCCCAGGCGGCGTACCAGGTTGCTAACGCGAAGGGGGTAACCCCCTACACCGATATAAAGGATATCATATTAGACCATCTAGGCCTGGACGCAGAGGCCTATAGGGTTCGCTTCCGCAGAGAGAGGGGCCTGCCGGGGGAGAACCCCAAAACCATTTTTTTCCGTCTCAAAATGGCGGCGGATAAGTGGCTGAGACCCGACTCCAGTACGAAGGAGGACATCTTGAACCGCATATACATGGAGCAGTTCCTAGAAGCCCTCCGGTATGGTACCCAGAGGTGGTTGAGACAACATCCACACCTCACCCCGGAACAAGCTATTGAGATGGCCACTACGTTCTCACGAGCCCAACCCCGAAATCCCGGATGGGATAGCGAGAAACCCAACAGACCCAACACCATGAAACTGGACAGGAAACAACGAGTTGTGGTGGAACCTCCCCGGCCCAAACCTGGGAGAATGGACTATGCCCCGCTTAGAGGGCCACAATGCTTTGAGTGTGGCGAATGGGGCCACATCGCCAGACTGTGCCCAAGCGCAGGGTCCAAGACGAACCGATGGAGGTGGGATATCTCCCGAGATCCATCTTATACACCGCCGAGATGGGGACAGCATTTCATGTGAGTGTACAGGTGAATGGGAGGAAGGCAAGAGCACTCTTAGACTCAGGGTGTAGACAGTCGGTGATACAAAAAACCCTGGTAAACCCCTCCCAATACCTCCCTGAGGCAACTGTGCACATCAGGTGCGTTCACGGGGACGTAAGGCCCTACCCCTTGGCGTCCGTAACGCTCACCCCCCCAAACAGGAAGCCATGCACAGTCCGGGTGGGAGTGATAGAAGGGTTACCCGAAGACATGTTGTTGGGGACGGACAACCCCGATTTCATGCAGCTGTTCTCCGCCACAATACAGGAGGGAGGAGCTGTACAGAGCACAAAGAGAGACATGACCCTACCTTTACCTGCCCTCACGTCCCCCGAGCCCTGGTTGCTAGACAGGAGTTTCCGATTCGCCCAAGCGAACGACCCCACGTTGTTTAATGCTTGGGAAGCCGCACACACTACCCAAGACGACCAGCCCCCCTCATTTCCCCACTTCCTAATCAAGGACGGGTTGTTATACAGAAAGGGAGCCGTCGAAGGCCCCGAACAACTATTGGTGCCTATGGCATTCAGGGAGCAGATACCGTTCTTCTCCCACTCCCACCTCACAGCAGGACATACAGGAGCGGAGAAGACGACCCAAACCGTGCTGCGACACTTCTTTTGGCCCGGGGTCTACAAAGACATCAAGGTCCACTGCCAGACATGTGAAGAGTGCCAAAAGAAGATAACCCAGCGCCCGCCGGCCGTCCCCCTACAGCCCATATCGGTGGTGGGGAATCCATACGAGAGGATCGGGATGGATCTGATAGGCCCCCTACCCCAAACACAAAAAGGGAACCTGTATGCATTAGTGGTCGTGGACTACGCCATGAGATTTCCAGAGGCATATCCCCTCAGAGCCCCGACGTCACGTAACATCGCAGACAAACTGCTGGAACTCTTCTCAAGGGTGGGTTTTCCCAGAGAAATCCTTACGGACCAGGGAACGCCTTTCGTATCACGACTAATGAAGGAGGTTTGTCAAGTACTGGATCTGCGGCACATACGAACCTCAGTGTACCATCCTCAAACGGACGGCCTAGTCCAGAAATACAACCGGACGCTGAAGACCACCCTGAAAAAGATGCTGGCCGTCGAAGGAAAGGATTGGGACCGGCTGTTACCTTTGGCCCTTTATGTACTCAGAGCCCAGGTCCAGAGCAGTTTGGGGTGCTCATCGTTCGAACTCCTGTACGGACGACAACCGAGGTCCCTACTGGAAATGACCAAGGAAGCCTGGGAGAGGGAGACTGCAGAGGAAAACAAAGGCATATTGGAGTACACCCAACAGCTAAAGTCCAAGTTGTGGAAACTAAGAGACCTGGCCTATACCCATCTAGAGAGGAGCCAAGAGAGACAAAAGGGCTATTATGACAGAGGAAAGAAGTGGAGGAGGTTGGCGGTGGGTGACTGGACCCTGGTGTTGCTTCCATCTTCCACAAAGAAGTTCCAGTCGGAGTGGTTGGGTCCCTATAAGGTTGTGGGGTCCTCGGACCAACGACGTACCAACTACAGATAACGCCGAAGCGGAAGCAATCATACCATATAAACTTGTTGAAGAAGTGGTTGGGACCCCCGCCGAAAACAGCACACCTGACACTTCCCACCGATGCAACAGTAGGAACCACGCTCCAACAACTCGTGATTAACGAGGACCTGTTGGCAGGAGAAAGGGCAGGTCTACACGAATCGTTACTCCCCTTTTCTCATCTCTTTTCAGACGTCCCTGGTCGGACGACTCTTGCGGAACACCGCATAATAACACCTCCAGGGAAAACGATAAAACAACGGCCCTATCGGATACCCGCCGCAAAACGGGCGGCTGTCAAGAGGGAGGTACAGGATATGCTCCGACTGGGGGTAATACGTCCCTCCGTGAGTGATTGGTCATCGCCTATAGTGATGGTACCGAAGCCGGATGGTTCGACGCGCTTCTGTATGGTCTTCAGGGCCCTGAACGCCATCTCCGCCTTTGATGCGTATCTCATCCCCCGAATCGATGAACTCATCGAAAAGCTGGGGGACGCCAGGTACATCACGACGTTGGATTTGACAAAGGGCTACTGGCAGGTGCCCCTAAGAGAGGAAGACCGAAGGAAAACAGCGTTCGCTACTGAGGAGGGGCTGTACGAATTCAACGTCCTACCCTTTGGGCTACACGGGGCACCTGCTACGTTTCAGCGGCTGATGAATACGGTGCTACAGAACCATCGCTCTTTCTGTTCGGCGTACCTGGACGACATTGTGATCTTCAGCGGTACGTGGGAAGAGCACCTACGGCACCTGAAGATCATCTTCCTAGCCTTAGAACTGGCTGGCCTACATATCAACGCAAAAAAATCCAGGGTGGCATATCAGAAGGGGAAGTACCTCGGGTACTGTCTTGGCCACGGCATGATAGCTCCCCAAGCAGAAAAGGTACGAGCCATAGCCGACACCCCTTTTCCTGCCACAAAAAGAGACTTACGCGCTTTTTTAGGTTTGTTAGGTTACTATCGCCGGTTTATACCCCAATTTTCCGAGGTAGCAACCCCCCTGACGGACGTTCTGCGTAAAAATGTAGGGGCCCAGCAGCTACTCCATCCCACCCCTGACATGTTAGACGCCTTCCAATCCCTCAAACGTATCATCACTACAGGGCCAGTATTGATATCCCCCGATTTCACCAAACCATTTATCCTGCATACGGATGCCTCCCAGTATGGGTTGGGGGCGGTACTGTCCCAACTATCCACGGACGGGGTAGACCATCCTGTCCTGTATATCAGCCGAAAGCTGTTTCCGAGGGAGGTCAAATATCCTACCATAGAAAAGGAATGTTTAGCGGCGAAATGGGCTATAGATAAGCTCCGATATTATCTCGAGGGCCGACCATTCACTCTGTACACAGATCATGCCCCGTTGCAGTGGATGTGCCGTAACAAGTCCCAGAACCCCAGAATATTGCGCTGGTTCCTGACATTGCAGCCCTTCTCCTTTGAGGTACGACACCGGAAAGGAAAGGACAATGGGAGTGCGGACTTCTTGTCCAGAGTGTTCCCTCTCCCCGAGCGGGAGATTCCTAGGGGGGGGTGTGTGACGAGGTGGGACCTCTGACGGAGAGACTCCCCGAAGAGGTGGCCTGGTGGTCAACAACATCCCTCTCCCCCCCTCTTGTCTCCCCTCCTCAGGATGAGTGGAGCATGCATCCTCTCTCTCCGCCGGACTCCGCGAAGACATATGGTGAGGGTGCCTTTAATTGGGATATCCCGGATGACGAGACTCCGCCCCCATCGGACGTCAGAACGTGCAGCACCATAAGAGGAGGAGGTTCCCGGAAGACGTGGTGGAATACCACCGGTGAGACGGAGGGAGCTGAGGAGCAGAGCATCGCGTTTATCGGAGGGAACCAGCCGAGCAAAGACGAGTTGACCAGGACCACAGACCTTGAGGGAGATACGGAGGTGCCAGGAGGCCAACGACAACACGAGTCGCCCAGCCACGTTCCTGGAGGAGCGTGGCTCACAAAGGTACGGGATCGTTTCGCGGGTTGGACAGGGAGGAGGGATTGGCGTAAGGGAACCTAGCCAGACCTCATTCTCCTACAACCCGCTACACCCTACCCTGAGCACTATCACTCACCCTTGCGTAGAGGACGTGTGGCACAGTGTGCGGTGTCCCTTCACTCCCCTTCCTATGGGCCACGTATCGTACACACCCTAAACCCCGATTCTTGTCTTCCCCTTTATTTTTATGGTCCATCACAACAGAGTCTTCAAGCCCCCGTACACCGAGGCGGGGAGAGCAGGAGCGGACGTCACCCCGAACAGGCCACCAATCACGCCGGAGGAAGGAGGAAGAGTCCCGTCTCTCACAGAATCCCCTCTCTAGAAGAAGACATTTATTGGGAAAAATAAAGCCTTCCCTCACACAACCTGTCTCACCTCCCATTTGTTCCCACCCGTTACAGTCACCCATGAGAGACCACTCAAACTGTGACTACAGGCCTGCCATTGCAGCCTGCGTAAGCTGGTGCTAGCACCACTTATAACAGATATACATTTTCTTATATCTGAGGTCACTTCACTTAAAACCTATGTCACCCCAAACAGGCCTTTCAATCCTGAAGGCAGGGTGCTGGGTTAAATGTGTGTGGGTGCCCCTGCATGAGCAGGACATCCCTACATACCCCAGAGTCGATTCTCCAGGCTTTTTGTAAGTGTGGCCAGCCATTTTAATACATATAGTGGCCATCCGTCATTACGCGATGGCCAACTATGTAGTGGCTGTGCCAAACCTGGGCATGTTTGCTATCAAACATGTTGGACTCATACCCCAACACCATTACCGGTGTTGATGGTATGATTCCATGCACTGGGGGGCTCCTCGGGGAAACCCTCAGTACTCCCGGTAACAGCCTTCCAGGGTCTGCCAGTAAGCTAGTGCTGCTGCCGACCCCAGACACGATTCTGCCCTCCTGCTGCTGAGCTGAGCTCGAGCAGAGGAAGGTAGAACAATAGGTTTCCTATCACAGGGAGGTGTGACCACCTCCCAGACAGGACTTAATGTATTGGGCTGTGGGCGCTTGCCATCGCCACCAGACTGCTTTGAAGGTCACATTTGGTGCCCTCCTTGCATACTCCAGTTTTAGCCAGTTCAGGGAGCCCTTGGCTCCCCCTCTAGTGCGAAACTGGACAAAGGACGTGGGAGTATCCTCCCCTCTGTCCAGCCCCTCCTCTGGTAGGGACCCCTGAGTCATCCTAACCTCTTTCCTAGGGTATTTAAGGGCTTACCTATGGGTGGGTCCTTAGATTCGTCGTGGGACTCAAGCCTGAAACCATGCCACTCTTCGACCGTCTCTACACTTGGACTTCGCTGGTCTTCGCCTGGAACCGAGACTGCATCACGGAAATCTCCTGCTGCTCCTGGTCTCACTGTTCTACAAGTCTTCTTCATCATCTGTGTCTGTGCTTCTTCCAGGATCTTCAACAGACCTGTTGGCATCAAGTATACCCGAAGTAATCTCCGTCAGCGTGAAGGAGTCACTCCCCTGCATCTGTAGGCACTGCAACGAAGCTGACCGGTCTGCTGCTCCTGACGTCCCACGGACTTCGAAAGGCTCAGCAGCACAAGCGGTGGTTCTGCAACTCCCTCGAGGCCTGACCTGTCCGCTCTGCAATTTTGAGGCCAGTATCGCTCATTGAAACCGCTGGGACTGAACCCCTGTGCACCGCATCTACTTGCCGTTGCCAAGGCTTGTTGGCTCTGCACTCCAGAGATCTTCTGGCTACAAGAAGCTCTAGCTTCCAGCATCTCTTCCTGCCAAGAACAGTGTCCTCACTGCATCCTCTGCACCGTGGGCCTTCATCTTTGGTGAGCTGCTCGAAGCCCTCTTCTGACTCCTGTGCCTTCGGCCTGTGGGTCCTCTCGAGGGTCTTCCCCTGCTGCAGTGAGTTCCCCTGCTTGCTCGGGGCCTGCTCAGACTTTCCTGCTTGTGGTGAGTCCCTTCGACCTTGCTGGTCCTAACGGTGTTCCTTCTTCGCTATCCATGCCTGTTGCAGCTGCCAAGGCTTGTTGCTGCTCGCGCCGGACACCAACCCCCTGATTCTCGACTTCTGACGTGGGACAGCTCATGCATGGCTCCTCGTCTTCCTCAGGATCGCCTGGTCCTCACAGCTGCAGCGGCAAGGTCACCGTCGTCACTCCTGAACCTTCCGACATAGGTGTGCATTGCTCTTCATGCCCCCTGGTCACCTCTGAGTGGCATAGACTCTGTCCCCTCTGCTTGCAGGTTCACCGTGTCAAGTATCCACCCTTGGATTCCACCGGACGCTTGCACAATCTTCGCCAGCAGCAACTTTTCTGAAGTCCTCCATTGTGGGCTACGGCGATTTCCGACGTCACTTCGCACCTGCACCTGGCTTCCCTGGTGCAGGTATCCTGGTTCCTGGGGTATCCACAGGTGGGGTGACTCTCCAACCTCTGTCTTCCACAGGGTCCCTTGGGAAGGGTCCTTCATCTTCAAAACTGCAACACAACTTTCCCGTTGACTTCTGTTGAGTACGCTGCTGTGTTTCCACTCTGCACACAGCCTCTGTGGGGTCCCTGGGTACTTACTGTGGGTGGTTCATTGTGTACCCAACTCCTCTGAGTCTCCTGGTCCAAGTCCCGACTTCGGTCGCAGTTCGCATTCCACTTTCTTAGTCTATGGTTTGGTTTCCCCCTGAAGACCACTGTATTTTGAGCTACTTACCTTATTTGCAATTGAAGTATTGTTGTGTATTTGTGATGATATCTCCGGGTAGGAGATATACCAATGTGTTAGTGAATGTTGTGCAATAAGTAGACCTATTTTTATACATACACTGTGTGGTTCTTTTTCATTTAACCTACACTACACGATTAGATCTGGTAAAACAAGCTGCTTAACACTCCTTCTGGATAAGCCTGAAGGCTGCTTTCCACAGCTACCACTTAGAGAGCTTTCTATAGTTGTCTCAGACCACTAAAATCACCATAAGGATTGCCTGGATTAGTGCAAGGTGCTTCACTTCAATAAGTGTGCACCATGTACTAAGCCAGCCTCCTACAAATCCCCACTATCAAGGGGGAATGGATGCTGGTTCTCACAGACAACATGACCACCATTTGGTATTGCAACAAACAGGGTGGTGAGGGGTTGTGGGTCATGAGCCAGGAGGCTCTGCGCTCATAAAAGTGGCTGAACGCTCAGGGTATTTCCCTGATCACTCAACACCTAGCAGGATATTTAAATGCCAGGACGGATTAATTCAACGACCGGTGCCTAGCAGATTACGAATGCATGTTACACTCTTAACTGACAGGACGTCATCCAACAAAAGGGAGAACCCTGGAACCCTGACTGGATCTGTTCGTCCCCATAGAGAACATGCAGTGTCCAAACTTTTGCACGTTAGAGTTCCCAAGGAAGTCCTTTCTTAGAGGTGCCTTCCATTTGCATTGAGGCTCGGGGCTCCTGTATGCCTTTCTAGCCACCCCTCTCCTGCCCACAGTGCTGAAAAAGATCAGGAAAGTCCATATCCCAGTGGCTCTGGACTGGTAAACGAGAGTTTGTTACCCAGAACCTTTGCCTGTGAGCTTTTGTCCCCCAATCTGGCTGCCCTTTCGGGAGAACCGTCTGTCGCAACATCACAACCAGGTTCTGCGCCTGAGCCTCTACAACCTACACCTCCATGCATGAAGATTAAGCAGTGACAATTGATGGCTTCTTTTTTTTTAAAACATATTTTTATTGCGTTTATTACCCATGCATTGTAATCAAATAGTCCTTTCAATGTAATATTGATTGGCGATACAAAAGATCACGTGACATTAAACGATCCCAATATTCAATAGAACTTACTGTCACGCCAATTTTCCCCACCCCCCCTCCCCGTTTGCAGAGCAATACCATGTTTTAGGCACGGAAAAGAACGATTCTCACTCCAAACCTGAGTGGTCTCCTTAGTATTGATGTCTCCCTCCTCTGTCAGCTGGCTAATGAGTACTCTCGGCCTCCTCCGGGATAGTACGGGGCTCCCCTCCCCCCCCCCCCCGGTTCTTGCCGTATCGGACTCCCCTGGGGGATGGTCCCAGTGGTTTGGATTCCTCGGACTCTGGTTCTGGGTCTTTCATGCTGTCTACTAATGCCTCCCAGGCTCTGGCTTTCTCAACTGAGCCGATCCCCTGCCGAGCATTCCTAAGCAGGACCCTTCACTCACATCCCGCCCACTTTTCTAGTTCCTTTTTCCATAGTGATATTCTAGGTCCTTTGGGCGATTTCCAATGTCTCATTATTTCCCGCTTAGCCAGAATAAAAGCCAGGTCCTGGTATCTGCTAGTGACCCATGTCTTGGAAGTGTGTGGGAACAGGCCCAGGAGGCAGTGGGCAGGGGTGCAAGGAACTGACCGCTCTATGATTGCCTCAATTGTGTTGTTAACATCTTTCAAGTAATCGTGTAATGTCGGACAAGTCCAGAGCATGTGAAATATCTCTACCCCAAGTTCTCCACATAGCTGACATCCTATGTCTTTCCGGTGAAAATATTTGTTAATGTGCTCCAGGGTAAGGTACGCCCTGTGTAGGATGAAGAAATTAATTAGTGGAAATCAGGCATTTCTCGAGACCTTGGGGTTCCTAGTCAGAATAACCTCCCAGTCCTTGTCTTCAATAGGGATGTCTAAGTCCTCCGCCCATCGGTCCTTCAGTATGGACAGCAGCTGCAGGGCGTCTCCTCCCATTGCTCTATGGAGGCATGTAATCACTTTAAGTGCTATGATAAGGTGGCTCTGATGTCCCCGCTCTCCAGTGCTCCCGAACCGCCTTTATCCCCCCCCTATGCAATAGGAAATGCCCATAGGGAAGATCCAGACTCTCTCTAAAGTCCTTGAATTGGAGGAGTTCCCAATCCCTATAAAGGTCTCCCAGTCGGGTTGCCCCCGCTTGTATCCAGTCGTTAAGGCCCTCCCATTGTCCTCCATGTGATAGCACTCGGAGCACTGTCATCGGGAGATCCGGTGAGTAGGGTACTCGCCTTTGTGTTTTTTGGTGGCATCTCTGCCAGCATCGTTGCACTACCTGTACCTCGCTGATACAATCAGACGGATTTCTACCCACTTTCAATAGAATCCTCATAAGCACATCCAGGTCTGGTGTAAATGGTAAACAGTTGATGGCTTTTGATCTTCCTCCCAAAGTAGTTGGTGTCATTCTGACCCTTCCATTAAGTGAGTTTATTCAGGTCACTGGGAGAGATTTGTTGCTTGGTGTTTTCCCCGTCATGTTCTACACTTGCAAGCAAGTTTTTAAGATATCCTTCAGTTTTTTCTTTGACCCAGCAAGGCCTTGCTGTGTTCACAGTTAAAGTTTATTTGTTGGCCCTTTTGGCCTTCCTATGTTTACCAGATCAGCCTCCCCTCTTTAAATCACCCTTTGTAGTGTGCTTTTTGAAGAGACTGACCCACATGTTCTCACTCACATCTTTTGTAATGCCGCAGTAGGACCATAATTTGGTGCTCACCTATCTAATGTGCACGCCATTCAACCCTATGCACAGTTGCCCATTATGACTGTTAACCATCAAGACAGTGTTCCTTGTTGCAATCCCATCTGCTAATTGTGTGAGTGAGCTCCAGGCTTTGTGTGTCCAAAGACAATACACTTCGTTCTTTCTGGACAAACTAGTCCACTAAACAAAGGTGGCTTTTCTGTTGAAGGTGATTACACCCTTCCACATAGGGCAAGCCATTACTCTCCTGGCCTTCTGTGCTCCACCTTATCCCTCTAAGGGTTACGAACAGCTTCACTAACTTGTCCCTAAAATAAGTTGTGAACGATGACCAGCTTTCTGTTGGCTTCTCTGGAGCGAAAAAGGGAAAAGCTGTACAGAAGAGGACCAGCTCACAATGCATTCTCCTTTGCATTAAGATCTGCTTCGGGGTAGCCAGGAAGCAGCCCCCAGAAGGATTACATGCTCACTCTACCAGAGCAACGCCTGCTTCCACTGAAAAGTAGTGTGCAAGTCATGGACATTTACCACGCTTCTATGTGTGCGTCCTTCCACACATTCACAAAGCAATACTGCCTGGACAACCAGGTCCAGTGGGATGGCCACTTCACCCAATCTGTCCGGTAGGATTTCCTGGTCTGAGTCATTCTACAGACCCACCACCTACAGAGGTACTGGTTTGGTATCTATTCACAAGTTGAGAAATCTGCTGTTGAAAGTCTCCATCACAACAAGTTAATTACCTTCAGTAAAGCCTTTTCTGGTAGAGATTCTTACTGCAGATTCCTCCCCGACCCACCATCCTCCCAATTCTGTGGAATGGAATCTTAAAGACCATTAATAAGATCCCAAATCTGAAACATCTGCACACTGCACTTCTGATTTAACGAGCTCTGTGTCTGACAGCACGGATGGCAATCTTGAAGAAACTTACATCAGCAGTGTGGAGGCTGTTTTCTTATAGTGGCCTCAACGTCACATCAGGAACCGACGGACCCGATGCAGAGCTACATATCTGATAGAGACATCTAGCAGCGGACTCCTTACCTTTGAATTTCCCAGGCGTCAGACTGGATCCGTAAGATTTTTCTTTGAGCAATACCCCTGTGCGCCAGTAGGTGGTGTCGGTCAGCTCCGAATTACGTTGTCAGCATCATCCGCCCTGTTGTGACATCTGCGTCATCTATATAGGCACCACCTCGGTGCACCTACGTCACATTTTGACAGGCTTTTTTCAATGTTTTATCAACCCGTTTTTGGTGTGTAGGTTGTTTCCTCATGTCAAAGAAGACTTCTGGTTTCAAGCCTTGCGGCCCCTGTCACCGTGCCATGTCGGTTACAGACCTGCACCTGGTTTGTCTATGGTGACTGGAGCATGACCACAACTCGAAGTTGTGCTCCTGATAGAGCGCGTGATGCTCTTAAAATTTGTAAGGGTGTATTATACTCATGGACGAACTGCACTCGTATATATTTTGTTGTTTGCTGTAATTCGTGTTATTAGAATGAAGCTTATATCGCCATATTAAGACAATAGAATGAATTCTGTAATTTTATATACAGAAATGATCAGGATTTTGTTTACAGTAATCATGTAATCATGCATGTGCATTATGAATACTATGCAATAAATGTATTCACTGTTTATAAATGATTCGTATAGAGCAGAGCTTTCCAAACTCTGTGTCCATGTGTGGGTGTGTCGCGCGACGACGACGAATGGCGTAGTTAGGTTGTTGGTGCGAGAGAGTTCTTGCTTACTTCATTTGTTACGTTGCTGTTGAAACTGAAGTCTGCGGGCAATTAGCCACTGGGCGAATGCTCTTGGATGTTTGCATTTCCATTAAAAGGTACTATACAAGTTTAGCGTGAGTTCATTTATTGAGCAGGACGGTCTGCGCATGTTAGTGACGCAGTACGCGGAGGAAGGAGAGAGAGACCATTAGGTGAGCGTGTGCGCGCGGCCTCGTTCCCTTTGCCGTGTGCGTTGAATGTGCAGTCAGTCCACGGAGCCGCCTCTGCTCACCATTCCAGGCGCTCGGTACGGCGCAGTTTTGACAGGAGAGGCAGCCCAGAGATGAGGAGTAACAGCGGGGGAGCACAGCCCAGAGGCTGCTGAGGGGAGCCGGGCTACGCTGTCTGTTTGAGCCCCGGGGCGCGGAGATGCCCGGGCGCTCCCGCCACCATGAGCTCTAGGCCTGCCTGACCGACCTGCTGTAGGTGGGCTATATACACTGTGGAGGTGCTGCGCCAGCGGCCGCCGGACCTGCGCCATAGGTAAAGATTTTCAAATTACCTTTCTCCCATGCGACAGACCACACACATCATCCCAAACAGACGCAGACACACACACTTGGCTGTCCCTCAAAATAGTCGTTCCATCGTTGTGCATTATGCCGCAGCATAGGGCTCCTCTGGCTGACACTACTACGCCTTGTTGGAACTGGAGCCAGAGTTCTGCATTTTACTCCTCTTTAAGCATCTGGCTACAGGCAGCTTTAGAGGTCTTTTGTGAGCGCTAATGTGATCAATAGACTGTCCTGGCATTTCGCGAATGGACTCTGCTAAGTGAAAAAGTAGTTCCCTATTGCAAACACAGCCAGCGCGTGTCTGTCAGCAGCAGAAGCACCTTCTCCAGCTCTGACTGGGGACTTCCACCGAACCTCGCAGCCCCACTGGCTGCGCTCAACTAGCCCACTCCAGCAGAATGTAACTCTTCACACAGCCCAGGCCAGAAGCATTGGCTTTGCCAGTGTTTGTTTTATAGCATTGACACAACTGCACTGAAAACAGGATCCTTCTGTTAATTAAAGTTTTTGCCCTACTACAGGATAATAACAGACCTCAAAGCAGATTATACTGTGCACTACTACCTATTCTGGCAGCTCAGGAGCTTCCCCTCTGGGCCATCCTTTACCTGCACCAGCGTACCTCCACATCCAGGTCTACTTGCATGGTCTCTCCATCCAGCAATGAAACCTCAATCCACTTAATCCCCATCCAGACAGGGCCCACTATTTCAATTCACGTTGAAAATGTTGTCTGCCATCTTCCCTGTCTTTGCCCATGCTGTCTAGGGTGGCTATACTGCTTCTCTCTCTGGTGCAGCAAAGGTGCTATGGACCCTAATGTGAGCTTTGAAATACCCCTTGTTGAGCAGTAAAAGACAACAGTATTTGGGGTGCAGCGAGTCCATGACACTGCTGGCCACTGTATTTTCTGCCCTAATAATAGCTGTGCCCCAGGGCCTTTTCTCCCCCAAAACATACTCACTTTTAGTTACCTTCCATTCTGCCGATGTTGATAATCTCCAATCTACCTCTGGATTTTAACTCCCCAAACCCATCCTTATAGTATGGTATACAATGGTCAAATGGTCTTCATGTCTCTCAGTGCATACTGAAGATCGATGAAGCTGGTACCGAGGGTCTGATGGTGGGCCAGAGTTTTTCAAGAGTTGATGCAGCCGGGCTAGGGTGGCCTTCTTGGTCCTGGGCTGTCTCAATTCCTTGAGCTGTCCTCATGATGTTCCATCATGTCAGCTGGGTCTTTCTTAGATCATGCCACTCCTCCTGGCAGGTACAGGCCAGCTTCTTGTGCATGCAGGTAGGCTTCCTTCTCTCTGCATGTCAAACTGCAAGACAGTTCTGTAGGTAGCTTTCCGACCCTCCGGTCCAGCCTGGAGAGAAAGTAGCATCCTTGAGGTTCACTTCTGGCTTTTGCAAAAGGTGCTGGTGTCTAGGCTTTCTTGGTATTGTGTTGATCCATTGAACAAAGTACTGCTGAGGGGACCAGTACTCATCCTCCACAAGCAGACACTAGTTTAGATCAAAGTTCCACTGTTTCTCTAATTCTAATCTAGACATTAATTTTTAAAACTGCACACTTGAAACACCATGTTCAAATAACATGTGTTACATGCTAACCATCCTATGACTGCTCAGTTACTTATTCACTAAATGTGAAAACCTGCATGGGAATGTTGATTTCAATTAGCAGTGTTTGGCTGAAGCATAAGCTCCGTTCCATGTTTCAAACTCACTTTGATTAATGCAGTAAGCAAGGCTTCTTTGACCAGACCCTACCTTTGGTTCCTACATGCAAGTCGCACCAGATGCACCTGAGATACAGGTGGCACGCGTCAAGTAGTAGTGAGCCTCACTGTATGCTGGATTGAGATGTTTGTGAATATAACTGTAAAACTAGAGTTGTTCAGTTATCCATCAAGATAGTGTTGCACTTTGGTTGTTTGTACATTCAGAAAGTCACGTTTCAAGCAAGCTGTTTTTTGTTTTTTTGCTGTTAAGTAAATGCTTTGTTTATATTTCTGACTTTAAAATTGGTTGAGATTCCATCTCTGTGTTTACTGCTTACTCTTCCAGTGTATATCAATATAATTTATGGATTCATTGTCATATAACTGGGTCTGAACTGAGGTGGCGAAGTGAGCTAAAGAATGATGATGGATTCAACCCAGATCTGTGACGGGGGGTGAGTGTCTGAAAAGTTTCAGCGCTCCGTCCATCATCTCCTTGTGTTTGCTTCATTGTTTTATAGACCAATCTTAAGTCCTGTGAAATTATTGACTAGATTAGAACTAGGGGGCTGATTACAAGTCCGGCCGCCACCGTAGCGGTGATTGGGACCGCCCGCCAGACATGCGGCGGTCCCACTACTGCAATTAGGATGCGCCCGCCATACTGGCGGGCGCATCCTGGGCTTTCAACATTGCGGGCGGTGCTGCTGGCTGCAGCACTGTCCGCAATGTTGAAAGTGCTTGCACCGCATTTCCCTGCACCGCATGGCAGGCACCACGCGGTGCCTGCCACTTGGTGCATGGAAATGCAGGGGGGTACCATGGGTACCCCCCAGTGCAGCGACACCCCCCCCACACAAGGGGGGCCCGCAACGGGCCCCCAAACCCAATACCCACTAGCATTTCCATGGCGGCATCGCCTCCATGGAAAGGTGCCTGGCCACACATCCTAATATGGCGGACGGTGCCTGCTAGGCACCGCCACCATATTAGTGGCCCTGCTCCGCCTGCCAGGCAATCAGTGAGATTGCCACCAGCAGAAAAGCGGCGGATGGACTTTGCGTCCGCCGCGATACCCACCGCCATCCTAATATGGCGGTGGGTAAATCTCAATGTGATGGCGGAACGATCGCCACCGCCGGCCCGGCGGTGGCGATCGTTCCGCCATCGTAATGAGCCCCTAGATTCTTGAAAGATGGCAGCCATTATTTTCAACACAGCTTGGGCAACAGTTTGATTTTTCAACCATTTTAGAGGTTTCAGAAACGTGGTACTTCAACTTAATTAGAATTTACCAAGGGCAATGCGGGCGAGGCTCTTCCACCTTCAATGTCATGTTTTTCACGTGCCGCACTACTACCTCATTTAGGTTGCGTGTCTCTGATCCAGTCAAAAAGGCTTCAGTATCATAGCAGAGCAATATGTGGTTGTGTATGTGATTATCTCTTGTTTGCTTCCTGTTCAAATAAGTAGATTAAAACTGAGACATAGATTTGTTTTTTAGGAAAGTAAGCAATCTAGTTTGACGGGGAAGACCATGTCATGGAAATGTAAGGGCCTTCTGATAAAAGGTGGAATATAATTGTGGGATCTGGGCAGATCACTTGGCAACCTACTGTGGTAGGATACACTCATCTCTACTGTGTTGGCAAAAAAACCTTTTTGAAAGTTCGGAAGTTATCTCCACGTGCTGGTGAGTTTAATGTTGCTAACTGGCTCTTTTACTGTGGCATTGAGGTTCTTAACACCACTGTTGGTTTGTGTTTCTGCACAATGTCTAAGCTTTCCACAAAGTTGTACAGTTGCTTTTGAATAGCCAGGCAAACCTGTTAACATTAAATGGTGCCTACACTTGCATTGGAAAAGGGGTGTGCCTGTATTTTTTAGCAGAACTGAAATACTTCCACAGGCAGACTACCACTTCCCAGTATAGGCAGTATATATTCTGCCATAATGAACACCTGGTCTTCTAGCTTTTATGCAAGCACTGTCTTTTCACCTTTTGACATAAAGACTCAGCCTGATCACTAGCTTTGTCCATATCAAGCTCAATGGCTGCACTGAGCCGGTGTCAATGCAGTTATTACTTCTGTCCCACCTTATGCTGAGAGCTTTGATTTCACATGATTATCTACTACTCAAATCCTGAAATGTTACTAGAGAGAATGAGGACTGTAAGGCGTAAGAATGTTAAACTTCGTATCTCATGTTCTTCCTATCTCTAGATTTCCACATTTCTTCCTTTTCCCGGAAGCAGCCCCATAGTTTCCTGGATGCAGTCACAGAATCAGCCACTTTGGACACAGCGATACAAAAAACAATGGTCCCTGACCCTTTTTATAAAAAATGATACGTATCACACAGCACAATTATTGTTTGGAATTATTTTAGAGCATATAACCAATTAGCTCAAAGTAATCAATACAATGATTTATACAAAAGTGCAACAACCAAGGCGTATACAACAAGGTTTTATTCACATCATTGTTAAATCAAACGTATACTAAGAAACAATTTGAGAAGGAAAAGAAGGGGGGGAGGTAGCTCCAGTAGAACGTGCGAGAATGAAGGTGCTCTAGTGTATAGAAAATAAGAAGGGGAATTCCAGACAGTATAATAAGAAATTAAAAATCATTCCAAAAGAGGACTGATAATTGATTCACAGTCAATGGTAACCTGGCCACATTGAAACAATCAGAATTCTTTTTATATTCAAATTGTAAACATATAAATGTATCCTTATATAGCACGTTGGATTTAGGGCTTGTGATCCAGGTTGATTAAGTAGGTGGGCGTCAACGTTTCGACCCGACTGGGGGCTCAGAGGGTAATTTAAAACCTCAGCCTGCGGGTCTTCTTCCGGACAAGGGTGGTCAACCGGAGTTAAGTGTGTCTTCCTAGTTGCACACCTATGGGGTTAAAAAAGGGATGGGGGGGGAAGGTTGGCGGTTAGGGTTGTGCACCTAATAATGTGATATCTAATGCTGAGCAAAAAGTAGCTTACCCGCAGGATTATCTGGCGGGGTGCGGGGATTCACTCCCATCTAGTGAGTCATGGTAGGGGTCCCCATCTGAAACCAGATGGACTGATTAATGTCACACTAATAGCAGGGCTAGGACAAACTCCATGTTAAAACAAAGATAATGCACTTACCCGTAAGTAAAGGGTAACGCAATCCAAGCAATAAGGCTTGATTCTGTAAAAAATGCGGATACACCATGAGTCAAAAAGATGCCTAAATCAAGCAGTAGTGTACCCATATACTGGTGAATTATATGGCAAGCATTCCAGAATTCTTTACCTTGTTGTTTCGTTAACAAAAACGAGCGTCCGCAGTCCGCACGAGTAGTTGGAGACTGCCGTGCTCACCGCGAGGACGTTATTTAAAGCGCACCACTTGCGTGAGCCTCGCGCTGATGGCGCGTTTATTCGAAATAGTAAAAAGACTAATTCCGCTAGAAGTTTCCGCTCAATGAAATGGGGGCCGAATCACAAGAAAAGTCGGTATGAAATGAATTGTTTAAAAAACAACCACGAGCGGTTGGTTATTATTTACATATTATACAAGAGAGGGGAAGGGGGGGGAGGTTTATAACCACAATAACCTCAGTGACAACTGACATATAAGGACACTCAAAAAATCAAACATTAAAGGACGAACTACCAATAGTTTATAGATACATGCATAATATGCAGAATAGAAAAACATAAATATTTACATAATATACAGAATTGTCATTTAACAGATAAAAGCAACCAAATGTATAAAGAGTTGCAGAAATTACACAATTTGACTCATTGTCCCACAATGTAAGTGAGAGAAAACAGTAAATAAAGCGACTGATGACTACATGGTCGCATCTAGAGGTCAAGATACCCAAGGAAGAACTAAGGAAAGTAATCAGCCATTATTCAATACTGCCACTTGTCTGCTAATTTCCTCATACTCGTTGAGGCCCCGTGCCACAGTATCGAAAAGATGTATCCAACGGCATTCCCGTATACTCAATATATTAATGAAATTACCTCCTCTGGGGTTGGGTTTAACCCTCTCTATGACCCACCATTTGAGACTGTCTGGTGCATGACCAAAGGTAGTGAAATGGTCAACCAAAGGTGCCCCTGCACTTGACATCGTATGCGACTGCAATGTTGTAAAATGCGGCATTTAACCTTCTGGGTAGTATGGCCTATATACATAAAATCACAGGGGCAAGTGATCGCATAGGTAACCCCAGTGGTGTTGCAGTTACTATGATCCTGCAGTGCATGAGTATACTCATTATGAGTAAATTGTGTGACCTCTAGGGTCAAAGTGCAGGCTTTACAGTTACCACATTTCCGTTGGCCTCTAATGGGGGATACCCCAGAGTGTAGTTTGGCGGGGGATACATGTCTCGGGTAACAAGGATTTAACAACATAATCCCTCACGTTCTTTCCTTTTTTAAATGCGTGCAAGGGTGGTGGCATATTACCTAGTTCATCCGAGATTAAATGCCAATGCCGATTGACAATCTTTTTCACGGCATTGCTCTTGGTAGAGAAAGTCGTAGCACATACTATGCGTTCCTCATTTATATTATTCTTTTGTCTGGGTACAAGGAGGAACTCTCTATGATTGTGCCAAGCCCGTTTACGAGCCTTTTTGAGAAGTCTAATAGGATATCCTCTCTCGAGCAATCTAGACATTAGTCCTGTTGATTCCTCAAAATAATCCTCCTTTTTAGAGCAATTCCGTCGCAATCTCAGGAATTGGCCAAAAGGTAGGTTATCCCTGAGATTACGTGGATGGTGGCTCGAATAGCGTAATAGTGTGTTACGTTCGCTAAGCTTTCTAAAAGACTGGTATATAGTTTGTTTAATTCAACTTTAATGGTAATGTCTAGGAAGTTGATAGATGACCTGTCATATTCCAAAGTGAATTGAATATCATTGGAGCATGTGTTAAGCCAATTATGAAATGACATCAGTTGTTCCTCACTGCCTTTCCATATAATAAGCACATCATCTATATAGCGGCGCCATAGATTTATGCAGTCCTTATAAGGGTTGTGTTCATTCAAGACATATCTTTGTTCAAATTCATCCATATAGATGATAGCTAGATTGGGGCAAAGCTAGCCCCCATTGCCACGCCTTCGTTTGCAGATAGTAATGGCCCTGGAAATAGAAGGAATTTCTGGTCATAGCTACCTCCAGAAGTTCAATAATGAATTCTGTAGGGACCTTGTGTGGTGCAGTTCGTTTATTCAGAATAGACTCTATGCAAAGTAGTGCTGGGGCCTGGGGGATATTCGTATACAATGCAGTAATATCCATGGTAGCCAATAGATTGATTGTGGAGTTATGGGGTCGTTCATCCACCAATTGGATTGTCTGCATCGTATCCCTAAGGTATGTTGCAGTATTCACTGCGATGGGTTTAAGAAACACATCAATGTACTTACATAGCGTGTTCTAAAATAGACCCACATCCTGAAATAATAGGTCTACTCCGGTGGGTCCTGCATCCGTTTATGTATTTTGGGGAGCGTATAGATGGTAGGCATCCTTGGATGTTTATTATTGAGATAATCGTACTCATGTTTATTGAGATAACCCTTCTCAAGACATTTGAGGGTGATACTTTGTATTGTATCGCCGATATCTTCAGTGGGATCCGATCTCAATTTCTCGTAATTTCCTGACGCCCAATTGCGAGAAAATTTCCTTTTATAATCTTCAAAATTCTGAACCACTATCGCCCCGCCTTTATCGGCGGGTTTGATGACTATACTGGTGTTACTCTTAAGGGATACTAAAGCCTCCCGTTCAGGTTTCGTGATGTTATATTTTACGTACTGCCTGTTGGTAAGAATTTTATTGACATCCCGCATCACCACTTGCTTGTACGCTAAGATCTTGTGTGGCATTGAATGTGTTGGGGGATTGAATTTGGAAGGTGGTCTAAGGCCACTACCTGAAAACGTGACATTGGGAGAAATTTTCAAAAAATAATGTTTCAATCGAATTTTGCGGAAAAACTGATGAAGTTCCATCTTCAAATTAAGTTATTGGGCATAGAGGTAGGGACAAAGGATAGCCCTTTTTCCAGAATTTTCTGCTTGTCAGGCTTAAGTGTGTAGTTAGATAGGTTGACCACGGGATTCTCAGGTGTATACACTACCATTTGTAATGTTGTCGCCGTGTCTGTATATCTCCGTGTATCTCCTGTTGAAAGTGTGCCTGTCTCTTGGCCTTCCCTCTGCCTCGATTCCAAGTGGATTCTCTGTTGGCCCTGGGCCTGACCCAGGGACGGCCCCTCCCTCGGTGCTCCCACCATGGGCCTTCTACTAAAAAAGGTTGCTGGTCTGCGAAGGTAACACCCTGGTTGGGTGTGGTGGTGCTTAGGCCTGGGCGCTCTGTGTCACTATCCGAGCTGCTCCCTAGAGAGGAGCCAGAGAAAGTCGTGTATTTTCTAAAACCACTTCTACCCCTACTGGAGAAGGTACCCTGTTGGTCTCTTGTGTAGTACCCTTCTTGTGTGTATGGGTAGGTGACCTTCTTGTCGTAAAATTTGATATCTCTGACCACTTTATCTAATTTAGTGGTCTGTGTATATAAATCAAAATCCCGAATGGTTCTTTCTAGTCTCTCTAGCGCTTCCTTAGCATTGCTAAGTGCTTTATCATCAATAATTTCTTTTTCAAATCTGAAATTTCTTTGATCAAGCGTTGTACCTCTTCCACTGCTGTTTCAATCCCAAGCACCATCCAGTGCCTGGAACAATTATTGGAAACGTAGCTAAAGTTGTCTTTGAATTTTGGATTGTCCAAAAAGATCGCAGGTTCGTTTCTAACTTGTAACCCTACAGGGATTACATTCGATTGTAGGTATTTAGCTAAAGTGTGTCCATGTAGCCTTGTTCTGATGAGCTTTTTCTCTAAACGTTCCAATTTAGATATTTTTTCATTTAAAGTGAGATCAATGCTAGAAGTGGATGCTCCTAAAAAGTACTGCCACCTTGGGCTAGTAGTAGCTGATTAATATAGTCTTCACTATAAGACAATGTCTCCTTATCAGACATAGTTTAGAAATTAGCCTTCTTCTTGCCTCAAAAGGGGTAGTATCAAAGGAGATTTCACATCAATATTCACAAAACACTCAAACACAAACATATTCAAATACAAACATTAAACACTTAAACCCTCGCAGGTACAACCTGCACAAGGTAGCCATTATAGAAATGGGGTTTCCCAAAGACGGTCATGGACCTGGGTTCAATGCGACAATAAAAAACAATGGTCCCTGACCCTTTTATAAAAAATGATACGTATCACACAGCACAATTATTGTTTGGAATTATTTTAGAGCATATAACCAATTAGCTCAAAGTAATCAATACAATGATTTATACAAAAGTGCAACAACCAAGGCGTATACAACAAGGTTTTATTCACATCATTGTTAAATCAAACGTATACTAAGAACAATTTGAGAAGGAAAAGAAGGGGGGGGAAAGGTAGCTCCAGTGGAACGTGCGAGAATGAAGGTGCTCTAGTGTATAGAAAATAAGAAGGGGAATTCCAGACAGTATAATAAGAAATTAAAAATCATTCCAAAAGAGGACTGATAATTGATTCACAGTGAATGGTAACCTGGCCACATTGAAACAATCAGAATTCTTTTTATATTCAAATTGTAAACATATAAATGTATCCTTATATAGCACGTTGGGTTTAGGGCTTGTGATCCAGGTTGATTAAGTAGGTGGGCGTCGACGTTTCGACCCGACTGGGGGCTCAGAGGGTAATTTAAAACCTCAGCCTGCGGGTCTTCTTCAGGACAAGGGTGGAGCAACCTGAGTTAAGAGCGGAAACTTCTAGCGGAATTAGTCTTTTTACTATTTCGAATAAACGCGCCATCAGCGTGAGGCTCACGCAAGCGGTGCGCTTTAAATAACGTCCTCGCGGTGAGCACGGCAGTCTCCAACTACTCGTGCGGACTGCGGAACCAATTCTCGCACGTTCCACTGGAGCTACCTCCCCCCCCCCCCTTTTTTCCTTCTCAAATTGTTCTTAGTATACGTTTGATTTAACAATGATGTGAATAAAACCTTGTTGTATACGCCTTGGTTGTTGCACTTTTGTATAAATCATTGTATTGATTACTTTGAGCTAATTGGTTATATGCTCTAAAATAATTCCAAACAATAATTGTGCTGTGTGATACGTATCATTTTTTATAAAAAGGGTCAGGGACCATTGTTTTTTGTATCGCATTGAACCCAGGTCCATGACCGTCTTTGGGAAACCCCATTTCTATAATGGCTACCTTGTGCAGGTTGTACCTGCGAGGGTTTAAGTGTTTAATGTTTGTATTTGAATATGTTTGTGTTTGAGTGTTTTGTGAATATTGATGTGAAATCTCCTTGATACTACCCCTTTGAGGCAAGAAGAAGGCTAATTTCTAAACTATGTCTGATAAGGAGACATTGTCTTATAGTGAAGACTATATTAATCAGCTACTACTAGCCCAAGGTGGCAGTACTTTTTTAGGAGCATCCACTTCTAGCATTGATCTCACTTTAAATGAAAAAATATCTAAATTGGAACGTTTAGAGAAAAAGCTCATCAGAACAAGGCTACATGGACACACTTTAGCTAAATACCTACAATCGAATGTAATCCCTGTAGGGTTACAAGTTAGAAACGAACCTGCAATCTTTTTGGACAATCCAAAATTCAAAGACAACTTTAGCTACGCTTCCAATAATTGTTCCAGGCACTGGATGGTGCTTGGGATTGAAACAGCAGTGGAAGAGGTACAACGCTTGATCAAAGAAATTTCAGATTTGAAAAAGAAATTATTGATGATAAAGCACTTAGCAATGCTAAGGAAGCGCTAGAGAGACTAGAAAGAACCATTCGGGATTTTGATTTATATACACAGACCACTAAATTAGATAAAGTGGCCAGAGATATCAAATTTTACGACAAGAAGGTCACCTACCCATACACACAAGAAGGGTACTACACAAGAGACCAACAGGGTACCTTCTCCAGTAGGGGTAGAAGTGGTTTTAGAAAATACACGACTTTCTCTGGCTCCTCTCTAGGGAGCAGCTCGGATAGTGACACAGAGCGCCCAGGCCTAAGCACCACCACACCCAGCCAGGGTGTTACCTTCGCAGACCAGCAACCTTTTTTAGTAGAAGGCCCATGGTGGGAGCACCGAGGGAGGGGCCGTCCCTGGGTCAGCCCCAGGGCCAACAGAGAATCCACTTGGAATCGAGGCAGAGGGAAGGCCAAGAGACAGGCACACTTTCAACAGGAGATACACAGAGATATACAGACATGGCGACAACATTACAAATGGTAGTGTATACACCTGAGAATCCCGTGGTCAACCTATCTAACTACACACTTAAGCCTGACAAGCAGAAAATTCTGGAAAAAGGGCTATCCTTTGTCCCTACCTCTATGCCCAATAACTTTAATTTGAAGATGGAACTTCATCCGTTTTTCCGCAAAATTCGATTGAAACATTATTTTGTGAAAATCCCTCCCAATGTCACGTTTTCAGGTAGTGGCCTTAGACCACCTTCCAAATTCAATCCCCCAACACATTCAATGCCACACAAGATCTTAGCGTACGAGCAAGTGGTGATGCGGGATGTCAATAAAATTCTTACCAACAGGCAGTACGTAAAATATAACATCACGAAACCTGAACGGGAGGCTTTAGTATCCCTTAAGAGTAACACCAGTATAGTCATCAAACCCGCCGATAAAGGCGGGGCGATAGTGGTTCAGAATTTTGAAGATTATAAAAAGGAAATTTTCTCGCAATTGGGCGTCCAGGGAAATTACGAGAAATTGAGATCGGATCCCACTGAAGATATCGGCGATACAATACAAAGTATCACCCTCAAAGGTCTTGAGAAGGGTTATCTCAATAAACATGAGTACGATTATCTCAATAATAAACATCCAAGGATGCCTACCATGTATACGCTCCCCAAAATATATAAACGGATGCAGGACCCACCGGGTAGACCTATTATTTCAGGATGTGGGTCTATTTTAGAACCGCTATGTAAGTACATTGATGTGTTTCTTAACCCCATCGCAGTGAATACTGCAACATACCTTAGGGATACGATGCAGACAATCCAATTGGTGGATGAACGACCCCATAACTCCACAATCAATCTATTGGCTACCATGGATATTACTGCATTGTATACAAATATCCCCCAGGCCCCAGCACTACTTTCCATAGAGTCTATTCTGAATAAACGACCTGCACCACACAAGGTCCCTACAGAATTCATTATTGAACTTCTGGAGGTAGCTATGACCAGAAATTTCTTCTATTTCCAGGGCCATTACTATCTGCAAACGAAGGGCAATGGGGGCTAGCTTTGCCCCCAATCTAGCTATCATCTATATGGATGAATTTGAACAAAGATATGTCTTGAATGAACACAACCCTTATAAGGACTGCATAAATCTATGGCGCCGCCTTATAGATGATGTGCTTATTATATGGAAAGGCAGTGAGGAACAACTGATGTCGTTTCATAATTGGCTTAACACATGCTCCAATGATATTCAATTCACTTTGGAATATGACAGGTCATCTATCAACTTCCTAGACATTACCATTAAAGTTGAATTAAACAAACTATATACCAGTCTTTTTAGAAAGCTTAGCGAATGTAACACACTATTACGCTATTCGAGCCACCATCCACGTAATCTCAGGGATAACCTACCTTTTGGCCAATTCCTGAGATTGCGACGGAATTGCTCTAAAAAGGAGGATTATTTTGAGGAATCAACAGGACTAATGTCTAGATTGCTCGAGAGAGGATACCCTATTAGACTTCTCAAAAGGCTCGTAAACGGGCTTGGCACAATCATAGAGAGTTCCTCCTTGTACCCAGACAAAAGAATAATATAAATGAGGAACGCATAGTATGTGCTACGACTTTCTCTACCAAGAGCAATGCCGTGAAAAAGATTGTCAATCGGCATTGGCATTTAATCTCGGATGAACTAGGTAATATGCCACCACCCTTGCACGCATTTAAAAAAGGAAAGAACGTGAGGGATTATGTTGTTAAATCCTTGTTACCCGAGACATGTATCCCCCGCCAAACTACACTCTGGGGTATCCCCCCCATTAGAGGCCAACGGAAATGTGGTAACTGTAAAGCCTGCACTTTGACCCTAGAGGTCACACAATTTACTCATAATGAGTATACTCATGCACTGCAGGATCATAGTAACTGCAACACCACTGGGGTTACCTATGCGATCACTTGCCCCTGTGATTTTATGTATATAGGCCATACTACCCAGAAGGTTAAATGCCGCATTTTACAACATTGCAGTCGCATACGATGTCAAGTGCAGGGGGCACCTTTGGTTGACCATTTCACTACCTTTGGTCATGCACCAGACAGTCTCAAATGGTGGGTCATAGAGAGGGTTAAACCCAACCCCAGAGGAGGTAATTTCATTAATATATTGAGTATACGGGAATGCCGTTGGATACATCTTTTCGATACTGTGGCACGGGGCCTCAACGAGTATGAGGAAATTAGCAGACAAGTGGCAGTATTGAATAATGGCTGATTACTTTCCTTAGTTCTTCCTTGGGTATCTTGACCTCTAGATGCGACCATGTAGTCATCAGTCGCTTTATTTACTGTTTTCTCTCACTTACATTGTGGGACAATGAGTCAAATTGTGTAATTTCTGCAACTCTTTATACATTTGGTTGCTTTTATCTGTTAAATGACAATTCTGTATATTATGTAAATATTTATGTTTTTCTATTCTGCATATTATGCATGTATCTATAAACTATTGGTAGTTCGTCCTTTAATGTTTGATTTTTTGAGTGTCCTTATATGTCAGTTGTCACTGAGGTTATTGTGGTTATAAACCTCCCCCTTCCCCTCTCTTGTATAATATGTAAATAATAACCAACCGCTCGTGGTTGTTTTTTAAACAATTCATTTCATACCGACTTTTCTTGTGATTCGGCCCCCATTTCATTGAGTGGAAACTTCTAGCGGAATTAGTCTTTTTACTATTTCGAATAAACGCGCCATCAGCTTGAGGCTCACGCAAGCGGTGCGCTTTAAATAACGTCCTCGCGGTGAGCACGGCAGTCTCCAACTACTCGTGCGGACTGCGGACGCTCGTTTTTGTTTACGAAACAACAAGGTAAAGAATTCTGGAATGCTTGCCATATAATTCACCAGTATATGGGTACACTACTGCTTGATTTAGGCATCTTTTTGACTCATGGTGTATCCGCATTTTTACAGAATCAAGCCTTATTGCTTGGATTGCGTTACCCTTTACTTACGGGTAAGTGCATTATCTTTGTTTTAACATGGAGTTTGTCCTAGCCCTGCTATTAGTGTGACATTAATCAGTCCATCTGGTTTCAGATGGGGACGCCTACCATGACTCACTAGACGGAGTGAATCCCGCACCCCGCCAGATAATCCTGCGGGTAAGCTACTTTTTGCTCATCATTAGATATCACATTATTAGGTGCACAACCCTAACCGCCAACCTTTTCCCCCCCCTCCTCCCTTTTTTAACCCCATAGGTGTGCAACTAGGAAGACACACTTAACTCCGGTTGCTCCACCCTTGTCCGGAAGAAGACCCGCAGGCTGAGGTTTTAAATTACCCTCTGAGCCCCCAGTCGGGTCGAAACGTCGACGCCCACCTACTTAATCAACCTGGATCACAAGCCCTAAACCCAACGTGCTATATAAGGATACATTTATATGTTTACAATTTGAATATAAAAAGAATTCTGATTGTTTCAATGTGGCCAGGTTACCATTGACTGTGAATCAATTATCAGTCCTCTTTTGGAATGATTTTTAATTTCTTATTATACTGTCTGGAATTCCCCTTCTTATTTTCTATACACTAGAGCACCTTCATTCTCGCACGTTCGCCTGGAGCTACCTTTCCCCCCCCCTTCTTTTCCTTCTCAAATTGTTCTTAGTATACGTTTGATTTAACAATGATGTGAATAAAACCTTGTTGTATACGCCTTGGTTGTTGCACTTTTGTATAAATCATTGTATTGATTACTTTGAGCTAATTGGTTATATGCTCTAAAATAATTCCAAACAATAATTGTGCTGTGTGATACGTATCATTTTTTATAAAAAGGGTCAGGGACCATTGTTTTTTGTATTGCATTGAACCCAGGTCCATGACCGTCTTTGGGAAACCCCATTTCTATAATGACTTTGGACACAGCAGCATCATGGGCTTTAAGAAGCGGATGCAGCAGCACTAGCCACAGAAACAGCCACACTGCAGATACAGGCACCAGAGACAATAGCACCAGAGGTAGCAGGCATCAGTCACACAGAGGCATGAGAGACAGCATGTTCTAGTTTAACCCAGAACTGGTAACCTATTGCGTGAAAGCCTAAAAAAGTAGACACTTTTGTAGTTCAGTATTTGCTGTGGGACATTCCAGAGATCACTAGGCAAGGGCAAGATAAGGCAAACAAAAACACAAAATGGATAAGTTTATAATTAAGAAGCAAAAAGCTGGTGAAGATGGCGTTTGCAAATAACAAAATGTAGCGGCTATTGAGGAAAGTACCCAAGAATCAACTGAACGGTTTGTCTCAGTACGTAAGAAGTGTAAAGGAAAAATCTCCAATCCTCGTTTATATAATAAAGCTTATATGAAACTGGGGTTCACATTTTCTGGTAATGAAAACCATCCTTGTCCCCAGTGTTTAGTTTGTGGGGAAATACTTGCAAATGAAAGTATGGTACCAAATAAATTAAAACAAAATTTTACCACAAAACACAGCCATTTGTCAGAAAAACCAGTAGAATACTTTATTGAGCTTTCAAAATCTATAAGGATGCAGTCTGCATCATTCACAAAGAGAATGAAGACATCAGAGAAAGCTCAAAAGCCAAGTTACTTGGTTGCTCAAATAATTGTCAAAAACAAGGAACCACACACTGTTGCTGAAACCACCATAAAGCAATCTTGATGTGCTATTGTTCGAACAATGTTTGGGCCAGAATTTGAGATAGAAGTTAATAAAATCCCTTTGGCAGATAACACAATTGGAAGACGTATTCAAGATATGTCTGCTAACGTTAAGCTGCAAATGAAGGATATTTTTCAAGACGATAATATGATCTTTACATTGCAATTAGACGAATCAACAGATGTCAGTGGGTTAGCTCAATTATTATTTTTTATATGTTTCATTCATACTGACAGAATTACTGAGCAATTCCTGTGTTGCCTAGAACTTCCATTGAGAACTAGAGGTGAGGATATATTTAAAACTTTAGATTGCTTCATGAAGCAAAATAATTTGCAATGGTTAAATTGTGTTGGGATATGCACGGATGGCGCCCCTCAATGGTTGGCTCAACAAAAGGTTTTATAGCTTTAGCAAAGAAAGAAAATGAAAATATCATATTTACTCATTGCTTTTTACATCGCAAGGCACTAGTCGCGCAAACCATTGGAAATGAATTAAGAAAAGTTATGGACAAAGTGGTTCAAATAGTCAATTACATTAAAAGCAGACCTCTTAAATCAAGATTATTTGCTCATATTTGTGAACAAATGGGGGCATGGTTTAAAAAGCTTCTACTGCACACAGACGTTCGTTGGCTCTCAAGAGGTCGCGTTCTTTGTCGTGTATATGAATTGTGGTAAATGATGCTTAAACTTTTTGAGGAAATTCAGCAACACGAATTCTGCGATCTAATTCAAAACAAACTTTGGTGCACAAAATTGGCATATCTTGCTGACATATTTGAACATTTGAATAAAATTAACACCAGTATGCAAGGAAAAGGAGAAAATATCTTAACAGCAGTAGATAAAATTTGTGCTTTGAGAGACAAAATAAAAATTTGGAAAAGGAAAGTGAAAGAAGGCAATTTTGAAATGTTTTCCAAAACTGCTGAGTGCCAGCTGAAATGTGATATCAGCCCGCTAATTGTTGACCATTTAACATTGCTCGGAGAGAAAGTTTATCATTACTTCCCAAATTTTGAAATCCAAGACTATGATTGGATCAGAAATCCATTTCTTTCAACTGCAACTGGGAACTTTTCACTTACTGAAGAAGAAGAATTAGCTGAAATAAAAAATGATCGAAGTCTGTTAATGATGCATGAAGAGGGTGATTAAGACAGCTTTTGGATTCGTGTTACAAAAATGCATCCAAACATAGGTAAAAAAAGCGTTAAAAATTCTCTTGCAGTTTTCTACTACATACATTTGTGAAGTATCCTTTTCAACGATGACAAACTTAAGGACACTGAAACGTGGAAGCTTGAAAATGCTTAATGACAAAATGCGAGTGTCTTTATCTAATATTCCACCAAATATTGACCAGCTGTGTTCATCCTATCAACCTCATTCATCTCAATAAAATAGTAAGTGTTGTTGTTTTTATTCCAATTTTTTAATTCTTGTGCTAGGAGAGACAAAATAGAAATTTGGAAAAGCAAAGTGAAAGAAGGAAATTTTGAAATGTTTTCCAAAACTGCTGAGTGCCAGCTGAAATGTGATATCAGCCCGCTGATTGTTGACCATTTAACATTGCTCGGAGAGAACCTTCATCATTACTTCCCAAATGTTGAAGTCTAAAGACTATGATTGGATCAGAAATCCATTTCTTTCAACTGCAACTGGGAACTTTTCACTTACTGAAGAAGAAGAATTAGCTGAAATAAAAAGTGACACTGAAACGTGGAAGCTTGAAAATGCTTAATGACGAAATGCGAGTGTCTTTATCTAATATTCCACCAAATATTGACCAGCTGTGTTCATCCTATCAACCTCATTCATCTTAATAAAATAGTAAGTGTTGTTGTTTTTATTCCAATTTTTTAATTCTTGTGCTATAAGAGACAAAATAGCAATTTGGAAACGCAAAGTAAAAGAAGGAAATTTTGAAATGTTTTCCAAAACTGCTGAGTGCCAGCTGAAATGTTATATCAGCCCGCTGATTGTTGACCATTTAACATTGCTCGGAGAGAACCGTCATCATTACTTCCCAAATGTTGAAATCTAAAGACTATGATTGGATCAGAAATCCATTTCTTTCAACTGCAACTGGGAACTTTTCCCTTACTGAAGAAGAAGAATTAGCTGAAATAAAAAATGACACTGAAACGTGGAAGCTTGAAAATTCTTAATGACGAAATGCGAGTGTCTTTATCTAATATTGCACCAAATATTGACGAGCTGTGTTCATCCTATCAACCTCATTCATCTCAATAAAATAGTAAGTGTTGTTGTTTCTATTCACATTTTTTAATTTTTGTGCTATGAGAGACAAAATAGCAATTTGGAAAAGCAAAGTGAAAGAAGGAAATTTTTAAATGTTTTCCAAAACTGCTGAGTGCCAGCTGAAATGTGATATCAGCCCGCTGATTGTTGACCATTTAACATTGCTCGGAGAGAACCTTCATCATTGCTTCCCAAATGTTGAAATCTGAAGACTATGATTAGATCAGAAATCCTTTTCTTTCAACTGCAACTGGGAACTTTTCACTTACAGAGGAAGAAGAATTAGCTGAAATAAAAAATGACACTGAAACGTGGAAGCTTGAAAATGCTTAATGACGAAATGCGAGTGTCTTTATCTAATATTCCACCAAATATTGACCAGCTTTGTTCATCCTATCAACCTCATTCATCTCAATAAAATAGTACGTGTTGTTGTTTTTATTCCAATTTTTTAATTCTTGCACATATTTACATATTGTTACTCATAAAGGACAACATGTTTTGGAAATGTATGTGTGTTATATTACAAATCATATTTTTTTTTGAAAATCAATGAAAGGTTTTCGTGAGATATGTTGTGTCCCCATACATTTTGATATTTACAATTTCTATGACATATGTATTTGTCCTTATCTCTTATAAGCAGTTAATTTAACGTCCGGTTTTTTAGTAAAACTGAATTACTGTGTCGCGAAATGATGCACATCTAAAAATGCAGTTAGTTTAACCTCCGGTTTTCTAGTAAAACTGCATTACCGTGTCGCGAAATGATGCATGTCTAAAAAGTGTGTCACCAACATGAAAAGTTTGGAAAGCTGTGGTATAGAGACTTGTGTAATGTGTGCATTAATGAATGTTCTTAGGTTAGCCAACCTTGTAGGCCTAACTTTCGGTTCTCCAAGTTTCGTTTCTCCATGTTTGCTCTCAAGTTATAACTTAATTAGAATGTATGCATGTGTAGAAGTTTCCTTTCGCCCGTACTGCAGGTGCAGGAATTCGACCTTGTTATTTTAGATTTAAGAAGATACATGGGGAGGAGAGGAATGTCTTTGAAGAGCCTGAACAGAGAGAAGGGAGGACACCTTTCGTGCCCGGTGAAACCAGGGAACCAAGGTCGTCGGAGAGAGAACCAAATTAATTGGAGTTTGTGGAAAGTTACCTCAAAGGAGGTGTTCATGGAATACCTTTCCATGTGACCTGTTAGGGGTGTAACTTTGTCTTTTTGTATTAGGCACAGGGACAGTTTTGCAGGACTTCTGCTTTGGACTGAGGAAAGGGAGCATCTTAGAACGAGCTCCGTAGCTTTACGCTACTTGACCCATTTAACGTGAGTGCACTTCTTAGGGAGTCAACACGTGCTGACAACTTTTGAGGGGGAATCCAACTGGGAAGCTAGGTAGTGATGTCACTCTAGAAGTAGAGTAGGGTCAGATTATTCTTTAAAACCGGAAATACAAATGAAAAGGGAGTTGGATGCAGTGTCTATACTCAGTTGCGTTCTGATATTGGAATTCATTGTTCTGTGCCTATTGTGATGAATGAATCATATTCGCAGATTTGGCTCTGTATTAGTATTCATGTATCGTTATACTCTTATATTGAGGTGTGTCTATGTTCTGCTATTTTTGGCAAAAATCGAATTGAGAGTGTGTAGTCTTTTGGTCGCATGGGGAAGGGAAATGTATTATTCGTGAATTGTTTTCTCCACTCCACACTTTCCTAGCAGGCAATAAAGACCATCGGCCAGGGGTCCCCAAGTAAATCTAGAATGTGGAATCTGAAAGAGACACGTTAGTGATAGATTCCTTACCTTAGAATATCCCCAGGCGTCAGACTGGATCCGGAAAGTTTTGCTAGCAGTACCCCTGCGCGCCAGTAGGTGGCGTTGTGCGGCTCCGCGTCCGTCGCTGGCGTCGTAAGCACCGAGATGACGTCACGGAGACTACTTAGGCGCCACCCATGTGCGCTGACGTCAGTTCTTTCTTTTTCCGCGCCAGAAAGCGCAGATCCGGTTAGAACACGTACCCTAGTCACTTTTTGACTATCTCTTTTGAGACTTTTGTCTCCCTTTTTTCCAGTTGGTTTCCTGGTGCACGTAGGGATGCCTGGATTCAAGTCTTGTGGGGCCTGCCGTCGCAACATGTCGGTGGTGGACCCCCACGATGTCTGCCTCTACTGCCTGGAGACTCACCACGACTCTCGGTCTTGTCCGGATTGTCGGGCCATGGCCCGAAGGCCTTGCGGGAACGGCGCCGGAAACTGCTGGAGGTCCGGCACTCGTCCCTGCGCCGTTCCTGGTCCAGAGGCCGTTCCAGGGAACGTTCGCGGGGCCACAGCCATCGTTCCTCGGCCTCCAGGTCTTCACCCTCGGATTCGGGTAAGAGACGACACAAAAAGAAGTTGAAGAAGCGTGTTCGCTCTCCGACGTCCCCCCGCCGGTCCCCGGATGCGGATGAGGGGGACCGGGGCCTGGCCCCTGCGGCTCCTTTGGAGCTCGAGAGTCCCGCGGCCTACCCGCCTTACCCGGGTCCGTCGGCGACTCCCGCAACAGGTTTGTTCATGCGCTAGAATATCCTTCTCCGTGCGTCAGTCGGTCCCTCAGTGACCGGAGCACTCCAGCATGCTTAGAAATAACTTTACCAAGGATATAAACTTTGAAGGCTTCCCAGATAGTGGCAAAACTGTCTACAGACCCCATATTATTTCGAAGTATACCTCTATCGCTGTTGCAATTTCTGCAGTGAATACAGGGTCCATTAGTGAATATGGGGGGAATCTCCCAAAAAACACCGGGAGCTGTTTGATGGGGCATTTTAAGTCAAATTGTACAGAAGCGTGATCTGAATAAGTGCTACGGTGCAGGGTGCACATCTCCACCTGCGCGGATAGCCTACTAGACGCGAACCAGTAATCAATCCGTGTGTATATGTCGTGGGGGGCAGAGTAGTGCGTGAACCCAGCAATATCGGGGAAGCGCTGCATCCACATGTCCACTAGGTCTAAGCTCTCGAGGAGGTCTAGGATGGCTCCAGCCGCGGCCGAGCGGCAACAAGCAGGCCCGTTGGAGCGATCTCTGAGTGGATCTAGGATACAATTAAAATGCTCGCCTATTATTAGTGGGATATCCCTGTCGCGCAGCAAGACAGCACCAAGACTGTGATAGAAGTGCAGGTCATCGTAACTGGGTCCATACACATTGACTATCTTTACTCATAACCCATCTTTCTGGCAGCGCACAATGACATATCTACCGTTTGGATCTGTCTCAGTCGTGTGTACCAGAATTCCCGACTTTGGGCTCACCCATGTTAAAACTCCTCTAGCATGAGATGTAAAACCCGCTGCGCTGATCTTGCCCTGAAAAGGTTTCTGGGTCAGCATATTACTCTGAATTGGCAAGTGCGTCTCCTGCTGTAGGGCCACATCGATCTCGTGTCGCTTCCAATATGCAACTACCTTCCTGATTTTCCTGTGGTCATTCAACCCCCTTATGTTCCATGTTAAGAAACGTACTGTATCACTCATGCTTAAAACCCCCCGCACGCTACACGTTGTTCGCTACTGTATCCACCTATGGTGCTGCCTGCACTATACACATCCAAAACATTCAGTGCATGACATAATTTCCAAGAGTTCTGCCTGTCTCGCCTCCCATACACCCTCCCCCCACCCACGCTATGCAATACCCAACTGTGCATAGTCGAGAACCACCCTATCCCTCCCACAAACTACCCTCAAAACCAGGGAACAAGGTAGTGGTTTAACTAAATCAAAACTCTCCCTTTGTGGCTCACACATTGGAGCAGATGTCACCTGACTCTGTTCCCAGCTTACACCGGCTGGGATGGTAATTGTTGTGACTAGGATAGAGCGACATTTAATGAGTATCCTCACCTACTGCACCATTAGGCGCGCCTTACCCCACTCCCGAACTGTCGAAAGCCCATAACCAGGATTATAATTTCAGATAAAAAAGCAAAAAAAGAGGTGCGTTGCATTCAATAACTCACACAATACCGTACATAGTTTTGCAGGGGGCACGTTGTACCCTGAACCAGTAGTTAAGATTAGATCAGCGGAGTTAACAATAGTTTCTACAGTCCTCAGCGCAGTCGACTACCGCAGGCATAGATACCCAGCAAGCAGATATGTCCTACTACCATGCGGAACTGTGCCCTGGGGGGCCCCAGTCTCTGCCATGTTATTCTTCCACCTACTAAGCCTCGTCGTCACTACCCGACCTAGGGCTATTCTTAGACGGGTTGATATTCCTGCGCTTAATAAACTGTTTTACTTGGGAGGATCTGTGAAGATGTGTTTTCCCGTCAGCTATGACACGCAGCTTGGCTGTATATAGCATGTTGTAGTCCAATTGTAGCTCTCAAAGTTTCCTCTTGGCTGGCGCAAAGAGCCGTCTTGCTTCTTGCACCTGCTGCGTAAAGTTTGGATATAGGGAAACTGCCATTCCCTCGTAGTGTCGATCTTTCAGCTCCCTGGCTTTGCGAAGCGCGTGGTCTCGATCCCTGTAGTTTATTAGTCTTGCTATGATTGGGATCGGGGTCGGTCTGGGAGCCAGCGATCGGTGCGCCCTCTCCACCACGAAGATGGCCGAAAAGCAGTCCCTCCCCAGCAGAGTTGTGAGTAGGCGCTCCACAAAGAGCTCCATATTGGGAATGTTTGTGGACTCCACCACCTCTACTATCCGGAGGTTATTTCGTAGGGAGCGGGCTTCCAAATCCACTGCCTTGGCCTGGACAGTGTGCAGTTGCTTCTCAATGGAGTTGTGGGCTAGAGATGTTGAATTTAAGGTATCCTCAGCATCCGAGACGCACTGTTCAACTGTGACTAGTCTTTTCGCATGCTTGTCCAGCCTTTCGGACATCCTGTCCATACGAAAGGTTAATGCATCTATTTTACCATCTATTTTATTAAAGCTGTGCTGCATGGCTGCCAAAATTTGCTTGAGGTCTTGATCCTGGGTCGCTTCACCGGCCTCCGATCCTTACTAGGAGGCATTTTTGTCCTGGTCCTGTTGCCTTTGTCCATTAGTAGATTTATTTACCACAAAAGGTTGCAGTAAGGCAACACCTAGATTTGCCAGATGGCAATACAGATTACAAGAGTTTCATTTTAAAGTGGAACACATTCCTGGAGTAAAAATTATACTGGCAGACTGTTTATCAAGACTTCCCATAGTGGGTGATGATGTTATTGAGGACAATGAATCAGAAAAAGTGGTATCAATTTGTGAGGTATCCAAGGGCTGCATTAAAGAGAATCAATGGAAAGCTGCATGTGTGAGTGATGAGGTTGTTCAAAAGGTTTTGACATACATTAAATCGTCTTGGCCAAGAAAAAAAGATGTAGAGGAACATCTGTTACCTTATTTGTATGCAGCGCATGAGTTGTCGGAACAAGATGGTATTCTTATGCAAGGAGAGCAACTGGTGGTGCCAGAGAGTCTTAGACAGACTGTATTGGACTTGGCGCACGAAGGTCATCAGGGGATGAGTAGCATGAAAAGAAGAATTAGAGGAGAATTTTGGTGGCCAGCTGTTGACAGATGCGTGGAAAGAAGGGTAAGATGTTGTGTTGCAGCTTCTGGGACTTAGTCTTTAAGGAACTGGAACGCATTACAGATCTGTTTTCTTCGGAGGAACTTTTCCGCGCTACAACGCGGAGCCCCCAGCAAAACTGTGAGAGTATGGGAACAGTGTGCGAATAAAAAAGAGAATTGATGAGAAAGCACCATGAACGACAGTGAGAAGCACTGTCGACTGAAAGGTGTCGAAAAGGAAAGAGCAGATTAATACTCTGAGAAGCCAATTCGCAAGAGCGAAGTGAATGTCACCCCTGAGGGAAATTGACCTACAAAAGAAGACCGAGGCAGACGACAGAAAGTCTGCACCGGATGAAAGGAAATGAAGAGGGCAGAACAGTAAACTGAGAAGCAACCCCGCAAAAGCGAGAGAGTGCCCACTCCTGAGGCAAGACGGCAAGAATGAGCCGAGAGCGACAGGCAAAAAAGCACCCACCCATAGGATTAAGAAAAGAAGAAAGAAATAGGGAGACCGTGTCCCCTGTGAGAGAATTATCGGTCGTAGGAACAGGCCCAAAAGAGACCGGAACACTAATTGACTGCAGGAGCGTCAACAGAGAAGGCGGGTGGGAGGGTAGAGAACACCAGTAGGCACCATACTGGAAGAAACTGATGCGTAAAACGCAGAAGGACACCTGAATCCACCGCCCCAGCATGAAAATGGGGGGAGGGACAAGTAAACCAAAGGAAGAGGCCAACAGGGAGCAAGGCGAAAAAACGCCCCCCCGTAGAAGGACAAGCCACCCCAAAGGAGGCGAAAGCCGAAAACCCCACCTGAAAAGGTCCTCGCAGATCGGGGAGGATGGGTGGGCGTTAAGGAATCTGCGGCTAGACAACGTCTCTACCAGATACATCGTTACCGAAGGTAAGTAACTCGTACATCTGATAAGAGACATCTAGCCGCAGATTCCTTAACTTAGAATAGATACCAAAGCCATACCCCATTGGAGGCGGGTCTGCGACAGAACCCCACTAAGTTCCCAAGGGAACAGAAGTGTCAACCAGCTGACTAAACACAGTGGGGACAGCGCTGCCAGAAAGGCCAACACCGGACCAGGATACTCCGTAGGAAGTGGCCAACAATGAGAGGCAAAAGGCATCAAAGACTGCCGAGGGCGGCAGGAAATCCCTGTTGGTCAACAGCGGAGAAAATGAGCACAAACCCAAAAGGGGGGATGTGGAATAGAGTGGACACCTGCCGTAGCCGGAGAGGCACGAATGCAGGATGTGAGGAACCCCCAGGATCCGATGGACCGTTGAAAGAGGAAGGTTTAACTAGGGCATAAGGACGAACCGAGTCCGAGGGCCATGCACGACAGTGAAAGAAACACTGTGAGAGTGGGAACAGCAGCGGAAAGATGCTGACTACGCCCAAGATGAGTTAGTGTTACAAGAAACACAAGACCTGCCAATGCACCCGTTACGCAAAAAGGGCGGACAGCCCAAGGCAGAAAAGAACGGCAACAACCAGTGCCATGCACGTGGGTAACAGAAGTACACCAAGAAACCTGGATGTACCCCCAGAACCACACCATGGAAGGAGAAGGCCCCATGAAGCGCCATGAGCAAGCTGAGACACAAGAGGCGCAAGACCAGGTGCATTGTGTGAACGGCGCTCACGAAAGTGAGGGACCAGACCTCGGCGACTACCCGGAGTAGTAAGCATGTGGGAGGCGTATGTGTGGGTAGCACACTGGTGAGAAAGAAAAAACACCAGAGTCGCAACAGCCACGTAGCAGCGGCACTGGGCAGAACAATGCCCAGAGCGAGAGCAACAGCCACCGACGGTGGAGCAGACCCATTGGCTATCGTGAGAGAGGCAAGGAGGCCAGGCCAGCCGTGATGTGTCCAGAATCACAGGATGTAGAGTCGACCCCGAGACCGGAACCTCGCGCTCCAGCTCGAAAGTCGACATCTAGCCAGGAGACCACATCAACTCCCTCAACACGCCCCATGAGAGAACAATGCTCTGAGGAGACCGCCCCTGCTGAGAGCAGCAACCGCAGCCCGAAGGGAAGCACGCCAACCCTGCGCGGAACGCAACAGGGGCATGAGAAACGATGGCAGAGGAAGTGCCAAAGGCAAGGCACAAGACAAGGAGATCAACCACGTCTGGAGCCAGAACGCCACCATGGAGAGCGAAGTCCACCAGGAAAGGGCTACGCAGCATGGATATAGCAGAGTAGAACGAGGCAACAGAAGGCACCAGAGAAGAACGTACCAGCCGGAGACACTAAGGAGCAGGCATGGTACGCCGATAGAACACAGAGGGAGAGTGCCGAGCTAAGTAGGAGTGCTCGGGGACAACGACAGGGCCTTCCGACAGGGCGGCCACAGATGGAACAGCCGCAGCGAAGAACCATGAGGGGACGGGAAGGAGCAGAAAGCCCTTCCGTCCTGAAGAAAGGTATTGGGAAAATGCAGGCCAGCAGCCGACACCCCACCAATGGCACGCAAGAAGGCCCCTGAAGGGCCCGCAGTAGCAGCGTGCAAAACACACAGGCACAGCCGCAGGAGGACCGAGTGAAAAGGACCCCACAGAAGCGAACAAGGCAACTGTCGAAGGAAGGCAGCTATACAATAGCAAACAAATACCCCACATAGGGTAAGTATCAACCCCAACCAGGGGCTCCTCTGGAGCGGAAGCTCAAGACAGAGGACGTAAAAGTGGAACTTAGAAACCACAGGCTCCGAACACATAACCCGTGGAGGAAGGGTGCAACCTGAACCACCAGGCTATAGGAACTGAGAAGGATAAGCAGCAAAACTGCTGCATAAATGAAAGAAAATACGGCGAGGAGCCGCCCAGGCCGTTCAGGCAGTACAGCATGAACCCGGCCCAACATGAGTCAAGACAACAGAGCAGGGTGAGGACAAGGACCTCAACCGGAACAAAAACTACGAAAGGTGAGACAGAAGGCGGCGAACCGCAGAGTCCGCATGTGCGTCAAACAGGGACACACCATCAAAAGGCAAATCCCGGAGACTGTCACGGACATTGTCGGGAAACCCCCGTCGCGCAGCCAGGCATGGCGGCGCAAGGCAACGGACCGCGCCATTGTCCTACCCACCGAATCGGTAGAATCAACGGCGGACCGAATCGTAAACCGCGCCATCTCTCTGCCTTCGTGAATGAGACGAGCCATATCAGCTCGAGGACACTCAGGGAGGGCAGGCAAAAGACACTCCACGGAGTCCCAAAGGGCAGAAGAAGCCCTGGCAAAAACGCAAACTGTGTTGAGAGCACGTAATGCAGAACTAGCGGACGAAAAAATGCAGCGACCACATGTCTCCAGCCAACGAGACTCCCTAGTAGGAGGCTGCAGTAGAGGCGGAGAAGAAGGCTGCATGGCGAAAGACACCTGCACCACGAGACCGTGAGCAGTAGGCTGAAGGGACAAACAGGATGGGCCCCCAGGGGCCGGACGATGCGCCACGGCCCTGTCGACAGCATCTCCTGAAGAGGGACGCGCCCAAGTCCCGAGAAGGGCGTCGAACAACAAGCCGCTAAAGGGCAGAAAGGGCTCAAGATCCACCGCACCTTGGTGGAGGAGATCCAACAACGGATCAGAGGACAAGAGGACAGAAGGAGGGTGCAAGTGCAAAACAGCTGCCGCCCTGCGAACACCCCGTAAAAATAAAGCACCAGCTTCAGTGGGCGTCCGGGGGGGACAAGAGCCCATCTGTAGGGGACGGTTGCAAACTAACCCGTCCCCCAGCAGGAGGAAGAAGGGGCCACTGCTTCCATGGCGGCGGAGCCAACGGGCGTGGAGACAAGCCCAAGCACAGCGGTTCCGTGTCCTCTGGAAGCGGAGAGCCAAGAGGTACCGGCGACCCTTCCGGCGTCGACCAACGCCGATCCGGCGTAGGACGACGCCGATCCGGCGCCGAAGCGACGTCGAGCCCCATGAGGGGCGACTCGGCTGGACGAGTGGGCGGCAACGTCTCCACCACCGAGAGGTGCAGAGAAAGTGCCTGAGGTCCAGGAGACGACAGGCAGAGTGCCGCCGGTGCCGATGTCGACGCAGGGAGCCGCCAGGGGCTATGCGGGGACAAGGCAGAATGGCTCGGCGTGGGGCTGGAACGCCCATCGCTCGGAACCGACGCCGGCACGACTCCGAAGCCGGAGTCGAGGCATTCGGCCGGCGCCGAGGGCGAACCCGCCGGCGGAGACCCGACCTGAATGCCTACCTCCACTGTGGGACCCGAAGGCGCACCAGGGAGTGGAGGTGACCCAAAGATGGAGTGCAGAGCCTGGTAATAGGCTTCCATCTGGGGCCGAGTCGCACCAGTACCCGGAAAGGGCGGGTAAAAGGAGGCCGACTCCGGGGGGCACGGCTCCGTGAAGGAGCGGGAACCATGGCCCCCACCGTCACGTGGAAGCGAGGACTTCGACTTCCGTGACTTGTGCTTACCTGCAGATCGACGTTCGCGGGATCGACTCCGGGAGCGCGGAGAGACGAACCCACTGGAGAACGTCGGGGAGACGCCGGGCGGGTCAACCGGGCGGCCAAGAGCTTCATCCGCCGCTCCCGTAGGGACTTCGGACGCATCTGTCGGCAGGCGTCACACTCCTCGGAGTCGTGGTGCGACCCAAGACACCACATGCAAATGGCGTGCGGGTCCGACGCCGACATCTGACACGAACAAGTCCCGCACAATTTAAAGCCCGAAGGCATCGCACACTGTTCCCCGACGCCAACGACGTCGAAAAAAGGGCCTGAATAAAAACAGGCCAGAGGAACAGCTGAATCCCGGATCCGCGTTGTAACGCGGAAAAGAAGGAAACTGACGTCAGCGCGCCGGGAGGGTCCTATATGGCTCCACTGACGTCATGTCCGGGGACGACGTCAGGGCGGAGCCAGGTGGCGCCGCCCCCCGGCGCGCAGAGGTACTGCTGCGCAAAATTTTCCGGATCCAGTCTGACGCCTGGGGATATTCTAAGTTAAGGAATCTGCGGCTAGATGTCTCTATCAGATACGTTGGTTACAGACAATGTTGTGCAATTGACATCCAATGAGATGAAGCTATTTCTGGAGAGTCATGGGATTGAGCATACGCGTTCATTCGTGTACTATCCTCAGAGTAATGGAATTGTGGAGCGATGGATTAGGGTACTCAAGGAAGGGTTACAACTGGCCATTGTTAATGGAAAGAATTGCCAACAAGCTGTTAAAGAGTTAATATGGAGTTATGGAAATACACCCAGGGTTGATGGTGATCTGTCACCATTTGAAAAAATGAGAGGGAGAAAGGCTGTGTGCAACCTGAATCAAAAGTGGATGAGGGAGTTATGTGAGAGAGCTAGAATTAAAGGGTCAAATTCAAATTCAAACAAGCTTTATTCGGTATATGATAAACAACCATAAAAGCATTCTAAAAAGATTTTTCTCAGTTCCTGGTTCGTTAGCCACCACTGCAATTGTCCTGCTGTGCCCTCCGAGATCGGGACGCAATCGGACAGATTCCCCTGATGCTGCGCCCACTGGAACTTCAGGTCCCACTGCAGAGCCCGCATGTGCTACCTGGCATGATCTACCAGCAGGATGCAGGAGGCCATCAGACCCAGCAGCCTGAGGGTCATCCTGACCGAAACCCGGGATAGAGGCTGAAAGATTGGAATCATAGCCCGAATATCTCGGACTCGCTGTTCAGGAGGATAAACCCGAAACTGCTTCGTGTCCAGAACCGCTCCGATGAAGAGGAGCTTCTGAGAGGGAGTCAGGTGTGACTTCGGCACGTTGATGGAGAACCCCAGCGAATGCAGGAGGTCGGCCGTAGTCTGGAAGTGGGAGACGACAGTCTGGGGCGAGCCCGCCTTCAACAGCCAGTCGTCGAGATAGAGCCAGCACAGTAGGTCTTTCGCAGTGTCCTCCGGAATCTGGATATAATCTGAGAGATTCCCCTGAAGGTGTGCCAACTGGGAGTTGAGGTCCCACTGCACAGTATGCAGACGTCATTTGATAGGTTTTTATCAAAGAAATAGAGGGACAAAAGAGGAATTTCCTAGTTACATATATATCGAAAAAAACTGGAGCCCTACTCCGTAGTTTATGCTAAACCTCCAACAGGGAGAAAAAGTGAAAGGCTTTTTTTGTATAACCCTCACCCACCAGGGTTACCCCTTCGTGGCATGCTTCATCATAGGGTTCTTCCCGTGATGCTGCGGAAAGGGGCTTGCTGCTGCCTGTGAGATACACGGGAGCACTGAATGGTATACACCAAATGATGGTAAATGATGGTAAATAGGAGTTGGAGGGGTTTTATGAATAATAAATACCTGCAGGGTAGGAAAGCTATGCTTTATTCAGTCCTCCAGATGGTATGATTAAAAATGAAAGAAACGTAGAACGTATGTGTGGTTTTAATGAGCCTTCTATCTACATGGTCTACATGTTTCAAGCCACCCTTCCCTGTGGCTTTTGTCAGGACTAAGGATTACACTCCCTGATACTATTCCTAGTTAGACTAGCCAATAACAAGTGTAGTGACTTCACACACCTCATGTGCAAATAGACTCTCACCTACTTGGTACTATATTCTATGATACCTGTAACAAATAAGGACAGAATTAGCCTGCCATATGATATGGTACATTTATGTGAAACAAAAATGCTTCACACCAGTATGACAGGCATGGAGCATCATGCATTTTGCTTAAAACCACCCTGAAGTGGTTATAGAACCTACAGGCAGCTAGGGATACTTCATCAAGTGTTAATGTGATCACATCAACTAAAACAGAGATGACCCCTGTGATCGGGCACTCAATTGCAACAGACATACTAAACAACACAATACATGTATAGAAGACGTTACATAAATATAAAAAGCAATAATTTTGCTCCATAGGTCCTCCAGTGGCAAGGCAAGCCTGTAGTCATTCTCTGTGTGTACAAGTAAAGGCAGAGCAGTCAATATGAGCAAGAAAAATGTCGTCCTGCATTGGGGTAACGTATCGGGTATACCGTACTTACTGCATCCAGGTCTCGTCTCTGCAAATCAACCCTAGAGCACATCACCGGGGCCTCAATGTTACCTGTTTTGCCCCGCTTTCCAGTTTTAAGTGATATGAGTGCGAGCGAGCGTGTGCAATGGGTGTGATTCGCTCTGAACGTTGGGTCCCGGAGAACTAGTCCGTGCACCCAGACAAAATGGCAGCACCTAATGGAACCATTTCCTGGTTCCTAACGGGCCTCTGGGTAGCTCTGAATGTAGTGCGTCTAACATGCTCCGTGATTACAAAGTGCCGGTTTGTTCTGAACACATGCCTAAAGTAAATAATGTAATTAATAATGCATGGCACCTTTGACTTGGTTCCTCTCTACCGAACTGATTGGCACTTGTAATGTGTAGGGAGATGTGGCTTTTCAATGGCGAGAATTAAGGGAAAGGAAAGGACATTTGAGTAAAACGTCTGGCTCAGCATAATTCCTTTATTTAGACTGTATTGAAAACATAAGATACATTTTGTGATAGAATCCATCTGGTGTAGTGATTAAAAGGAAAGTTGCTGGGTAAATCTCTGGCATAATACCCACTGTGAAGATGTGGCAAACCCTAGGTGTAAGGGAGGAAGAGCCCTTCCTCAAAGCGCCCCTCAGCAGAGCGCTTGTAGATGTGCCCAGGTATTTATACCGTGAACTGGCCCCACAGGATATTTATCAAGGGTGACTTGAAACATGCAGACCATGTTGAAAGAAGGGTCTTTAAAATTACACATACTTTTTGAGTTTCTTTCCTTTTAATCATACCATCTTGAGGGCGGAATAAAGCATAGCATTCCTACCCGGCAGGTATATTTAATTCACAATAAAACTCCTATTTACCATCATTTGGTGTATACCATTCAGTGCTCTCGTGTATCTCACAGGTAGCAGCGCGCCCGTTCTGCAGCGGAACGAGAAGAACCCTATGATGAAGCATGCCGCCAAGAGTTAACACTGGTGGGTGCGGGTTATGCAAAAAAAGTCTTGCACATTTTCTCCCTGTAGGAGGTTTAGCACACACTATGGCGTAGGGCTCCATTTTGGGGATTTGAAATGTTTGGCCAGCAGGATGCATGAGGCCAACAATCATCTGCACTGAGATCCAGGCCAGAGGCTGAAACATCGGAATCATAGCCAGAATGTACTGAGCTCTCCACGCTGGGGGAAAGGCACAACACCTTACTGTATCCAGAAAAGCTCTGATGAACAGGAGCATCTGCAAAGGAGTAAGGTGTGACTTCACATGAAGATAGTGAACCCCAACGATGTTAGGAGGTTTGGTGTCATCTGAAGGTGTTTGATTACTGCCTGGAGCAATCTCGTCTTCAGCAGCCAGTTGTGGAGGCAGGGAAAGACCTCCAAATCTGTGCTCCAACCACCCCCCTCCCTTTCGTAAACAACTGTGGGGCACTGTTGAGGCAGACAGGCAGCACTGGGAACTAGAAATTATCCTGGACAACTGTAAACTTCAGGAAGTGCCTTTGGGCCTGCAGGACAGGGTAATGAAAACAAACGTCCTGCAGGTCCAATAACACAATCCAGTCTCTGGGCTGTAGGGAAGGCAGGACCTCAGCTAGCGTAAGCATCTTGAATTTGTTCCTCCACATGAAGGCGCTGAGAGGGTGAAGATTAAAATAGGACAAAGGCCTCCATACTTTTTCGGTACATAGAAGTAGTGTGAGTAACATCCAGTTCCTGTTTCGGAGGCCAGAAACCTCTCTATGGCCCCCTTGGCCAAAGGAGCCTGCACTTCCTCACTGTAAGATAGACAGATGGTCCTCCATCAGCCACCCGAAGGTGGTGGAAGCTACAGCGTGGTAGACAGAAACGGTAGGGCGTAGCCCCAATATATGATTTGGAGGACATACTTGTCTAAGGTGATGGCCTACCACCACTGAAGGAAATATCGAATCTGGCCTCCGACACGGTGGCTGTGTCGGCAAGCATTTGTTTCGTCTACTGATGCAGAAGAGGCAGGGGACTGAGCTACACATTGTCCATGCTGTCCTGGGCATTGTCTTTGAGAACTGTGGCCTCGGCCATGATAGGGCAGAAATGTCTGCTGGCCTGGTGGAGGGGTTTGGCATTGGTGAAACTGAAAGCCAAGATCACCGCCATGAAGAGGGCTAGAATTGCTCCAGTTGTTTAGTGGGCATAGAAAGACCTAAGGAATGTGCCGTGGCTCTACTCTCCCTAAGCCATTCCAGTACCAAATAGCTTTTTGCTATAGATGCAAGAACCATCAGTGTTCATTTTGACATTCTTGGAGAAGCTGATAGGCCTTAATGAAGAGTGGCGCCGAAGTGCCACACAGGTGCCCATCGCTCAACCAATGCAGTCGGTTGTGTACAAGTCAGAATGTATGACGTATTTAATTGCATTGCGACTATCCTGAATAGCTTGAGTAAGGGGCGTCCGAAGGTCAGCTGGAACTGCCAGTAAAACATGTGCCACCATGTGCCAAAGGGCATGGAAGCAGCGGCCTAGAAGACAGCTGGCGTTCACCTACCTCAGAGTAAGGCTCGTAGAGGAAAATAATTGTTTCCCAAATGTCTCTATCTCTTTTGACTCACAATCAGGCACAGTGGTAGGAGAGGTGCTGAGATTGACTTTACTGGTGGACGCCTGCACCACCAAGCTCTCTGGTGTCTGATGCTGTATAACAAAGTCTGGGTAACCCGGTGCAAGAAGATGGCGACGAGCAACCTGCCTATCAAAAGGTGGGCGCGAACATGATATCACCCAAGAGCCAAAAAGCGTATTCATGAGGGCTTTGTTAAATGGCAATAGAGGCTCTATAGGGGCCTGACATGGCTGAAGTATCTCAGTCAAAACATTAGTTTTCACATCTGTGTTGGGGAGCAATAGGTCTAAGACTTCCTTCGCATAATGAGTTCTAAAGAGATGCTTTCCTCTGTAGTAGGATCAGACCAGTATGTGGAGAAATATCCAGCTCACTGGCATCTTGGAGTTCGTCATACCAGTGTTCCTCATCATATTGTGGGATAGAATCATTCCCTTCATCATAACTGTGACTGTTTGAGTCAGTGCGGAATGGATTGTGGAAATTTTGGCCCTACCGTTGAGTAAGAGCAAAATGTCAGAATCGGAAGGATTCCCCTCAGAGTTGGATAGAAAAAAGGGCTGTAAATTGTCCCGGTGATCTCGATGCGAAGGGAACCAGTGCAGGGGTTGGCTTCGGAACCAAAGTCAGCACTGGAGCTGGTGCTGAACTCGATGCTGATTTAAGGGCACAGTTGGCGCCGAGGGAAGATTGGATGTCTGACTGGAGGCCCCTGCAGATCTGCAGGCCCAAAGGCATGCCAGAGGGAGCCAGTAAAGTGCCAGAATTGCGCATTATAGACAAGGTCACTACTTGCAGCAATGATGCAGATGAACTCGACAATTTGGGGTGCACCGGAACTAGACGCAGAATCAAATCTCAAGGAGATAAGTAATGAGACTGGAAGGCACTGTATCATCCTTGAATTTCAATTGAGTCTGACAGTGGCGGTAAGGGATCAATTACCGCTTCAACTTCTTATATATTTTCTTGGATTTACCAGAAGACTTCGACTAAGGCAATGATCTACACAGGGAACGACTTCAGGAGCAGGAACAGGACCTCTCTTTCATTTTCGACCAGTTATGTTGTGGAGACTTCTTGTGTTTGGCGAAGTAAATTTGTATGTATGGCCTTCGGGTTCATCTGGGTGCAGTCATCATAGGGCCTTGAGTCATGCTCAGACCCCAGGCACCAAAGTCACACTTTGTGCGGGTCCGTCATAGACATCTGTTTCTGTTCTGACAGTCCCTACATGGTTTGAACCTGTTGTCATACAGGGTGACATTTTTCTCTTTCACATTGGTAAAATTTAGATGAAAATATTTATATTGAAGACCAAGAAAAATCTCTGGATCCAGGTCTGAATGCACAGAAAGAAAGGAATTGATACCAGCACACATAGGTGGTGTTAGATGCGGAGCCGCTCGTCACTTTCGGAACGGAACGACAACAGCATGGAGCCGTACAATGCCACCTACCAGCGTGCAGGAGTACTACTTTCCAGTTTCTGGATCCGGTCTGACACCTGAGAAATATTCACAAGGTGAGGAATCTGCAATTAGAAGTATCCATCAGAAACAAATGCTTGGAATGAATTGAAATAGAGAGCAACTCTGGATCCACGTTGAAGGACACAAAAAAAGGAGCACTGGCATGGCACCATATACAGCTATGTGACCTTACAAATGGGAAGGTACTGGACTCAGGTTGCAGCTATCGGACCTTGTACCGGCAAAGGAGAACTATTTCAAATATTCATGATCCATTCTGGTGTCTGAGGAAATTTATGAGATGAGGGACCTGTGAGTAGAAGTATCCTTCAGAAGCACTCGTTTCAGTGGTTGCCTAAAAAACACAGTGATGCCAAAACTGTGTGCTGTCTAAGTTGACATTCACAGTGTATGTAAAATGACAGAGGGCACAAAGCATTCAGAGAAACACTAACATCTGTCTGTAGGGGAAGTCCTCATCCTCACTTGCTGATCCAAACTCCTCACAAGTTGATGGGCAGAAACATGCTGGTGTCTGCTATTCTGTCAGAACATGAACGGAAGGTTTGTACAAAATGTCACAGGTTAAGGATATGATGCCTCAATATTTACAGATGACGTGGAGAAGGCTGATGAGCTGGTACATGGTGGATTTGTGCAAGGGGCAGTATAAATTGAGACACTCAACAAAGTTTTGTAACTTTAGTTTCCTGATGTCTAAAGTCTCTGCAGTTTCAGGAAATTTTGGTCACACGCCCACAGGTTCCCATTGAAGGAGGGCTAATCACATTTTCAGTTCAAGTCCACAGCAAAAGGTCAATTTCTACCTGCCTCCTTGGAACCCTCTGTACCAACACCAGGTTTCTTTGTCCAGAGGACTTGCTGAGCTCCAAAAGCATAGTGAAAAGGTTTCTAAAGGTCAAGCAACAGATTTGTCCAACTGCTCTACTGGTTTTTCTCCAGCACTGCCACAGCTTTCTCTGTTAAAGGACCCTCTTCTCTCTCAAGCCACAAGAGGGAGGTTCTAAGTGGGATAAGTGGATTTCACTGGTAGGACCTCAACCCTTATGTCCTTGGGAGTCATCACAAATCTTTACCAATCCTCTGACAGGCTGATAAGAATACTACAAAACAGTTGTCAGAGAACTCTCTGCTGGAAATAGACTGAACAGGATAATTTAAAGGGCAAATCCTTCCAGGCGGGATACTGTCAGGTGTGTGGGCCAGCAGGTCTCAAGATTCCCTCCCCATTGGTAGCAGTCTCGTCCCTTTCCTCCCTCAGCTCTCCTAAGTTTGCACCCTACCTTATTTGTAGTCTTACTTCTCTGCTGTCACAGGCCTCGCCTGTTATAGTCTGCGAAGCTGTGAGGATCAATGTAGTGTGCTGTATACGGCCCACAGTGTGCTGTACAAAGACTCTGCCCTGGTCCTCCTGCCTGGTGCATTGTCCATGTCTATGGGAACAGAGCAAGGTAAGAAAAGGGAGCACCAATACAAGTCGAAGAGGATGCAGCAGAGTCACTGCACTCACTGCTCGATGGACACTGCAGCCTGGATCCTTCTTTGGACCCAGACACAAACCCACCAGAGAAGAGAGCTAGGTGCTGAGCCCTTGTGGTCTTGGTAAGTATGTGACTGATGCAAGCATCTCAGTTGATGTGGTTCTCCTCCAGTATTTTTGGTTCTTCTTAGCGGAAAACCATGGACTGTAGTCCGATCCTCTTTAGCACCATATGGCTGGTTGGTGCTTTAGTTCAATTGAATTTGTAGGACACAAGCTTATCCATATCCGTGGTCACTTCTGGATCCCTGGGCATTGTTGAGCTATGCAGTTCATTCCCAGAAAGGCCATGGATGTTTTCAGCTAGTGTCGCAATGGCTCATTCATGACACCCTTTTTCTGAGTAGTGTTGCCCTCCAGAGTCATGCACGGGACCCTTATCTATCCAACATCCAGTCAACTTCTAGGCTCACTAGGGATTACGCCCTTCCCTTTCTGTCAACATTGACTCACTCTCCAGCTCCACTCCAGTGTTCATCCTTGGACAGCCAAGCAGTGGAAGGATACTTAGTTAAAGCTGCAGTACTTATATCCTTGCTGCACGTAGGACACAATCAAAGGTGTGCACACTCCACTCATTCTGAAGGAAAATATAGGGTCTTCCCCCCACACATTTGCATACCCATTCTTGGTTAAGAGTCATGGAACTCCCCTCCCGTATTCAAAGTTTGAGAACCTATGAGAAAATCAGTTTTATTCCTCTCCTTTCCACCTTTAACTTGCTTCGTGTTTAGGTAGTGCAATCCAATACTTTTGTGACCCCTCACAGGAAATTTTCTAGATACTCTAGTCTGATACACAAGCAGCTATTACTGCCAACCTTTCTGGGGTTAGAAAGCTTGGAATTCATGACATGCTGATGCAGGTCTTGAAAATGGTTACTCATGATGGGCTCCTATATATAAAACATTACAAAAATCTACATTTTTGGAAGAGACTTCTAACCACAGATTCCTTACTTTAGACTATCCCCCAGGCATCGGACTGGATCTGGAAAATCTTGATTAGTACCTCTGCGTGCCGGTAAGAGGTGCAACAGCTCCGCATCGATGTCTGCGCCAGATATGGCATGCATGGTGGCTACATAGGTGCCACCCAAGTGAGCGGACATCAGTTCCTTTCTTTCTGCACCAACAGTCGCAGATCAGGAGTGCTACCTCGCTCTCTTTTTGACCACTTTTTTCCCTACTTGTTTCCACTGTGCTAAGGATATGTCCCCTCCAAAACCTATGGGCTTTTAAGTCTTGCAGGGAATGTCACAGAAAGGTGTCTGTGACTGATCCCCACTTTGTCTGCTGTCGTGCTTGGGGTTGAGCTAAGACTCCAAGTCCTGCTTCGATTGTCTTTCAATTGATCAAAGGATATTCAGGAGTGCAAGATGGAGCTCCTCGAGCCAATGGAAGAACCGCGCCACTCCAGCTCCTGGGGACAGTCACAGTCCGGCAGTTGCTCCCAGGCCCACTTCCAGAGCTGTTCCCATGACAGGTCATCTTCAAAGTCACTATTGGGTAACTCTAAAAAGAAGTTGAAGTGCCGCTCGACTTCACAGAGCCCTTCAAATTCTTCTGAAAGAGCATGTAGGCGCCCTTGTGCCTGTAGGCCCTGCTCCTGCACACAACCTGTGGAGCCGGGGCCACCTCCTTCTCCATGCCTCCAAGATTTCCCTAGTGCCGGAACAACTCCAGGCCCACTTAAGAAATGTTATGAGCTGATGGCCCGCATCTTCTGTTAACCGACTCTCTCTGGTACGCCTGACCCCAAGGAGCCGGCAGGTACTCCACCCGACTACCGCCAGTGGGCCCTCCCCTGATGCAGCTGGATCCTTTAATCCATCCCTGAATGCAGACCAACTCCAGTCCAAAACCCCATTCCGGCTCCATGACCCTCTGCTAGGGTTTGTTCCCTCAACACTTTTTCTGGTGTCACCTACGCAGCATGAAGAAGCTATCTTTCTGTCTGACTCCGAGACAGCTATGCATCAGCCCTGTAAGAGGTTGATACTGGCCCAGCCCGGACCACAGCAACCTTTAAGTTCGTACCTGGTGCTTCTGTTTTTTAGCTCCGAGTTTGATGACAAAGTGGATTATGGGCCCTTGACCCCGCTGATGACCTAGCTCAGTCCTTCCTGGAGGAGAACTTGTACGAGGAATTTGATGATGCCAGCAGACTTAACACCTGCCCAGATTCAGGTTTGGTCTCAACGCCTGTTTGGCCACCAAGGAGAGTGCGTTGCTCGCAATGGTTAGGTGGAAGGCAGGTGCGGCCCTAGACCTCTAGCTTCAATCAGTGGAAGTAAAGACTAATCTCTTAACTGATGTGCTCCAGGCGGGGCAAACTAGTGCAGAGCCCCTGCTCCCATTTAACAAATCCTTCATGGATGTCCTCCTGGTGGCCAGGTCCAAACCCTGCTTAGGGGTCCTTGTCAACCTCCAGATTGCCCGTCATCACTTGCCGCCTGGGGACCAGACATTCCTCATCTAGCACCCAACCCCCGAGAGTGCTGGGTGCAGGCTTCAACAGCCAGTCAATCCACGGTTTTTTCCCACTGCACCCCGAATCGGGAGTCCATAAGGTTGCACACATTTGGCAAGCAGATTTTTCTCTTCTACCAGCCTGGCCTTGTGTCAGTTAATACTGCTTGCCTTCTGGGTCGCTACTCTAATGCTCTGTGGCACACATGCTACCCCTGGTCTCTGAGGAAGCCCAGGCGATCCTCACTCAAGCCATATTTGATTGCCTGGAAGCGGTGAAATTCGTCATAAGGTGTAGACTGGACACCACTGGCAGAGCAATGGGCTCTACAGGGGCTCTTAAGTCCCACACTTGGTTGCCGTCCACAGGCTTTTCGGGGGATGTCCAGACGAGCCTCATGGACATGCCCTTTGGCGGCTCTCACCAGTTTGGCGAAACAGTGGATGCAGGGCTGGAGCTCCTTAAGGATATCAGGGTCATGGCTCACTCCTTGGGGTTAACCACTGACCCTCACCAACCGCATTCCTCCTTTCATCCTTCTTGTGGTTACAGTAGGGGACTTCAGCTTTGCCGGTACCAGCCATATCCACAAAGCTAGCAGGCTTCCCAGCACTTTCATGGCTACAGCAGAGGCTCCCACAGACTTCGCTGACAACAAGGGCATCATACTACCCAGTAGTCCATCCCTCCAGCTGCCGCCCGTCCCAAACCACTTTAGTGCATCCTCCTCGACGCACAGCCATCTGGTATGTGGCAGAATCCGGCACTTTTTTACCTGAGTGACAGACTGTCACCTCAGACAAGTGGGTATTTCAGATTGTTCGGCGGGGTTACACCCTTCCATTCGTCGAAACCCTGCCATCCATGCCACCATATGTACAGCGGCTGTCGAAGGACCACCTGTCATTGTTACGTCAGGACGTTTCGGCTCTTTTGGCCCAGGTAGCCATCAAGAGGATTCTGACATCAGAAGTAGGTCATGACTGTTACTTCCGCTACTTGGTGCGGAAAAAGGACGGAGGTCTCCACCTGTTAGAAATGGGGGTCTCTAGTTGGCAGAGGTAGGTACCTTTGTCCATATAGGGACCCTTGCTTCTAGTCAGGGAAAGGGGGATACACTCCTAAAATAGCCCCTGCTCACTCCCTTGGTAGCTTGGCACGAGCAGAAAGGCTTATCTCAGAGGCAGTGTGTAAAGCATTTGTGAACACATACAGTAACACAGTGAAAACACTACAAATGGACACCACACCAGTTTAGAAAAATAAGTAATCTTTATTTAAAACCAAGACAAGACCAAACGACAAAAATCCACAATATAGTAGCAAAAATATCCTTAAAAATAGGTTATTCACTTAAATAAAGTTCCTAGCAACAAATAACTCCACCTGGAGGTATTTGACGTTGTGACAGATGAAAATCCCAAAGTACGGCGCCGATCGCGAGGTGCGCGGCGTCGGGCCTGGAGTCAAGCAGACCCACAAAGAACAGTACCTGGAATTTGATGAAAGCAAAGATGGTGCACGGCGTCGGGGAGGTATGCTTCAATGGCGCCTGCGGCGTCGGTTCCTTACGACCCCAGGGGAGGTGATGCCTCTGTTCCTTACTGCAGCGCAGGGGAGGTGAGACGTCGGTTCCTTACTGTGTCGGGGAGGTGACGTCACAAATGGCGGCGAGGCGTCGATTCCTTACGACGGGGCGATGTCGATGGATTTGGGAGTCACCCACGTCAAGAATCGGCTCCGCGTTGATGAAGCACCGGCGTCGATGAAGTCGGGACTGCGGTGCGAGTCGGGACGGTGCGTCATGCACGTCACGAGCGGTGACCTCGGCTCCGGTGCAGGCAGCGGCCTCGATGACGGCTTAGGAGTCGATGCAGCACAGCGCCAGCAGGCGTCGGGCCTACGGTGCAAGTCGGGGCGGTGCATCGTGCTCTTCACGAGCGGTGCCCACGGCTTCGATGCAGGTTATGGCGTCGCTCGCCGGCATCGGTGTTGCAATTTCCTTCTGTAGCAGCTGAAACAGCAGTTCCAGATGCAGAGAGGCAGAAGGGATGAAGTCTTTGTGTTCCTGAGACTTCAGAACAGGAGGCAAGCTCAGTTTCAAGCCCTTGGAGATCTTCTTCTTCAAGCAGGTGGCAAAGCAAACAGCAAAGTCCTTTTCTCCTTTCCTTGGCAGCAAGTAGCCACTGCAGGCCAACCCCAAACAGCACAGGGGCAGTATTCCTCCTCAGCTTATCCGGCTCTTCTCCTTGGCAAAGGTTTCTCTTGATTTCCCAGAAGTGATCTAAAAGTCTGGGGTCTCTGCCCCTCTTTTTATACACCAAAATCCTTTGTTCTCTGAAGGCAGAGAGTGTCTGTACCCAGCCAAAACCAGTTCTGTCCTTACTGGTGCATCTTCCTGGCAGGAGGTGGAGACAGCATTGTTGAAGGCAGACCAGGCCCATTCAGGTGAAAAGGAAATCTCCCCCCCCTACTCTAAATGCAGCCCAGGTCTATTCAGCCCAGCCCTGACTCATCAGACTTCTGGATCCACTGCCCTTCTCCAGCCCCTGTCATCCAAAAGCCAGACATGCAAAACACAAACCTAGCAGAGGCACACTGGATGGTTAGGCAAGAAAATACCTACTTTCTAAAAGTGGTATTTTCAAACACAGAATGTAAAAATCACCCTCACTAAAAGATGTATTTTAACAGTCTGAGTTCAGGCATACTAAACTTTATTTTCCTATCTTGTTCCCAGGGTCAGTTATGTTTATAAGATGTTATAAACAAACTCCCCATTCTGCCCTATGGGAACAGATAGCCTTGCAATAGTGAAAAACGAAATTAGCTGTATTTCACTATCAGGACATACCACACACATCAGGGCATGTCCTACCTTTCACATACAATGCACCCTGCCCACAGGGGTATCTTGGGCCTACCTTAGGGGTGACTAATATGTAGAAAAGGGAAGGTTTAGAGACTGGCAAGTGTGTGCACTTGCCAAGTCGACATGGCAGTCCCAGACTGCACACAGGCTCTGCAATGGCAGGCCTGAGTCACATTTTACAAGCTGCTTCTGTGGGTGGCACAATCAGTGCTGCAAGCCCACCAGCAGCATTTGAATTTCAGGCCCTGGGCACACATAGTGCACTGTACTAGGGTCTGACAAGTAAACCAAATAAGCCAATCCTGGAATCACTAATCCATAACAATACTTTACAAAGGGAGCACTTGCACTTTGGCACTGAACAACAGTGGCAAAGTGCCCAAAGCATCTAGACCAGCAAAAAAGGAGTCCAACACACAGCAAAACACAGGAGGTAAAGGCAAAAAATTGGAAGGGAGACCCACGCCAATGGTGCCAGGTCTAACACCACCCTATTCTAGACTTGCACCCTCTCAACACCTTCCTGAGAAAAGACAGGTTCAAGATGCTCAACTTTACCCAGGTCCTGTCTGCTCTGGATCATGGAGACTGGATGGTAGCTTTGGACTTGCAGGACGCTTATTTTCATACCCTAGTCTTGCAGGCCCACAGACGTTACCTGCGGCTCATGGGGGGACAAGAGCATTTCCAGCTCGCTGTACTCCCCTTTAGCCTCACCAGAGTTCCTCGAGTGTTCACAAAAGTGATAGAGGTGGTTGCTGCTCATTTTCGAAAGTCAGGGGTCCTAGACTTCCCCTACCTCGCTGACTGGCTGTTAGAGGCGAGCTCACCCCAATCAGTCTTCACAAACCTCTAGACTACGACCAAACTTCATTCGTTGTGGTTCATTATCAACTTGTTAAAGTCACACCAGACTCCTCAAACGCTTCCATTCATCTGAGCCATTCTGGACAGAGTGCTGTTTCGCGCCTATCCTTTGTTGTGGAAAGTCCAGGACATTTGAGCTATGATCACAATGTTTCAGCCTTGATCCTCGATTACAGTAATCAGACTCTGAGGCTGCTGGATCCGATGGCCTCCTGTTGAAGCAGGCCACATAACACATGCAGACTCTGCAGTGGGATCTGAAGACCCTGTGGGTACAGCACCAGGGAAATCTCTCTGATTGCATTTACATTTCGGAGGAGTCTGCAAAAGGTCTACAGTGGTGGTTCCTGAATCGCCATCTAGTCAGCGGCAGACCCCTCTCCCTTCCCCCTCCCAGAGCTGACAGTGATGACCGATGCCTCACTGATGGGATGTGGTGGCCACCTGGGAAGGATGGAGATCAGAGGACTTTCGTCTCTCTCCAGCAGAGACCTAACTCCACATCAACTTGTCTATCAAGGGGAGGCTGGTGCAGATGTTCACAGAAAACACCACCGCCATGTGGTAGTGCAACAAGCTGGCAGGATCCATAGCTGCCAAGTTTCCAGTTTGCCGATGTGTGACATTTGCAGAATTTTGCGTGCTTATGTGTGACATTTCTTTGCATTACGTGTGACACTTTGAGTGACACTATTGTGTGCTGAACAACACACCAATGGGAGAAATTACCCTACTTTGTGCCAAAGCTGTCTAGAAATGGAATTACAACTGAAACATCCCCAATACGTTAATGCAACATTACTAAACCATTTTTCTGTGAGCAAAGCAGTTTTTTTTAATAAGTGAAGACTGGCCGAATAGTCCAGTTACACAAGACACTGCCAGTTGGCAGCTCACAAATTCTAAAAGCCCCCACTCCCCTCACACAGTGACACATACTGATTGCTGGAGACTGGTCCTTGTGTTGTATTACAGTCCTGGTCCCTTGATATGCCTTCGTAAAAATAAGTGCCCTCACACACCCAGATGTGAGTCATGCTTCATCATCGGGCGTGCTCCACTTTGGGCCGGCGTTGCAATGCCCGATGGGCACACACAAGGGGGCTCTTTACCGGAGATCATTTCTTTGTGCCGTATATGAAGAGTGGGTGTGGGGCTAAAGGTGTAGATTGGTGTAATTAATGTGTGTGTGAATGAAGAATTGTCATACACACACATTATTTACACCAATCTACTCCTTTAGCCCCACACCAAGTAGCTGACAACATTGATGAGGCTTTGAAGATAAAGGCGAAGAAGTGGAAGACAATACCATGAACCGACATTATTATGCTGTGCAAATGTACTGTCTTTTTTAAATCAAGTTTTATGAATTACATCACGGCAAAAAAGAAAACTCGGCTACACATGATGACTGCCCACGCAATCTATGCCAAGTGCTAAAGTAGACAGCTAATCACTTCAATGAACAGGATTGGTGTATCAACAAGCTATAATGACATAGTACGGAGCAGGAACTCGTTAGCAGCTCATGCTGAAAAATGTTGTGAACCCGTCAGCACACCACTTCCAAATCACTTTACCAGGAAAGGATTTACAATTGTTGCTCTTGATAATTTTGATTTCGATGACAGCTCTTCTTTGTCTGGAACATCCAGCACATATGATACTGCCATGGTGCTTTTTCAAGACTGTACCAATTAATTATCTGCTGGAAAACAAGCTGTGTCAGCTGCAGGCATAAACAAAGTTTCAAAGTGACATATCTTCTTCTACCTGATGCGGAGGTCTGCAAAGCTGATTTAACTGAATGTATCATATCGTTTATTTGGTGCAAACTGAAGGATGAAGAAAAGCCAGTTCCTCCGTGGGCTGCAATTCATGCTCTGATCTCTCAGAATATCATCCCACTGAAGAAGGTTGGGTTTTTACCAGTAATACCATCTCCAGTCACAAACTACGCAACAGTACACACAGCTCTAAAAAGTTTCCAAAATGTGCGTGCTCAGCTTGAAGACCAACCTATCCTGCCAATTTTCTGCGATGAAGGTATTTTCCGTATTGTAGCTGACATTTTTAAGAGCAATCCAGTAGAATTTGATGATCTTTATCCAATGATGGGTGTTTTCCACATGACAAAAGTTGTGTTGCAGTGTGCAGGAAGTTATGTCTGTGGAAGTGGCCTAGACGATGCACTTATTGAGGCTGAAATCTTCGGAAGCAAAACTGTCCAGTCAATTGAGCGGAACTCATTATGTTAGTTCATTACAAGCTATGCTCATAATAACTATGGCTATAGAAACATTGAGTTGGAATGCTTTCTGGAACACGAATGACAAATTAGGTTTTGCATATCTTATCTCAGAAGTGAGTAAGGCACAGTGTGCACTTCATTCAAAAGACATAATGCTAAGCCAGGCAATCTTAAATACACTCAGTTCAAAATCAGAAAACCTGAAAACCAAATTTGTAGAGTTTGTCAAAGACTTTGAAGAAAAATCTGAACTTTGTAAGTACTGGGGAAATGTTTTACACATGATAGCTCTTTTTTTATTTTATTTTAAAAGTTTTATATAGCGCTAGCTAGACCCGTGGGTATCAGAGCGCTTTACATACACACTGTACAAAACCAAAGGAAATTGCATTACTTAGTAGGAAGGCAGTAGGGAAGCAAAAACAGAGCAACATGAAAAATAGATAACCAGTGTAGCGGAGGGGGAGAAAACAAACGAAGGTGGTTAACACAGACCGGTCACCACTATCCTTGAATGTCAAGAGAGAGAGGAGTTAACTCGGATATTGAAGTCTAGGTTAGTTGATGTTGGTCAGGAAAGTATTTGTTAAGGAGATGGAGTTTCAGGTCCCTTTTAAAACAGGAGAAGGAGGGGTTGCATCTGAGGACTCTAGGGAGAGCGTTCCATATCCTGGGAGCGTTGCCAGAAAACGATCGGTATTGGGTGGTTTTCTTTTTCAGTTTCGGAGGGATAAGAAGGAGTGAGTTAGAACTTCTCAGTGTTCTGGATTGACCTGCTCTTACCAGTTTGTTGTTCAGGTAGTTGGGGGCCGGAGAGTGAAGGGTTTTGTGAGTGATGCAGGCCAGCTTGTAAATACACCTCCCTTCCATAGGAAGCCAGTTGAGGGAGTTGAGAGCTGGAGTGATGTGTTCAAATCTTTTCACTCCAGATATGAGTCGAGCGGCCATGTTCAGCACTGCCCTTAGTGGGGCTAGGTGAGCTTTTGGAGTCCCTGTTAGGATGGCGTTCCCGTAGTCGATTTTAGAGAGAACTAGGGATTGAACTACTGTCTTGAGGTCATCAAGGGGAAGAAAAGGTTTCAATTTCTTGAGGTGTTTTAGTGAGAAAAGAGCACCTTTTGCAGAGTTTTTGATGTGGGCCTCCATTGATAAGTTCTTGTCAAGGGTAATGCCTAGCGACTTCACTGAGTCGGATAGGACGAGGGGGCAGTTTAGGGCAACCAGATTCTTGAGCCACTCTTGGATTGGGCGATGGTTGCTTTTTGGAGAGAATAGTATTAGTTCCGTTTTATCTGGGTTGAGCTTTAAGTGGTTAGTGTTGAACCAAGTTTGGATCTCGGTTAGAGTGACATTGAGGTGTCGGATGTCGTTGGGAGACTTGATTTTGAAATAGATTTGGGTGTCGTCAGCGTAGAGGTGGTAGTTCACTCCCGCTTTTTTCAAGATGATTGTGAGGGGCTCCATGAAGAGATTGAAGAGGGACGGGGAGAGGATCGAGCCTTGCGGGACCCCAAGTGTAACTTTTGTTGGCTTTGAGAGACAGAGGTTGATTTTAATTTGTTGCGAGCGGTGTTGAAGGAAGGAGGTGAACCATTTTAGTACTGTGCCATTAATGCCGGAGCGTTTCGACAAGGTCTCCAGAAGAGCTGGATGATTTACAGTGTTGAATGCCGCAGATAGGTCAATAAGGATGAGAATACAGGCATCACCTTCATCTAAAGCCTTGTGAATATCGTCAGAGATGTTGAGCATAGCTGTTTCAGTGCTACAGCCTTTCCTGAATCCTGATTGAAAGGTGTCGAGGAGGTTGAACTCATCAATGTGTTTGTTGAGTTGGTGGAGAACGCATTTCTCCAATGTTTTCGCAAGGAACGGGAGGTTGGAGATCGGTATGAGGTTGTTAAGATCATTAGGGTCGGCCCCAGGTTTCTTGAGAATGGGTGTGATTTGTCCTAGTTGAAGGGAGTCTGGGACACAGCCTGAGATGAGAGAGGCATTGATGATTTTTGTCCAGAAAGGGGAAATGGTGTGGTTGAGTTCTTTTATAATTGTGGATGGGAGGGGGTCCATAGTGTGGGAGGAAGGTTTTAGGGTAGAGATTATATTGAAGACCTCGTTTTCCGACATTAGCTCAAAGTCGGACCAATGCGCATTGTTTTTTAGCTGGAGGCAGACCTGATTGTCCTTGGTAAGAGCTCTTTCTGATTGGTCAAGGGTGGTTAAAGGGGGCAGGTTAAGAGGGAAGGGGGTTTGCGGTTTGGAGGAAGGATTGATCAATTTTTGAGACTTTATTAGAGAAGAAGGTGGCAATTTCTTCACATCGCTCTTTGGTGGCTATGATTTCGTTAGAGGGAGTGCAGTTTGTTTGGCTTTTGACAATGTTGAAGAGTTCTCTCGGTCTGTTTTTCGCCAGATCTAGTTGGTTGCGGAAGAAAGACGCCTTTTCACTGAAAATGTGTTTTTTGTATGCCTGCCGAGCAGATCTGAGTTGCGTTAGGTGCAAGGTCGAGGGGTTTAGTCTCCAACACCTTTCCGTTTGTCTGAGTTGACGCCTTTCGTTATTCAGATCCATATTGAACCAGGGTTTGGATTTTGTTTGCCTCATTTGTTTGAGTTTGAGTGGAGCTACTTGGTCTAAGACCTCTGTCATTTTAGAGTTAAAGTGTGTAGTGAGGTCATCGGCCGTCCATGATGAGGGTTGGGGTTGTAGATGGGCATGAATCCTGGATTCAAGTTCGGGTAAAGGGACTTTTTTGATGTTTCTGGTCCAGTGCTTAGGTTTGTCATCACGAATAGGTTGGTGTCTGACAAGTGCATCAATCTTGAACAGAATGAGGTGGTGGTCTGACCAGTCAATGGGAGAAATCGCTCTCAGAGAGACCAGTTCATTTTTGGTAATGATCACATCCAGTGTTGCACCTTTGATGTGAGTTGGTTCATTGCAGAGTTGTTTGAGATTGTATATTTCAAGTAGGTTGGATAGGTTCTGGACAGTGGAGTCTTCTGGGTCATTCCAGTGGATGTTGAGGTCACCCAGGAACACGTCTTTTGTGTCTGTCATGGAGAAACGTGTTATTAGGTCTGTTAGTTCTTCGGGGAAAAGGGTACGCTCTCCAGGAGGATGGTAGAATGTGTGGAATTTGATGGGAGAGGTGCCCTTGGCAGTGAGTTCGACACCCAGGTATTCAAACGATAGGTATTCTGCAGGTTTAAGTTTGGTGATCTGTATTCCAGCTTTGTGAATGATGGCTAGTCCCCCCCCAGTTTTGATTGGCCTGTCTTGTCTGATGATGTTGTACCCTGGAGGGGTGAGGATGTCAAGAATGGGGGTGGAGTGGACATTAAGCCAGGATTCTGTGAGGAAAGCGATGTCAATTTCTTCAGCGAGTAGAGCTTCAGCAATGTCTATGGCGTGTTGTACTGCTGATCTGCAGTTTAGGAGCATGCAAGAGAGAGGGCGGGGAGCCTTGGTGGTGGGGGGAGCTAGGTGGATAGAGGAGTATTGAGCAGGAGGTCTAGGCGAGTGGACAGTTTTAGGGATTCTGTTAGTGCCAACAATAACAGGGATGGGGAAAGGGGCTGATTTCTGGCTCAGAGCGAGGTAAGGGTCGTTGGTCACATCAGGTTTCAATACCGAAAGGGGAGGCGATCCTGGTTGGGTCGAAGTGCCTGACTCGTTGGCGGACTGGAGGGTCGGGGGTGCTCTGTGGGGCCATGGGAGAGGTATTGAGGGGGGTTTGAGCTAATCTACCCGACGAGAGGGAGTACCGTGGCTTGGTCCTGTTGAGAAGGTCTTGTTGTAAGTGTAGGAGATCGGCAGCAAGGGAGTTAATTTTCTGCTCCATTCTGTTCAGTTGCTGTGTTATTGAGCTGAAAAAGTTTAAGGTTTCTGGCAGGGGTCGAGAATGACTTGGGCCTATGGAGGGAGAGTGAACAGGGGTCGGGGATTGGACGGAATCAGTGGGATTAGGAGGGGGAGAGGTAGAACGCGGGGAGCCGGATTAGTAATGCTCCCATTCAAGGAGTTCAGAGGAGGAGTAGAGGGTCTACTGTCCAAGTGAGGAGGGAGAGAAATTCTGGGTAGGAAGTCAGAGTTCCGGGGAATGTCAATGAGATTAGCGGTGTAGGCAGGTTGTGTATGTGGGTGTGTGCCGGCGGACGAGGAGTGGGCGGTGATAATAGGGGGAAAGTGTCTGCTGTATTGGTGAAGACGTTGGACATGGGGAAGTCACGGGGTTGTCAGTGAAGTAAGTGGTGGAGACGGGTTGTGCCTGTGGATGTGGGACATCGGAAGGGGAGTGTGCTGTGGTGGTAGGGGGAGAGTGACCGCTGGATTGGAGATGACGTTGGACAAGGGGGAAGTAAGGGTCGGGGGAAGAGGGTCTGTGTTGGAGGAAGGGGTAGTTTGAGAGGGAGGGTTCAGATTATCAGAGGTCGAGGGGGAGTGCCTGTGGGGATTTCAGTCGTGGGAGGGCTGAGGGTGAAGTCCGAGCTGACGAGATCGAGATCGGCCTTGTGGTGTTTGTTAATTGTGATTTTGTTGTTCCTGGTGTGATCAGTTGATGTAATAATGGTGGGCGTTTGGCGGCGGAGAGTAATGATGGGGGTAGTGTGATTGTAGTGAGTGATGGTGGATGTCCATGAGTTGAAGAGAGGTTCTTCAGGGCAGGGAGATTGGATCAGTTCCACGTTATTAGTGAGGGTGGTGGGGGATAGGGGAGATAGGGTTTGGTGGCTCAGTTGAGTTAATGAGGAAAGAAGTGTGGGGAAGTGGCGGTCAAAAGTGGTGAGGTGGGGCGTGGCCTGGACTCCGATGGCGTAAGACGCACGAGGACTGAGCTCCGCTCTCCAGGGGTGGCCTGGGGCTTACCTTAAGCGACTCAAGGCACGGGGGGCAAAGTCTGTGCCCCCCCATCGATAGCATGTAGCCCGCTGCAGATCCCGGACGTTTTGGGGGGACCCCGACCCAATACAACAGCTGGGAGAGCCGGGAGAAGTCGATCGCGGCGATCCAGTCCGCCATCTTGCCCGCAACAGAGTGTCGGCCTTCGACTGCGGGAGAAGCGGGAGTCGCTGGTCCTTGGGCGGAGGAGGTCCTGCGTGGGGTCGCTCGGCCCCGGAGACCCTGCCTGCGACGGTGGGCTGAGTTGGGGAGTCTGCCCCCTCCCTCTGGGAACGGACGCTGGCCGGGCTCCCGAGGCCCCACGAGCCCGTTGGCTGAGACCGGGGAAGAGCTGAGAAACAGACGGAGGTGAGGAGGGGGATCGCGGCTGGCCCGGGGGATGGAGCGGCGGCCCTGAGGGGGCTGAGGACTATCGTGTGTACCTGCGGCAGGTAGTGGACTTTCCCCCCCCCCGGCTGTGCCTGAGGCTATGGGCCTCGTGTGCCCCTCCCCACACAGTAGCGGCCCGGCGAGGTCAGAGGAGCAGCGTTTGCGGAGCTGGAGGCCTGGTGGGACCCGGCTCCCTTGGGCCCATCACGCACAGCGCTCTGAGAACCGGCGTGGTTATTGGCGCCTGTGGACACTGACGAGGCCGGGGCCTGGAGGACGGCCGAGGTCCCGCGACCCTATGCCTGGAAGTTCACACAGGGGAGACCACGCCTGAGGGATCGGAGGCCTTGAGAGCACCCTGCGCGTGCGGAGGGGAGTTAGCAGAGAGACTGGGGGAGTGGTGGAGGACCCCTGCAGTGGCACCGGATAGCTGGCCCTGAGGTGGAGGCTTTGATGGTGCTTGCTGCCCCGCTGTGACTGCCCTGGTGGATGGACAATACTCGTGGTCGGAGGTCCCCGCTCCTGGACCTCTGACTTTGCGTGTACTCCCCTGCGAGTAGAGGACCCTGAAGAGTGGAGAGAGCTTGGCCTGGACGGCGGTGAGGGGCGGCAGGGCGGGCCCCGGTTGTTGGGCCGGACTGACAGTGGGGGTGCCCTGTGCTACGCTCGAGGGACTGGAGCGACTCGGGGGCCGGATCGGGCTCCTTCCGGTGCCCGAGCAGAACTTGCGTGGGGCTGCCCTAAGCTCCGCTGAAGCTGTCAAGGCCCCGCCAGGGGGTGACAGAGGAGAGTGGCCCCTATGATTTGAACCGGCAGCGGCTGGAGCGTGGGGTTTGGACCCCCGGGACAGTACCTCCTGCCAGGATCAGCGACGAGGGGGGCCCGAGTTGGTCTGACGGGCGGATCCTACGGTCGGGCCTGCGCCGCCCTGTCCTGCCGCCGGACGGACCTGCGAAGCATCGACTAGGTGGAAGTGAGGAGGCCCCGGTTTGGAACCGAACGAGGGCAGGTGAGATCTACACCCCCGGCGCTGAAACCATGACCAAGCCCAAGACGGGAAAGGCCGCAGCCCAATTGGCGCCTAAAGATACCTCGGTGGCGGACCTGTGGGGCAAGCAAACCCCGGTACCCTCAAGGGACGACACAGCAATGACCTCCAAGCTGGATATGCTTGAATCAGGCGCCATTACGCAGGCATTTATGTCTAGTTTCCTTCAGGAAATCAAATCAGAGATCTCTTCTCTTAAGTTGGAGGTCAAGTCCTACCTCACGGACATTAGACGAGATGTCACCGAAATTGGCACTAGGGTGGACGACTTGGAGCACACCCTCGACCCGCGCACAGAGGAGCAGGAAGATCTCAGGCGCCGCGTCCTAACTCTAGAGGAGCAACATGTGGAACTCCAACTCAAGCAGGAGGATTTAGAGAACAGGAGCCGCCGGAACAACCTCCGAGTCCGGGGTGTACCGCGGGGCGCAGAGGGACAGGACATAATGACGTATGTCGCAGAACTACTGCATGCGGTCAGGGGAGATGAGGACTCCTCCCCACCCACACTGGACCGAGCGCATAGGGTAGCACCCCCACGGGGAAACACCAACCTGATGCCCGACATCCTGACCAGGGTACACTTTTTTACAGAAAAGGAGGCAATCCTCCGAGTGGCCAGGGCGACCGAAAAGTTGGAATACGAGGGACACGCCATCCAAATCTTTCAGGACCTATCGCCCTTCACCCTGCGCCGCCGTAGGGACTTCCGGCCAGTAACTGCTAAGCTGAGAGAAGCCAACGTCAAATATCAATGGGGCCACCCGTTTGCTCTGATTTTTCACTGGGAGGGGAGGCGCAGGTCTCTGAGATCTCTTCGTGAAGCCCTCCAACTGCTGAACATCTCGCCTGGATCGAGGCCTTCCTCTCCCGGGCCCGCTGAGTCGGCATCCCAGATCTCTCTCCGCCCTGAGTGGTCGAGGGTCGGGCGCCCCAGGGCTGGAGCCTCCGGAGCCAGGGGGACAGACCTTCAAGCCAAGCAGGACATTATCCAACACCTAAGGAACATGGAGGCTTCACAGACTTCAACGAGAGAGGGCCTGAGATCGAGGCCGCCTTCCCCCCCTGGCGCCAGCGGTGGCACCTGATAACCAGTTGCGAGGCCTCCACAGACACGTGGAATGGTAGAACATACCTCTCACGCTCCATTGACAGAGGCTTCAGATGGGAGAGGGCGTTGGATCGCCTTGACTGCTTGGACTAAGTGTTGGAGCAACTAGGCGTCCATACACTTAATATGATTTGTCTTAGATGAGTGCCAGGGGAGGCAATGTCTGGTTGTCCCTTAGGGTGGGGGATCATGCCTGCAAAGCACTACACTCCCTTGAAGGGATGGGTCTGCCGTGGGTGGGCTTATTTATGCGCGTTACTTTCGGCTACCGTATCCACACCAACTTTACATTGCTGAAAGCGCGACGAGGGGCGTGGTGTCCCTCCCCCACACCTGTCAGCCACTCTAAGGGTGCCCGAGTTTCTAGATCGCCCAAATGCTTGGAGGGCGATGGTGCCCGGATGTGTTGTTAGGCTCCGAGTCCATTCCAGAGGGGGTCCCCCTGTGGCTCCATCTTGGGCGCGTTCCTCCCCGTCGTTACTGCGACGGGTCGCCCCTGGGGGGCGGACGACTCTTGCTCCCAGGGAAGTCTGAGACCCACCCCGCCATTTCCTTAGTCCCCAAGAGGAGTGACTTCCTCAGAGCCGCCCTGGTTCCCACCATTGGGCCGCTCCTGGACTGGAAAGGTCCTGTTGGGCCCAGTTGGCCCCTTAGTTATTTGGTACTTTCTCCATTTTGGGAATCTTCCCCTCTTCTATTCTTTCCCTTACTTCCTCTCTTTTTCTGGACTCGAGGGGAGGACCCCGAATCGCAGCGAAGGGCCATGGCTCTGAGACCGGCAGCTTTGGGGACCCCGGGTACTATATCTCACACTCCTCCCCTAGGGGGGAATCCACGTTTGCTCCAACTCCCACAGCGGTTGACGCTTCAGGCTCCGACCAGAGAGAGATGGGACTCCTTCAGTTCCGGCCAACGCATGCCTCTTCGGGTACAGATCAATGGCTCAGCTTAAATGTCTCTCCCTTAATGTCAAAGGCCTGAATGCCCCGAATAAGAGAAGACAGATCTGGGGCTACCTCCAACTTCAGGATCCAGACATTGTCTTTCTCCAAGAGACCCATCTTTTATGGGCCGATACTATCCGCATGTCTCATCCTAAATTCCCCTTACAACTATGGGCGTCTGCACCATCTAAGACAGCAGGGGTGGGGATCCTTTTTAAAGTAGGTCTCTCGGTAAACATAGAGCGCACCGTTCGGGATGCGGAAGGTAGGTCTCTTAAGCTCCAGCTATCATTACAGGGCAGACAGCTTACCCTCCTTAACTTATATGCACCCAACCAGGCGCAGGATGCTTTCATCCGCCACCTCCTCCAAACTTCCCTCTCCAAGGAAACTAATCCTATCATCCTTGGGGGTGATTTTAACCTAGTTTGGGACCCCATCATGGATCGCACCTCCTCTTCCTATCAGGGGGTAGGGGCTATGTCCGCCGCTCTTAAACGCGACCTAGAAGCCTTGGGTCTAGTAGACGCTTGGCGCTATAAGGAACCGGACACACAGGACTACACCTTCTACTCCCATGTGCATCGTTCGCACTCCCGTATAGATTACTTTTTTCTATCCCACGCACTCATTCGCTCCCTAGAAACAGTAGGGATTTCAGATATATCTATCTCGGACCACGCTCACTTGGAGATAATCCTGTCCACCTTGGGCCATCCCCCGAATTCCGCCCCACGCTGGCGACTCCCCCCGCATGTTCTCCGCGATCAGGTGGATGTGGCCGAGCTCAGACAGGCTATACAATCATACTTTACGGCCAATGACCTCCCGGAGACCACAATACCCATGCTGTGGGACGCCTTCAAGGCCACGATCCGGGGCGTTATCACTTCCATCTCTATAGCCCGCAGGCGGGAGTCTCGCCTGGTGGAGGACAACCTCACCCGTGATCTTAAAACCATGGAACAACAAAATCGTAATGCGCCTTCTATCGTCACAAGCAAGAGACTTGCCTCCCTTCGGGGTCAGCTCAAGGCTCTCCGGGTGAACAAAGCAGAGCGTTCCCTCTTGACTCTCAAGCAGAAGTTTTATGGGGGGCAACAGGGTGGGATCCATGCTGGCGCGTCGCCTCAGGAATCAGATCTCTAAGGGCCATATCGCAAAAATAGTCCAGAGTGGGGGGGGCTGGGCTACCTCCGAAAACGCTAAACAACAGGAGTTTCACGCCTTTTTCTCCGAACTATATGGTCAGGGAGAGACTTGTGGAGACCAGACGGATCCCTTTTAGCAGCTTGCTCCTGGACGCCACTGACCCCCTTCTTTAAGGAACAATTGGAGGAACCTATTATAGCGGCAGAACTCCAAAAGGCCCTAAAAGGTATGCCCGTGGGAAAGTCCCCAGGGCCTGATGGCCTAACGCTGGCTTTCTATCGCCTCTTCCTCCCCGAACTTCAGGCCCATCTATTGCGTCTTTTCAATTCATTTGCGGAGACAGGGTCAGTAACGCCGATGATGGCAGAGGCGGAGATAATCCTTATCCCTAAACCCGGGAAAGACCCCACGGCATGCGCCTCTTTTCGGCCTATCTCCTTATTGAATGTAGATGCCAAACTATATACCAAAAGCACAAGTTACTAACTTGTGTAACGATATATCTGTAAGAGACAGTAGTTAGTGACAGATTCCTTACCTTAGAATATCCCCAGGCGTCAGGCTGGATCCGGAAAGTTTTTTGCGTAGCAGTACCCCTGCGCGTCGGTAGGCGGCGTCGTGCGGCTCCGCGTCCGTCGTCGGCGTCGTGATCGCCGGGATGACGTCGCGGGCAGTACTTAGGCGCCGCCCCTGCGCGCTGACGTCAGTTCTGTACAAGACTTTCCGCACCAGGAACGCAGAGCCATGCAAGAAGCTGACATAGGTGTCTGAAAAATACTAGGGCCCTGAAAGGGATGTCCTTAACCCTAGAAATCAGTTCGCAGAACGGGGAGGATGGGTGGGCGGTAGGAATCTGTCACTAACTACTGTCTCTTACAGATATATCGTTACACAAGTTAGTAACTTGTGCATCTGAAAGAGACACGTTAGTGACAGATTCCTTACCTTAGAATAGATACCCCAGCAATACCAACCCCGGTGGTGGGTCTGCGAACAAAGATCAGACAAGGAAGTCCTGGAGGACAGAACGGCCAAAGAAGCCGTCCCTCCGGACCTGACTGTCAAGGCAGTAATGCTTTGTAAACGTGTGCAGCGAGGCCCACGTAGCTGCCTGACAGATAACCGGCAGCGGATCACCGCGGCCCAAGGCCGTGGTAGCAGCCGTTGCCCTGGTGGAATGGGCACGCAGCCCAACAGGAGGCTCCTTTTAGCCAAAGAATAGCAGGTCTTGATGCACAAGGTAACCCAGCGGGAGATGGTCCTCTTGTGCACCGCCCGACCTTTTTGGCGCCCACGTAGCCAACAAAGAGCTGGTCATCCACCCGGAAGTGTTTTGTGCGGTCAATATAGAAAGAGAGCGCACGTTTTGGGTCCAGACGGTGGAGCCTCTCTTCCTCTCTGGAAGGATGCGGAGGCGGAAAGAAGGTGGGCAAAGTGATGGTCTGCCCAATGTGGAAAGCAGTAACCACCTTTGGCAAGAAGGACGGACGCGTCCGAAGAACAACCTTGTCTGGATGAACAGACAGAAAGGGAGGTTTGCAAGATAGAGCCTGGAGCTCACTCACCCGCCGAGCGGAGGTGATGGCCACCAGAAAGGCTGTCTTCAGAGTCAGAAGACGAAGAGGACAGTTATGTAATCAATCAATCACGGCATTTATAGAGCGCGCTACTCACCCGGGAGGGTCTCAAGGCGCTGGGGGAGGGGGTAAGTTACTGCTCGAACAGCCAGGTCTTGAGCTGCTTCCTGAAGGAGAGATGGTCCTGGGTTCGCCGAAGGTGAGTGGGGAGGGAGTTCCAGGTCTTGGCTGCCAGGTAGGAGAAGGATCTTCCTCCGGCGGTGGCTCTGCGGATGCGTGGTACGGTGGCGAGGGCGTGGCTGGTTGATCGTAGCTGGCGGGTGGGCGTGTAGAAGGTCATGCGGTCGTTGAGGTACTTGGGGCCCAGGTCGTGGAGGGCCTTGTGTGCGTGGGTGAGGAGTCTGAACGTGATTCTCTTGCTGACGGGGAGCCAGTGCAGGTCTTTCAGGTGTCCGGTGATGTGGCTGTGTCGGGGGATGTCCAGGATGAGTCGTGCGGAGGCGTTCTGGATGCGCTGGAGTCTTTTTGAAGTTTGGCTGTGGTTCCGGCGTAGAGGGTGTTCCCATAGTCCAGTCGGCTGGTGACGAGTGCCTGGGTGACGGTCTTCCTGGTTTCAGAGGGGATCCATCTGAAGATCTTGCGGAGCATGCGCAGGGTGTTGAAGCACGAAGATGAGACGGCGTTGACTTGTCTGGTCATCGACAGGGAGGAGTCCAGGATGAAGCCCAGGTTGCGTGCGTGGTCCGTTGGCTTGGGCGCGGTGCCCAGGGCCGGGGGCCACCAAGAGTCGTCCCAGGCGGAGGGTGATGAGCCCAGGATGAGGACTTCCGTCTTGTCTGAGTTCAGTTTAAGGTGGCTGTTCCTCATCCAGTCGGCGACGTCTCTCATCCCGTCGTGTAGGTTGGCTCTGGCGGTGGTGGGGTCGTTGGTGAGGGAGAGGATCAGCTGGGTGTCGTCGGCGTAGGAGATGATGTTGAGGTTGTGTTGGCGTGCGATGGCTGCGAGGGGGCTCATGTAGACGTTGAAGAGGGTTGGACTGAGTGAAGATCCTTGTGGAACGCCGCAGATGACTTCGGTGGCCTCGGATCTGAACGTGGGGAGGCGGACTCTCTGGGTTCTTCCGGCGAGGAACGAGATGATCCATTCCAGTGCTTTCTCTCGGATTCCGATGTTGCTGAGGCGCTTCACTAGGGTGCGGTGGCAGACGGTGTCGAACGCCGCGGAGAGGTCCAAGAGGATGAGGGCTGCTGTTTCCCCGTTGTCGGTTAGGGTTCTGATGTCGTCGGTGGCTGCGATAAGGGCGGTCTCGGTGCTGTGGTTGGCCCGAAACCCGGACTGCGAGGGGTCGAGGATCCATTCGTCTCGAGGAAGGCGGCAAGCTGTCTGTTGACGGTCTTCTCGATGACTTTGGCCGGAAACGGAAGGAGCGAGATGGGACGGTAGTTCTTGAGGTCGGTGGGGTCCGCCGTTGGTTTCTTCAGGAGGGCGGTAAGCTCGGCGTGCTTCCAGCTCTCCGGGAAGGTGGCGGTGTGGAAGGAGGAGTTGATGATGTCCCGGAGATGGGGTGCGATGGTGGCGTCGGCTTTGTTGAAGACGTGGTGTGGGCAGGGGTCGGTTGGTGATCCGGAGTGGATGGAGTTCATCGTGCGGGTGGTGTCTTCGGTGCTGATCGGGGTCCAGTTGCAGAGGGTGGTGGTGGCGGGCGTTGGTTCGGCGGTAGGGTGCGTGGTCTGTGCGTCGAAGCTGTTATGTATGTCGGTGATCTTGCGGTGGAAGAACGCGGCGAGTGAGTTGCAGAGGTCTTGCGAGGGGGTGATGTCGTTGTTTCCGGCGCTGGGGTTGGAGAACTCTTTGACGATGCTGAAAAGTTCCTTGCTGTCGTGGGCGTTGTTGTCCAGTCGTTCTTTGAGTGCCGACTTCTTGGTGGCACGGATCAGCTGGTGGTGTTTGCGGGTGGCGTGCTTGAGGGCGGTCCTGTTGTCTGTGGTCTGGTCGAGTCGCCAGGCTTTCTCGAGAGTGCGGCAGTTCTTCTTGGATTCCTTGAGTTCGTTGGTGAACCAAGGGGTTTTCTTGCTTCCGGGTCTGCTGGGAGGGTTTTTAGTGGTGCGAGGTCGTCGGCGCAGGCGGTCAGCCACTTGGCGAGGTTGCTGGCTGCTTCGTTTGGGTCCGTTGTGTTGGTGGGTGTGTTCTGGCTGAGGGAGGCGGTGAGCTGCTCGGCGGTGATCTTGCTCCAGCTCCGGCGGGGAGCCTGTTGCGGGTGGTGGTGGGTCGCAGTCTTTCTGAAGCTGAAGTGGACGCAGCTGTGGTCGGTCCAGTGGAGTCCGGTGGCGTGGCTGAAGGAGATGTGCTTGCTGGAAGAGACTCAAAGGGAGCGCACATTAAAAAGGTAAGAACCAAGTTCAAGTCCCACTGAGGCATCACAAACAAAACAGGAGGGAAGAGGTGAGTAATGCCTTTTAAGAACCTGTTAACAACAGGGGACTTGAAAAGGGAGGGCTGATCAGGGAGCCTGAGGAAGGCCGAGATAGCACAAAGATAACCCTTGATGGTACCCAGGGCAGAACCCTGTTGGGCCGAGAGAGAAGGAACAGAAGGACCTCAGAAAGAGGGGCAGAAAGGGGATTCACAGCCTTTGCTGTGCACCATGCCACAAATTTGTTCCACCTGCAGGCGTATACCACCTTAGTGGAGGGACGCCTGGCTGCCAGAATCACATCACAAACTTCGGGGAGGCAAGTCGAAAGGAATCAACTGCCGCCGCTCAATCTCCACGCAAGCAGGTGTAGACTGGACAGGTTCGGGTGGAGGACCGTCCCCTGCTGCTGCGACAGAAGATCCTCCCGAAGAGGCAGACGGATCGGGGGATCTACGCTCATATTGAGTAGCTCGGGATACCAAACTCTTCGAGCCCAGTCCGGAGCCACAAGAATGACTTGGGCCCGGTCGTGCCGAATCTTCTTCAACACTCTGGGTAGAAGTGGTATAGGCGGAAAGGCGTACAATAGACCGCAACTCCACTCGTGACGAAAAGCGTCGCCGAGCGAGTGCCGCCTTGGAAATTCCAACGCGCAGAACTGATGACATTGCGCGTTCTCTTCGGTGGCGAATAGATCTAACCAAGGCTCTCCCCACTGTAGAAAGAGTCCTTGCGCCACTTCCGAGTGAAGACGCCATTCGTGATCCATCATGCACCTGCGGCTGGAGTTCGTCCGCCCTGGCGTTCAGGGAACCTGCCAGGTGTTGAACCACCAGGAACATGCCCTGATGTTCCAGCCATGTCCAGAGGCGCAGAGCCTCCTGACAAAGGGTCCACGACCCCACGCCGCCTTGTTTGTTGCAGTACCACATGGCGGTGGTGTTGTCTGTGAACACCTGCACTACCTTCCCTTTGACAGAGAGAAGGAATGCCTTGAGTGCAAGTCGGATCGCCCGGAGCTCCAGAAGGTTGATATGGAGCAGGACTCCGCCGGAGACCAGAGGCCTCTGATCTCCGCCTCTCCCATGTGACCGCCCCATCCCAGAAGGGACGCGTCCGTCACAACTGTGTGCTCTGGCTGGGGAAGGGAGAGGGATCTGCCCATGACCCATTGCCGGTTCGAGAGCCACCACTGCAACTGTTTTGCAGTCCCCTCCGAGATCTGGACGTGATCGGACAGGTCGCCCTGGTGCTGCGCCCACTGGAACTTCAGGTCCCACTGCAGAGCCCGCATATGCCATCTGGCATGAGTGACCAGCAGGATGCAGGAGGCCATGAGGCCCAGCAGCCTCAGGGTCATCCGTACCAAAACCCAGGATAAAGGCTGAAAGATCGGAATCATAGCCTGAATATCCCGGACTCGCCGTTCGGGAGGATAGGCCCGAAACTGCGTCGTGTCCAGAACTGCTCCGATGAAAAGGAGCTGTGGAGAAGGAATCAGATGCGACTTTGGCACATTGATGGAGAACACCAGCGAGTGCAGGAGTTCGGCCGTAGTCTGGAGGTGGGAGACGACTGCCTGGGACGAGCCCGCCTTCAGCAGCCAGTCGTCGAGGTAGGGGAAGACTGAAACCCCTGCCCAGCGCAGATGAGCTGCGACCACCGCCATCACTTTCGTGAACACCCGAGGGGCACTGGTAAGGCCAAAGGGGAGCACGGTGAACTGAAAATGCTCGAGGCCTACCGTGAACCGAAGGTAACGCCGGTGGGCCGGCAGGACGAGGATGTGGAAATAGGCGTCCTGCAAGTCCAACGCTACCAACCAGTCTCCGGGGTCGAGGGCAGTCAAGACCTGAGCTAGGGTGAGCATCTTGAACTTCTCCTTCCGGAGGAAGCGATTGACGTTCCGGAGGTCCAAGATAGGACGCATGTCCTCCTTGTCCTTTTTGGGCACCAGAAAGTAGTGGGAGTAGCAACCACGCCCTACTTCTGGGGTCGGAACATGCTCGATGGCCCTCTTGGCCAAGAGGGCCGTGACTTCCTTCTGTAGAAGCACCAAGTGATCCCCTGACATGCGGTGGAATTGAGGTGGCATGGCTGGGGGGTGGTCTCGAAGGGGAGGGAGTAGCCCCTTCGGACAATGTCCAAGACCCACTTGTCCGAGGTGATGGGACGCCAGTGGTGAAGGTGATGGCGGACCCTGCCCTCGACTGGCGTGCTGTGCACCTGAAAGGAGGGACTAGGAGGGCTTGGAGGCCGCGGACGGGTTGGAGGTGGTGGCCTGACCCGCACGCTGGTTGCCCAAACCGCCACGGCGGTATCCACGTCCTCGGCCACGCGAAGGCGCTTGCTGCGCGGGCCGTTGGCCGGGCTGTGGACGTGACTGGGCGCCCCTTCCGTGGCCACGAAAGGGGCGAAAAGCAGACGTTTGCGGAGGGCGCACAACAGCAAGGCCCAGGGACTTAGCAGTAGCCCGTGAGTCCTTGAAACGCTCCAGCGCATGGTCTGCCTTCGAACCAAAAAGACCGACTCCATCAAAGGGCATGTCCATGAGAGTATTCTGGACATCCCCTGAAAAACCAGTGGTTCTCAGCCAGGCGTGGCGACGCAGCGCCACCGTCGTTGCAAGCGATCTGCCCAGCGAGTCGGCGGTATCAAGGCCACAGCGGATGGTATATTTAGCCGCATCACGCCCTTCCGCAATAGCGCGGGTAAGCAGTGTCTGGACCTCCTCAGAACACTGCGGCAAAACATCAGCCACCGAATCCCACAGGGAGTGGGTGTATCGGCCCAAGAGGCAAGCGGTATTAACAGACCGCAAGCCAGCACTGGAGGAAGAGAAAGCCTTCTTCCCAAAGTGATCCAGGCGCTTGGATTCCCTATCCGGGAGGGGCGGTAGGGAAGGCTGTTTGGGAGGCAGAGGCTTGGACAACCAAGCTCTCAGGGGTGGGGTGTTGGGAGAGAAACAGGGGGTCGCCCGGAGCCGGGCGATGGCGTCGGGCCACGTTCCTATCCACAGGAGCCCCTGTGGTGGGTTTGGACCAGGCACCCAAAAGAACGTCAGTGAGTGCATCGTTGAACGGCAGCACAGGCTCCGAAGAGGAGGCCGCCGGCTGAAGCACTTCAGTCAGGAGGTTAGTCCTGACGGCCACTGTAGGCAACTGGAGATTTAAGGCTCCAGCAGCTCTACGCAACACCGTTGCAAAATTAGCCCCCTCCTCCGTTGCCACGGGAGGAGACAGCATGCCAGAGTCGGGGGAGGTATCCAGCCCACTGGCATCCCCAAGTTCCTCAACCCAGTCCGGGTCAAACTCGCACTGTTGTGTGAGAGGGTCGTCAGACCCCTCCCAGCTCTCCTGGTCCTCCTCAGGTTGAAAATATGGAGGAGGAGGGACATAAGGGACCCAAGGTCTCATCGGCGCCGGAACAGGCGTCGGGCGACGCCGGTCCGGCTCCATGTCCGGACCCGGGGAGAACCGGGGAACGACGCCGCCCGGAGCCCCGGACGGCGTCGGAAACGGCACCGGGGACATCGGCGTCGGCGGAGGCGTGGTTAGGTCAACCGGCGTCGATGGGGGTTGCGGCACCACCGGAACCGGGGTCGAGGCCGGGGCCGAGGCCGGGACGAAGGCTGGTGGGACAGGCGACGCCGGGACCGGAGTCGACGGCGACGCCGGAGCAACCCCATCAGGGCCCGCGGGGCCCGAAGGCGCACCGGAGGGACCTTGAGGCCCGAAGAGGCGGGCCATGGCCGACAGGAATTTCTGTATTTCGGCCGGAGTTGCCCCCGAACCCGGGTAGGACGGGTAATGCGGGGGCAACTCGACAGGCACGTCCGGGGCCGCGGGGGCGGGGACGGTGCCGACAGGGACCTCAGCCGAGTCGCGCGACCGGCGAGGCGAAGTCTTAGAGCGATGACGCCGCTTAGACTTCTTGTGCTTCGACTTACCGGAGGAGCGCGAAGACTTGGATTCCGACGAACGGCGGGGACTCCGCGTCCGGCCCCTCGACCTCTCCCGGGACCGGGGCTTGGTGCGGCGCGGAGCCGACTGCCGGACTTCAAGGAGCTTTCGAGACCGCTCTCGCAAAGCCTTCGGATGAAGTTTCCGGCAGTCAGGGCACGACTTCGTGTCGTGGTCTCGGCCGAGACAGAAGAGACACTCGAGGTGGGGGTCCGTGATGGACATCATACGACCACATTCCTCGCAGGGCTTAAAGCCGGGCATCCCTACGACACCTTAGGAGTCGTGAAGACTCGTTGAAGAAAACAGTGAAAAATTTCACAAAAAGATAGTCAAAAAGTGACTAGGGCACTGCTCTTCCCGGATCTGCGCTTACTGGCGCGGAAAAGAAGAACTGACGTCAGCGCGCAGGGGCGGCGCCTAAGTACTGCCCGCGACGTCATCCCGGCGATCACGACGCCGACGACGGACGCGGAGCCGCACGACGCCGCCTACCGACGCGCAGGGGTACTGCTACGCAAAAAACTTTCCGGATCCAGCCTGACGCCTGGGGATATTCTAAGGTAAGGAATCTGTCACTAACGTGTCTCTTTCAGATTACTCGCCCAAAGGATAGGCCCTCACCTCCCGGGCCTGATCGAACCGGATCAGGTGGGTTTTGTGAGGGAAAGACAGGGAGCGGATAATATTCGCCGAGTAGCCCATCTGGTGCAAAAGACACAGCATTATAATATACCGGCCCTTCTGCTCTCCCTGGACGCCGAAAAGGCTTTTGACCGGGTTGACTGGTCCTTTTTGCGGGCGGTCCTGCATCGCGTGGGACTCGGACCGACCATGATTGCGCGTATCATGGCGCCGTATGCGGCGCCCTCGGCGCGGATCCGAGTAAATGGTCTTCTCACCCCGTCCTTCTCCATCTGCAGGGGTACGCGCCAGGGGTGCCCGCTCTCACCCTTACTGTTTGCTCTTGTGGTGGAGCCCCTGGCGATTGTTGTCAGGCAGTCGGCAGAAATTCGGGGAATACGCATAGGAGGCGTAGAACACAAAATTGGCCTTTTTGCAGATGACCTTCTCCTGACACTAACGGAACCAGCAAGCTCACTACCCGCATTACTGGACATTCTCTCTCAATTTGAATTGATATCGGGCCTTAAAATTAATCTCTCCAAATCGCAGGCACTCAATCTCACTCTCCCCCAGCTACAGCTGGATAACCTAGGTCCAGTTAACCCGTTTCAATGGGCCTCACATTCCATACGCTACCTAGGGATTAACGTTACTGCTACCCTAGACACCTGGACTGGAGCTAATTGGCCGGCGTGCAGGACGGCTGTCCGGGCTGAGCTCCGCCGCTGGAAATCACTCCCAATTTCGTGGCTGGGCCGCTTGAACGCAGTTAAAATGGCAATTTTGCCAAAGGTACTGTACCTTTTCCAGGCTCTTCGCACGCCGATCCCCCAGCGAGATATCCAGAACCTCCAACGGGATCTTACTGCGTTCATCTGGGGAGGAGGCAGGCCGCGTTTTTCCACACGGGTCCTGTTGCTACCTCGCGACAGGGGTGGTCTGGCTTGTTCCGATCTGCTCGCCTATTACTGGGCCTCGCACTTGCGATACATATCGGAATGATCGGTTCGCGAAAGCGAAAAACACTGGTTCCATATGGACAGGGCAGTGGCGTGTCGTCCACTGTGGGACCTGGCCTGGATTAGAAGTGGGGCCAGGCATCGTAGTGCATACATTGCTACTCCAACCAAGACGGTCTTGGAGATCTGGGACAGGATTGCAGTATCCCGTGGTCTCACTACATTCCCCTCTCCCAACACATCACTAGCGCTCAACCCGGATTTCCCGCCGGCCCTACCCCTAACGTCGTTTCCGGCTTGGTCGGCCGGGGAGTGCCGTGTCATAGAACAACTTTTTGAGAAGGGTCTCTTTAAATCGTTCGACCAGTGCAGACAGGACTTCAACCTCCCGAAAACCACGCGCATGGAGTACTTTCAGATCCGGCACTGGCTCCGTGCCCCCTCGTACATGGAGGGAGCCACGAGGCGCCTAACGCCTTTTGAAACGCTGGTCCGTGCTTTCGATGGGTCCCGGGGGCTGATTTCCCGGACCTACAACGTGCTTCAGCATTCACACTCGGTGCCCCCACACACCTACCAGCGCCAGTGGCAGTTGGATATCGAAGGAGATATAGATTCAGACCAATGGGAGCAGTTATGGCGCGATATCCCTCGCATCTTTAAAAGTATAACACAACAGGAATCGGTCTATAAAGTCATGACTCGCTGGTATTATACCCCTCTCAGACTCCAGAAGATGTTCCCGGGCTTCGCCCCTCTTTGCTGGCGATGCCAGGCGGCACAGGGTTCTTTTCTTCATATATGGTGGACCTGTCCACTCATTCTTACATTTTGGAGAGAGGTGCTGGGCCACGTTGGAGAGGTGGTGGGCTTCCCCTTGCCAAATGACCCGAGGGTGGTTATTCTGGGGCTCCGACCGACGGCTCTTAGAGCAATGAAGCACACAGACTGGCACCTGATTTTTCACATGTTCACTGCCGCTAAGCAGGTCATTGCCATACATTGGAAGAAAACGTGCTCCCCTCGTCCTTGATTTGGCTTACTCGTCTTTGGCATGTCATGGCGATGGAACTCCTCTCTCATAGGTTGGCATGTACGGATGCTAAATTCGACCGCATATGGCAGCCACTGGTCTCGCATCTCTCTCGGTTGGAGCATACACGATCTGTGCCCCCCAGGTTGAGAGCCCTCCAACTCTTTGCGGACCCCATACTCCCACGGGGGGAACCGTACGAGAAAGACACAATGTAGGGAGAGCAGGGATGTCGGCCCCTCAAATAAGCTCACAACCACACCACGGGAGAGCCCTGGGCCCCCTCTCTTCTGAAGTACTGCTGCACGGTGATATCTCCCCAGACTATCCTATCATCTCCTCTTTTCTATCCTTTCTCACTTTTTTAATCTCTTCTTGACTATCCTTTCCTCTTAGTTATCTCTCCCGGCATAGACAGAACTATGGCCTCCTCAGCTCACTGGCCGCGGACACCGCAGCTACCGCCTTCGAATGTAGAGCCTAGGTAAGGCCACTATGAGGGCCATCTTATCTAGATGGGGTGCTCTGCCGAACACATACCGCGTCTAAATGCGCTAGTGTCTTTTGGACCCCCTGAGAGATACACTATCACACTTTACGTGCGTACTTGGGGAACAACGACCTTATTAAGTATAACATGTACCGGGATTAAGGGCTTGCGCTGGAAGATAACTGTATGAAGTAGACTGCCTGTTCCATGCTATTGTTATATCTCTAAAATTCCGGCTGTTGTTTTTGATGCCTTAGCATGTTACTTGAAATTGATCTCTTGCATCGCACCCGGACATTTGCTCTGGTAAACTGCCCACTATAACGGATATTGTGCGACTGGTCTTACTATTGACAATGTTTTGTTACTCTGTGCTGTCATATATTATTCCATGCTTGCTATCTGTCATATTAATGGCTTTTGTTATATGGAAACTCAATAAAAGAGATTTAAACAAAAAAAAAGTGGTGAGGTGCGGGTCGGTGGCCTGTATGAGAATGGTTCCAGTTCTGTAGATGGAAATGGTGAGTTCCCCTTTGAAGGTCGGAGAGATAGTGGTGGAGATTTTTTCACCATAGGGAATGATTACTGACTTGGCGACTTTAAGGTGAAGAGAGAAGGTGTTTTTCCATTTAGTTGGGCGATTAGTGTAAAAAATGAAGTTAGTTTTCGTGTTGCCGTTGGTCGCTGTGTGGTAGTTATCTACAATGAGTGTTTCCGGGTGTTGTTTTAGAGTACTGTGCTTGAAGTTCTTTTTTGCATTATTGGTCAATTTGTCTGGGTAGTTAATGGACCAGGAGTTGGGTCCGTAACGTACGAGATTCGAGTTACGGGAGGGGTTAGGCGGGCGCATGGTTGAATGGTAGAAAATGCCGGGGCGCAATCAGGAATCAAGCAGTAACCATGCTTTTCCAGTAGGCATCATTTGGCCCAAAACCAGGGGGACACTCCCAACGTAGGGGGAGTATCAGCATTTTTCAGTGCCTGCCATATTGGGAGGAGACAATGTCCACAAGCCAATTCCAGTAACAATCCCAAAAGCACATCAGCCTGTAACATAAACCACATTATGCACAGTATCACATTAGGAGCAAAACCTTAGACGCCAACCTCACCATCATAAGCATTATGCAATTCTCTCATCGGTCTAAACGCATTAGGCACTAACATGCTAATCATAAATCACATTAGGAAATATCTCACAACCTAAACGCATTAGGGAATAATAACCTCGCTAGCATAACCACATTATGCAAAAACCTCACAACCATAAAAGTACATTTAGAGGTAAGAAACGGTGCGTAAACCCTGGTAGATGCATCACATTCCCTAGCACCATATTTTAGGACAGAAACCACATTAGCACATAACGTCACGGTAGAAACCATAGCAGAGGCAACAATCACATTAGGGCCTGGCGCCCTACAATCCTAACAGTCCCCTGGCCAACTGGCCATCTCAAAGAGGGGCTCAAATGCCCTATGTCCCAAAAGTTCAGGGCGCGCTGCCTAGGTAGCGAAAGTCAAGGGTGCGCAATCTGCGCAGGCCTAAACGTTGCAGCTGGCACTAAGTGCTGCGCAGCTGTGAAGGTCAGGGCTAAAGGAGTGCATCTCACTCCTAGCTACCAAGGTATGTCCCCCAAATAAACAATAGCCCATTCGTTGGTGCACAGTTGTGCGACGTCTGCCCCCCGTGTTGCAGCTCAGCGCTACCTAAGAATGCATGCCCATTTCAAGATGGCCTCCATAGGTTGGGAGTGGGGCAGGCCCCTTTCTATTTCCATGCCCTGCCGAGCATCAAGGCCAGGGAAGGGGGCGCCATCTTCAAAATCAGAAGGTAGGGGGACGAAATGGCAGCTAAACAACAGCAACATCAGGCCAAAAACATTAAACAAAATGGGCGCCCAAGAATGTACAACAGCCCAAAAAAAAGAGTCCTAAACAGATCAGGCTCGTAGGCAGCCACAGATCAGCCATACGCAGAATCCAGAAGAGCCGGCAGCACCTGTGGGCAGGCCAGAGCCGTCGCGGCTCACACAGCAGTGTCTCGCTGAGTCTGTGGCCCCCACGCCCAAGACTCCTCATATAATCGGGGCAATTCGGGCACAAAGAGGCGGCAGTGGTGAGTGGGGGCGGGGAGCAACCCCAGACCCCAGGAAATCAATTCAAATTCAAAGAGCCGGAGCGCACATCACCAGCAGTCATCAGTCACCGTCGGCCCTATGAGAGCCTCCGTACCTCACCGTGTTAGGCATCATAAATGAAAGAGAGCCGGCGGGACGCTCCAAGCTCAAGACACTCATTCACTCACCGGAGTGGTGGCGGGCCGTCATGTCGCATGCTGCCATCATTATGCACATTATATTCAAATCTCCAGCTCGGGCATCCATTGCAGGACGGCCCCAAGCGCCGCGGGTTGGCACTCAAGCAAGCTCAGCATCCGGGATCTCCGCGGACAGGGTGGGCGGTGAGGAGTTCTCCTTGCTGAGATCTGAGCTCCACCTTCGCAGCCTAGGGAGCTCGGGTGATGTCCGGCAAGTTGGAACGGTAACGGAGCTTAGGCAGAACGACCAAGTGAACAGTAGAACGGACCCTCAAGTCCACTCTGCAGCCCCCTCTACCATAGGGATCACGGCGGCGGGGGGGAGAGGGGGCGGTGCGTGTTCACCAAGCTAAGTTCCGAGCCTGATGTCGCAGCCTGGGAGCTCGGGTGAAGACTAGCAGACGGGAGGTTCACCCTATGGCAGCTGCGACGTAGCTCAGCCTCCGCTCCGGGCTGGCCAGGGCTCCGAACACCACTCGAAGCAGCGGCGGACCATAGGGAACGTCGATATAAACAGGCGGGCATCCGGTAGGTTTTTGCAAGATGGTCAAATCGTCACTAATTCAGTTGCACTGCAGAGGTTTTCAGTATATGGTTGTGCAGTAGAAGTTTTCCTACATGCGGGGATGTCGAGTAGAAGGGTGGATGGGGGGCATAGACAGGGATATTCACAAAAGTGTGATCCCAAGCCCCGGAGCTTCTGTGGGGAGCTCCAGCGTGGCTCCAGCGTGGAGCTCCAGCGTGTTATATGCTGATCTGGAATTTGACTGTGAGCTGCACATGAAGACTGTAGAGTCACTGATTACTGTATTTCTAGAATTCAATTGCATAAACTACCTGAGATATGGGTCCTGGTATTTGGAAAGAGTGAAGAAACTAGAGGTGCAAAATCATACCTCTACAGAAAATTAATCTAAAGACATTTTGTGGAGAAAGAAAGAGAGGGACGGATCAACGGTGTGGCTCTGGATATGAAACTGCAATAGACGATCCAGAGATCACAGAAAAGCTCTAAGGGAATTGTTGGTCAGACACGTCAAAGTGAATATGCTGCTCGATGGCAGCTAGTTTACCATGAAGTCCTTTCTATTTGCAATGTTTTCAGAGAGATGACACATTAAAAAATGAACGGACCATCGTGAAACTGTTCCTCACTGCAAACTTGTGGGAAAGAGAGGGGGATGTTTAAATGCACAAGTTACTAACTTGTGTAACGATATATCTGTAAGAGACAGTAGTTAGTGACAGATTCCTTACCTTAGAATATCCCCAGGCGTCAGGCTGGATCCGGAAAGTTTTGCGTAGCAGTACCCCTGCACGTCGGTAGGCGACGTCGTGCGGCTCCGCGTCCGTCGTCGGCGTCGTGATCGCCGGGAGGACGTCGCGGCCAGTACTTAGATGCCGCCCATGCGCGCTGGCGTCAGTTCTGTACACGACTTTCCGCGCCAGAAACGCAGAGCCATGCAAGAAACTGACACTGGTGTCTGAAAACTAGGGCCCTGAAAGGGATGACCTTAACCCTAGAAATCAGTTCGCAGAACGGGGAGGATGGGTGGGCGGTAGGAATCTGTCACTAACTACTGTCTCTTACAGATATATCGTTACACAAGTTAGTAACTTGTGCATCTGAAAGAGACACGTTAGTGACAGATTCCTTACCTTAGAATAGATACCCCAGCAATACCAACTCCGGTGGTGGGTCTGCGAACAAAGATCAGACGAGGAAGTCTCGGAGAACAGAACGGCCAAAGAAGCCGTCTCTCCGGACTTGGCTGTCAAGGCAGTAATGCTTGGTAAACGTGTGCAGCGAGGCCCACGTAGCTGCCTGACAAATGTCCTGCAATGGGACACCACGTCCCAAAGGCGTGGTGGCGGCTGTCGCCCTGGTGGAATGGGCACGTAGCCCAACAGGGGGCTCCTTCTTAGCCAAAGAATAGCAGGCTTTGATACACAAAACAACCCAGCGGGAGATGGTCCGCTTGTGTACCGCCCAACCTTTTTTGGCGCCCACGTAGCCAACAAAGAGCTGGTCGTCCACCCGGAACTGTTGTGTGCGGTTCAGATAGAAGGAAATCGCACGTTTTGGGTCCAGACGGTGGAGCCTCTCTTCCTCTCTGGAAGAATGCGGAGGCGGAAAGAAGGTGGGCAAAGTGATGGTCTGCCCAATGTGAAAGGCAGTAACCACCTTTGGCAAGAAGGACGGACGCGTCCTAAGAACAACCTTGTCTGGATGAACAGACAGAAAGGGGGGCTTACAAGAAAGAGCCTGGAGCTCACTCACCCGCCGAGCGGAGGTGATGGCCACCAGAAAGGCTGTCTTCAGAGTGAGAAGACGAAGAGGACAGTTATGGAGAGGCTCAAAGGGAGCGCACATTAAAAAGGTAAGAACCAAGTTCAAGTCCCACTGAGGCATCACAAACGGAACAGGAGGGAAAAGGTGTGTAATGCCTTTAAGAAACCTGTTAACAACAGGGGACTTGAAAAGGGAGGGCTGATCAGGAAGCCTGAGAAAGGCCGAGATTGCACAAAGGTAGCCCTTGATGGTACCCAGGGCAGAACCCTGTTGGGCCAGAGAAAGAAGGAACAGAAGAACCTCAGAAAGAGGGGCAGAAAGGGGATTCACAGCCTTTGCTGTGCACCATGCCACAAACTTGTTCCACCTGCAGGCGTATACCACCTTAGTGGAGGGACGCCTGGCTGCTAGTATCACATCACAAACTTCGGGAGGCAAGTCGAAAGGAATCAACTGCCGCCGCTCAATCTCCTTGCAAGGAGGTGGAGACTGGACAGGTTCGGGTGGAGGACCGTCCCCTGCTGCTGCGACAGAAGATCCTCCCGAAGAGGCAGACGGATCGGGGGATCGATGCTCATACTGAGTAGCTCGGGATACCAAACTCTTCGAGCCCAGTCCGGAGCCACAAAAATGACTTGGGCCCGGTCGCACCGAATCTTCTTCAACACTCTGGGTAGAAGTGGTATAGGCGGAAAGGCGTACAACAGACCGCAACTCCACTCGCGACGAAAAGCATTGCCGAGCGAGTGCCGCCTTGGAAATTCCAACACGCAGAACTGATGACATTGCGCGTTCTCTTCGGTGGCGAATAGATCTAACCAAGGCTCTCCCCACTGTAGAAAGAGTCCTTGCGCCACCTCCGAGTGAAGACGCCATTCGTGATCCATCATGCACCTGCGGCTGAGTTCGTCCGCCCTGGCGTTCAGGGAACCTGCCAGGTGTTGAACCACCAGGAAAATGCCCTGATGTTCCAGCCCTGTCCAGAGACGCAGAGCCTCCTGACATAGGGTCCACGACCCCACCCCGCCTTGTTTGTTGCAGTACCACATGGCGGTGGTGTTGTTTGTGAACACCTGCACTACCTTCCCCTTGACAGAGGGAAGGAATGCCTTTAGTGCAAGTCGGATCGGCCGGAGCTCCAGAAGGTTGATATGGAGCCGGGACTCCGCCGGAGACGAGAGGCCTCTGATCTCCGCCTCTCCCATGTGACCGCCCCATCCCAGAAGGGACGCATCCGTCACAACTGTGTGCTCTGGCTGGGGAAGGGAGAGGGATCTGCCCGTGACCCACTGCCGGTTCGAAAGCCACTACTGCAACTGTCGTGCAGTCCCCTCCGAGATCTGGACGTAATCGGACAGGTTCCCCTGATGCTGCGCCACTGGAACTTCAGGTCCCACTGCAGAGCCCGCATATGCCATCTGGCATGATCGACCAGCAGGATGCATGAGGCCCAGCATCCTCAGGGTCATCCGTACCGAAACCCAGGATAGAGGCTGAAAGATCGTAATCATAGCCTGAATATCCTGGACTCGCCGTTCGGGAGGATAGGCCCGAAACTTCGTTGTGTCCAGAACTGCTCCGATGAAAAGGAGCTGTGGAGAAGGAATCAGGTGCGACTTCGGCACGTTGATGGAGAACCCCAGCGAGTGCAGGAGTTCGGCCGTAGTCTGGAGGTGGGAGACGACTGCCTGGAACGAGCCCGCCTTCAACAACCAGTCGTCGAGGTAGGGGAAGACTGGAACCCCTTCCCGGCGCAGATGAGCTGCGACCACCGCCATCACTTTCGTGAACACCCGAGGGGCGCTGGTAAGGCCAAAGGGGAGCACGGTGAACTGAAAATGCTCGAGGCCTACCGTGAACCGCAGGTAACGCCGGTGGGCCGGCAGGACGGGGATGTGAAAATATGCGTCCTGCAAGTCCAACGCTACCATCCAGTCTCCAGGGTCGAGGGCAGTCAAGACCTGAGCTAGGGTGAGCATCTTGAACTTCTCCTTCCGGAGGAAGCGATTGACGTTCCGGAGGTCCAAGATAGGACGCATGTCCTCCTTGTCCTTTTTGGGCACCAGAAAGTAGTGGGAGTAACAACCACGCCCTACTTCTGGGGTCGGAACGCGCTCGATGGCCCCCTTGGCCAAGAGGGCCGCAACTTCCTTTTGAAGAAGCACCAAATGATCCCCCGACATGCGGTGGCATGGCTGGGGGGGTAGTCTCGAAGAGGAGGGAGTAGCCCCTTCGGACAATGTCCAAGACCCACTTGTCCGATGTGATGGTACACCAGTGGTGAAGGTGATGGCGGACCCTGCCCCCCACTGGCGTGCTGTGGACCTGAAAGGATGGACTAGGAGGGCTTGGAGGCCGCGGACGGGGCGGAGGTGGTGGCCTGACCCGCACGCTGGTTACCCGACCCGCCTCGGCGGGAGCCACGTCCTCGGCCACGCGAAGGCGCTTGCTGCGCGGACCGGTGGCTGGGCAATGGATGTGACTGCGTGCCCCTTCCGTGGCCACGAAAGGGGCGAAAAGCAGACTGCTGCGGAGGGCGCGAGGCGGAGAGGCCCAAGGACTTGGCCGTAGCCCGCGAGTCCTTAAAGCGCTCCAGCGCGCTGTCTGCCTTATTGCCAAAAAGGCGGATACCATCGAAGGGCATGTCCATAAGGGTGTTTTGGACATCGCCCGAGAAACCAGTGGTCCTCAGCCAGGCGTGACGGCGAAGCGCCACTGTCGTAGCAAGCGATCTGCCCAGCGAGTCAGTGGTGTCTAGGCCACATCGGATTGTGAACTTCGCCGCGTCTCTCCCGTCTGCAATAACACGGTGAGTAGTGTCTGGACCTCCTCAGGACACTTAGGCAGCACTTGCGCCACCGAATCCCACAGAGAGTGGGAATAACGGCCCAAAAGAAGGCGCTCTGAGAGGTAGAGGCTTGAACAACCAAGCTCTCGGGGGTGGGGTGTTGGGAGAGGAACAAGGGGTCGCCCGGGGCCGGGCGATGGCGTCGGGCTACGTTCCTGTCCACAGGAGCCCCTGTGGTGGGCCTGGACCAGGTGCCCAAAAGAACGTCAGAAAATGCGTCGTTGAACGGCAGCAGTGGCTCCGAGGAGGTAGCCGCCGGCTGAAGCACTTCCGTCAGGAGGTTAGTCCTGACAGCCACTGTAGGGAGCTCGAGGCGCAAGGCCGCGGCCGCCCTACGCAACACCGTTGCATAACTTGCTCCCTCCTCCGTAGCCACGGAAGGAGGAGACAGCATGCCAAGGTCTGGAGAGGTGTCCAGGCCACTGGCATCACCCAGTTCCTCTGCCCAGTCCTGATAAGGCTCACATTGGGCTATGAGAGGGTCTTCCGACCCCTCCCAGTCCTCCCCGTCCTCCAAAACAGGGGAAAAATATGGAGGGCGGACATGAGGGAAGAAAAGTCCCATCGGCGTCGGCCGACGTCGATCCGGCTCCGTGTCCGGTTCCGGGGAGAACCTGGGGACAGCGTCGCCCGGGACCTCGGACGGCGCCGTGAGCGGTACAGGGGAGGTCGGCGCCGGTGGAGGTGTCGTCAGGTCAACCGGCGTCGACCGGGATCCAGGCCTGGATCCGAGGGGGTCCTGCGGCGCCGGGGCCGGAGCCGCCGGGCCGGAGCCGCCGGTGGTGCCAAAGGAGGACCCCCACTGGGGCCCGCGGGGCCCGAAGGCGCACCGGGGTAACCCTTAGGCCCGAAGATGCGAGCCATGGCCGACAAGAAGTTCTGGATGTCGGCCGGAGTCGACGTCGGACCCGGAACAGGCGGGTAGGCCGGCGTCGGCTCATCGGGTACTCCCGGAGCCGCGGGGGCGGTACCAACAGGACCCTCAGCCGAGTCGTGAGACTGGCGAGGGGAGGTCTTAGAGCGACACTTCTTAGACCTCTTGTGCTTCGCCTTACCTGAAGACGAAGACTTCGACCCAGACGAATGACGACGGCTCCGCGACCGGCCCCTCGACCTCTCCCGGGACCGGGACCTCGATCGGCGCGGAGCCGAGTGCCGGGCCTCGAGAAGCTTTCGAGACCGCTCTCGCAAAGCCTTCGGGGCGAGGGACCGACACTCGGGGCACGACGTGGGGTCGTGGCCGCGCCACAGGCAGAAGAGACACTCTCGGTGCGGATCCGTAATCGACATCATGCGATTACAGACCTCGCATGGCTTGAAGCCGGGCATCCCTACTGACACCTTGGAGTCGAAACGACTCGAAAACTTGGACAAAAAAGTCTCAAAAAATACTCAGTCCAAAAATGATTGGGGCACTGCTCAATCCGGATCTGCGCTTACTGGCGCGGAAAAAGAAAGAACTGACGCCAGCGCGCATGGGCGGCGTCTAAGTACTGGCTGCGACGTCATCCCGGCGATCACGACGCCGACGACGGACGCGGAGCCGCACGACGCCGCCTACCGACGCGCAGGGGTACTGCTACGCAAAACTTTCCGGATCCAGCCTGACGCCTGGGGATATTCTAAGGTAAGGAATCTGTCACTAACTTGTCTCTTTCAGATAAACATATACAAATACAATGGTGGCACTGGTTAAACAGATCAGCTCGCACATCACAAATTCAGAGTAAGTAAGAAATCAGTACAAGTAACATGCACGGAGATGGATAGACGAACACTATGCCACCCAGCTAGTGTTGAAAAATACATGAAAGAGAATCCTTCAAATATTCATAGTACATTGATATATCCATAGCACTACACAGTTACATTATCTTGGTCTGCCAATGTTGCAGGTCCAAAGCTTTATTTTCAAGACATCAAAGATTCAGTAACAAACAGGTTGATATCCAAAGATGAAACAGCCGACACGTGTTTCATCGTTCGATGACTTCCTCAAGGCTGTTCATTTAAAAAAATACATGAAGTTTATACATTATTACATGTAAATTACTAACATTATAAAATAGTGAGTTAGTTTTTTAAAATCTTTTTGTCATTTGCTTTGTCAGAAAAAAGCAATGTGTGGAAGTGAAAAAGTAAATAAAGAAAGAGTCACGTGCGAAAACCAAGGCTATTCTAGGAGGCCACTACCTATATTACAGTGGTACTCCAATCTGCAGTCACTTGCTGCAATGTGTCCAGGATGAGCACAGCAGCTGGAGTATGTAGGTAAGTGGCTGATGCGCGTCACACTTCCTCTAAATCACGTCTCTGCACAGTAGGCTGGAAGCTCAGTTTTGGAGGGACAGGGAGCCTGCTCTAGACGCAGGCACCAGATTCCTCCTCTACACAGAAATGGTGTGTGTGGTTTATTGCGAGTCTCCCCAAATGTACATTCACGGCTTCCGAATCTAATGACTGCATTGCAGAGTCCAATATCAGAATTTCCTGCCGGAGCTTCGAAACGCTTGCATAAATCCATCACCACATCTGACCACTACAGAGGCCTGTTACCAGGAGGTGGGTCTTGTTGTGAGGCAACATCAAGATACCCAATCCGAAGCCACCGAGTGCTGTGACCCAATCACAAAAAACGGAGAGAGTTGCAAAGGGGGCTTGTATGGAGAAAAGGAATACATTGAGCCACGCAACTCTGATGACCCAAGCCATCAGCAGCAAAATGCAGATGGTCAACAGGGCCATTTTCAGCCACACTTAACGCAATAATATTTTTATAAATGCTGACACAAGGTGTCAATGCGGTAACGCAGGGATATTGACTACTTTACGTTAGTCTAATTCCTGATGCGCTATACCTTGGCAAGGCTGAGGGTGGGGTTGTGAGCCCTGCGCCAAGAAGTCCTGTGTCTCTGGACATGGTTAGATTGTTAGGACATCTTCCTGGTCGTACAACACCTGGCAGGATCTCTAAACGTGAGGGCAGATAAACACATCCGTCGACGCCTTGCAGAGCATGAATGTTGTCTAAATCTGGCAGTCGTGCAAGGTCTCTTCCACAAATAGGGGGGAACCTTAACTTAATCTATTCCACATTGCCAAGAACACGCAATGTCAGCACTTTTGTGAGCTGGAGTTTTTAAAGCGGTTCTCGCTCAGAGATGTGTTCTGCTTGGAGTGGAATTTGGGACTCCAGTACGCATTTCTGCCGATACCACTGCTACCAAGAGTCCTTAGAAAGATAGCGACCGAATGGGCCAAAGTCATGCTAGTAGCTCCGGATTGGGCGTAGAGAGTATGGCATCTTAATCTCCTGGGCATGTGCAACTGTCCTCCGATCAGTCTGCCCCATTGGGAGGATCTCCTGTCACAGCAGCACGGTGAGCCTTGCATCAAAACTGGCGCACTCTCCATCTTCATGATTGGAGATTAAGTGGCGACAGCTGAGCGTATTCGATCTTCCTTTTGAGGCTGTTGATGTTATTCTGGCAGCCAGGCACCCCTCGACGAAATCTGTATATGCCTGCTATTGCAACAAGTTTGAGGCTTGGTTTTCAGACAAGCACGTTGAACCACTTCATGCCAAACTGCCTGAGGTGTTACTGTTTGTAGTATCATTGGCCCAACAAGGCATTGCTCTGGGCACTATTAAGGAGTATTTGTCAGCTATACTGGCATTTCTGTGTTTGCCGGATCAGCCCGCCCTAGTTTTTTTTAAAAGTTTGCTACACATTTCCACCTTCTCCCTTCATTATGCCCCAGTGGGACTTGAATTTGGTTTTGACCTATCTGATGTGTTCTCCCTGTGAATGCATGCATAATTGTCCTCTCAAGCTTTTGACTCTTAAGACGTTTTTTTCCAGTGCCCATTGCATTACATTGACCTAGAGGGTAAGTGAGCTTCAGGCCCTTTCGGTTCACCCACGGTATACTACCTTCTACCAGGACAAACTGGTTCTTCAGACAGGTTACTCCTTACTACCTAAGGTGGTGACCCCATTTCACATCGGTTAAACGATCACTCATCTGACGTTCTTTGCTCCCCCTTATCCCATTGTTTGGATCCAAAGCGGGCCCTTAGTTTTTATATCAATCATACTAAGGAATAATGACTGGACGATCAGCTTTTCATTGGATTCACCAGAGGAAAAAAGGGAAAGGCTGTTTAGAAGAGGACCATCTCTCAATGGATTGCACTTTGCATTAAAATCTGCTCGCACTGGCAAAGAAGTAGCCTCCAAAGGCTTGAGGGCTCAATCCTCAAGAGCCAAGGCAGTGACAACTGCATTAGCATGTGGGGTGCTTGTCCTCAACATCCGTCAGGCAGCTTTGTAGGCGTCGATCCATACGTTCACGAAGCACTACCGCCTGGACAGTCAGATTCATCAAGAAGAGCATCTTGCCTGTTCAGTCCTGCAGACCTTTCAGGTTGAAGTAAGTTTGCGGTCCCTTCTCTGGGGAGGTTATTGCTGTGGTATCTATTCTAAAGTAAGGAGTATGCAGTCAGAAGTCTCTTCCAGAAGAGCAAGTTACTTATCTTCGGTAAAGCCGAAATTCCTTATGAGCCACCCTTCCTCCCAAACTTTGCAAATTGCACTGCTTCCTCTGGAAGGTCCCCCTTAGCTTCAGCACACTGGTTACAACCATTCTGAAGTGGCCCTCATCTGTGGGCATTGAATCTGTCACAAAAGAAAATTATGTCAGCGCACAATGTAGAGCGTTGGCATCACCTACCGGTGCATAGAGGTAGTGCTCAAGATTCCCGGGTCCAGTCTGATGCCCGTCAAATATTCTAAGGTAAGGAATCTGCAGTTAGATGGAGTCTGTACCAGACAAGGCATTACCGAAGGCAGGTAACTTGTTCAACTAGCAACATAAATGCCTAAAACATCAATGCCTTAAACCCAGACCTCTCAGCCGGCAATATGAAGAGTGTGTACATGAAATGTTGTCGTGCCTCAAACACCCCACTTACCTCTGCTGTAATTTAATGATAACTGGGAAGGGCGGTTGGACTGGGACCCAACTGGAGTAAGTCACAGCCAGATAGAAAAAATGTTTTTAGAGTCAAGGGCTCAACCAAGCAACTATGCATTGGTATAAACGGAGACACCATAAGTAAAGGTATCACAAGTTTGAATCCAAGTGAGGAGCAATAAACAGAGCAAAGGAAACACACACACACCTTTCAGAAAACACACCAGTGGTGGCAACTGAAAGATGCCTGCTCAGGGAGATACAAGAAGGAGTCTAGGGAAGGCAATACCCCTTTGTAGGAGTCACTACTAGGCCCTAAGGTGAAAGAGATAGCACAAAGCTTAGAACATCGGAAAGGCATGATTGAAATGGGTTCACACCTTCCAACTCGCACCAAAACAAATGTTTCCAGTGCCCAACAAAAGTGGATTTTGTGGCAGGGTTTCTAGTAGCCAAAATGACACCCGCAATGCAGACGTCAAGAAGAAGGATTCTAGCTGACAGCGTTCAATCTACATGAATGCACCTGCAGGTCCCGTGCTGTGATGTCCCCCAATTGATACCCTAGCTCAATGAGGAGGTATCTGTAACCATGGTAGCCTGGGGAGTGCACAACCACCAGTCCAGATTTGCATTGACCAGAGCCAAGACGTTCCCTTGATGCTGATGCCATCACCTCCTGAGGCACCACTAATGGGATCTCATTCACCATCTGGTGTGTGGCACAAACAGAATGCATGAGGCCAGTGGCACAACAGGTGCAGGGCTTGTTGTACCTAACTGATGTCGAGCCAGAAACATATGAATCACATCCTGAATATCTGCAATCCTCTAGGAGAGAGGGAAGATCTTCATAAGGGTTGTGTCTAGCATCACTTCTATGAAGTCAGCCTTTCTGAGGGGAGAGATAGGACCTCTGGGTAATGATCATGAAACCCAGGTTGTAAAGAAAAAACATTGTGCACTGAAAATGTTCAGTGCCCACACAGGAAACCTTACCTGCACCAGCCAGTCATCCCAATATGGAACTACATGGATTCCTGACCTCCACAGTGAAGCCGGCACCACAGCAATCATCTTGGTGAATACATATGTAGCAGCTGTCAGTGCAAGTGGTAGAACCACTAAGTGATACTGCTGAGATCCCAAGATGAACCTCAGGTAGACCAGGAGATAGGGAAGAACCTGCAGATGAAAGTAGGGGTCCTGGACATCCACACCAATGGGCCAGCAAGACCTGGGTCATGGACTGCATCTTGCACCTGTCCTGTTGAATGAAAAGACTTAAAAAGGGAAGGGCTAGGATGAGTCTCACACTTCCGTTATTCTTGGGGATGACGAAGAAAAAGGAGTAAAATTGTGTGCTCCTTTAAGCTGTGAAACCACCTCCACAATCAAGGCATGTGCCAGAAAATAGGTCCTGGTACTAGGAGGGAAGGAAGAAAGAGAGGATAGAAAGTATAGGGCATAGTCTGCAGATTACCTGGATGATGATGTTGCCCCCTAATTCAGCCCCTGCCCCAGAATGACTGTTACATTTCTTGGGGGCTTTACATCAGTTGCAAAGGTAGGCACTTCTCCTTGGACTGTAGTGCCTTGCAATAGCCTTGAAGCTTCCTCTACTACTGACAAAATTGTTTCGCTGGAGAGGCTAGACCCTGTGAGTGTGCTGTGACTCTGCTGTTTTTGAAACACTTCAGGGAGAAGTCAGACTTCTATCTGAACAGCTCCACACCATCATAGAGTATGTCCATGAGGAGTGCTTGGACACCTCCTTAAAAGCCAATGGAATGCATCAATGTGTCACAACGCAGCTTGTCAACCGTGCCCATGACTCAAGCCGCGGTGTGTGGGGTACCCAGGCTCCCCTTCAGGATGTGTTTGGAAGAGTACAAACCATTACTGACCAGATTAATAAAGGGCTTTTTAATATGGTCACGTAAAATGATAATGGTCAGTATTGCATGCTCCTTCGGGGCATGAACATGGAAGTCCAGAAGGCACACTGAGTTTGTAATGCGAACGGTAAGCCTGCTAGAAGCAAAAACGTTTTACCGTTTACCCCAAAGGGTCCGGTTAGACTCATTGTCTGTAAGGGCCTTTGGAATGGATTTTGGGTTAAAATTTGTGGAAGAAGATTGGACCACAGGCTCTCTGGAGAGGGGTGTGATAAGACTTTTGGAGCATAAGGTGCAGGCCTATGAACGTAGCAATTTTTCTATACCCCTGCCAGGTGTGAAAAGTGTTTCTCCCAGAGAGCCAGTACAGGCACCAATATCACCTCAATGAATGGATGGAGAGACTGGGAGACTGCAGAGAAAGGTTGCAAGATTTATGTTAAACTGTTATATTTGGCCTCAGGAACGGACAAAGTCAATTCTAGAACATGTGCTGCTTTTCATACCATAGTGAATGAAGGTTCTTCTGATGAATGTTCCCTTATTGATTCAGGCCACTTGCTTATTTTAAGTACAGGAAGAGACCAGCATCTGTGCTGTAAGATGGAAGGTTATCTGTTTCCGAATTATCATTCTGTGTATGTCCGTAATCTTTGTCCAGCATTGCTAGAACATCGGATGTGAAAAGTTCTTCCATGTAACAAATCCCTAGGCTTCAGGGAGGTATTGTGCCAAAGGTTCATCATCAAAACAGTTCAGGTAACGCTCACACACTTTGTGGGCATTGAAGGCGGTGCCAAAATTAGCTCAGAGGGCACCACAATGTTGGAGTCCTAGATAGCATCCAGCACACAGGAATCAGCATCTTAGAGGGCACAGATTTCGACCGAAGGTTGGAGCCTGTGGATACACACGAGTTAGGAGACGTCAGGATCGGATCCGCCAAAATTACCAAACCCACAGGATTGAGCTGACCCTAAGGAAGAGGCCAAGAGGAAAGGAGAGTCATCTTGAAGATACCCAGCACTGCCTTATGGATGGCCTTGACCTAGGCATGGTCAGCCGATAGATTCATCTTTTTTAATGTTGGAACTGGCTGACAACCAGGAAGAGCTCAGCATCAGGACACAAAATAGGCCTAGGAGTGGGACTGTTTTCCTAACGAAGTATTAGACTTCTCCTTCATACAGAGCTTTTTTGTATTTCTGTAGGAAGCTTTATATGGAGATTGGTATCTGGGGTGGGACTTAGCTGAAGGCCAACATTCTGGCTCATCCGTGTGGGCCTTAGACAAAAATATCTTGGTTCCCGCTCTCTGATGACCTTAGGGCTCACAATGAAGAGAAGTCGCCGACCGATGGGTCTTGTTCGGCGTCCAGACACCAACTGCAGATCTCGTGTGAGGCATCTTCTTGCGGCATATGTAACCCGGTTTGATCCCTGAAATCTTTGGAGGAGACATTTGATCCAGTTGGTGTCAAAAGCAAAGGAATTTTGTCAGTGAAGCACTGAGAGGAACTCCAGATCAATGTTGATGAGGCACAGAAAAACAGAAGCTGATGCCAATGTGATTTATATACTCTGATGCTGTCACATCTGAGACAGGCTGAGTCGCAGCTGAGATTGTATGGCACTACCTGGTAGCAATGGATAGCTATTGTAGGGGGAAATTTTCTGAATCTAGTCTGGCACCTGGAAGATATTCAAAAGTTGAGGAATCTGCAGTAAAGAGCATCCATCAGAACCTGGTTTGTAGTTGCTTTGCTCGGATAGATCTGCACTACGTTTCCTCAGAAGTGACATAGTTGTGCTTAGCAGGTCTTGAGTTTTCATATAAAATGCCAATTACTGTCACCCCGGAAAAGAGTGTGATAATTACCACTCCCGAAATATGCCAACACCGCAGAGATTGGAGCTCATTGCACCCAATTACCATTAATGCTCTAGAAATGCATCATAATTCGGGGATTTTGATGCTTAGTGCAACAAAATTTGCAAGTCCTGTTATTTACTGGTCATTTCCTTCTGATAAGTTTAGGCAGCATGCTGGAAGCGCAGTGCTCATCACACTACCAGTCATTGCGATACATGGGGTAACCAGATTTACCGCACATATCACAGTTTATCGGGCCCAATGTAATAAGGGCCTCAGAGCAAAGGAGTAAGAACAGAATATAAACCAGGTCCAGGCAATGAAATGCAGAGAAGGAAAGCAGAGCGGGTGACACCACAGAATTTTTGCACTTCTATGAGATATTCATAGTGCATTAAGCATTATGATCTCTTCTAAGTGATGTGCATTTAGGCAGCTCTATCAATCGGATGCTTACTTGATGTAAAGTTGGTTGTTTCCAGATGCTATTTCTAACACACGAAGATCTATGAATTCGATTTATTCTTTTCATTTATATAGTACTGAGCGTCAGTGTTTGCGGCTCATTTCTATAGCTTAAAGTTCTAGCAACCTCACCGCTTAAATAAATCTTAGCACTACGGTATCAATCTGTACTGGATGCATGTTACAATTAAATAAAGTTCTCGCACTGACTAGTTTCAGGCACTATTTATTCATGCATTGACACCTAGATAGTGTGTACGATTGGTGTTTGTGTGCACTTGTGGGCATGAGTATCTGCCTGCACCACTATGTGTCTTAAGCTATGTGCATTTGTGGTATGTTTGCAACTTAAGACATCTGTGTGCTGCTATGTAGATTTCTGGTTTTTAAAAATAGGAAGTGGCTTTTATGGGTCATGATGCATAGTGAAGTTCAGTAGTGTATTACAGACACAGGACGGCATTTATGTATTCAGAATATGGACTTTATGCATATAATCAAACTACATCTATTGCTTTATATGTTAGAGCCTACAATAGCAACACTCATGCAGTATGATGGCACGCAGGGCTGGACTGGCATATAGGACAATCTTGCAGTACCAGAAGGGCTAGTCTGACAGGTCAGTGTTCGACTGTTTGTGTGCGCGTTTTATGGTCTGATGGGCTGATTTTCACAGTTGATTTCCCTAATTCTACCACAAACATTGACTTTCAGTAAGCACCAGTGCACGCAGTTTCTGATACCTTGCAAAACACCTAGTTCAAAACTGTTGCGATTTGCAAACGTGGGTCACTTTTTAGCAGTCTGATTTGCTAATGGGGCCACTTTGATTTTTGTGCCCGGGCCTAATTTCTGTACGAGTTCAATCTTGATGGCACTTTCTGATGGACTGACATTTGGATGCTGGAACTAAAACTTAATACACACTGAATCTTAAAACTACTTGATGGATTTCAATGACACACTCCGTACAGTGTGAGTAGAGTTTCCTTATGCACCCTTCTTTTTAGGTCGAGCCTGGGTAGCGCATGCGCTGCTCTGCGAACATGCTGTATTAGAGTATGCACTTGAAGCTCCGCCTACTCTCCGCCCATATTTTTTATTGACTTGTGTCTTTGTCCTTTGTAAATGGGGGCTTCTGATTCGGTAATCGGCTTGGTAGTCCCTCCTTAGTACAGTCTTGTTTTCATTTGTAACCTCCCATGAGGACTGGCCCTTTTACTTCAGTTGTTACACCATCTGTGTTATTTACTCTGTAAGCACTATTTTCTTTAATGGGTTTTGCCCTACTGCAGGCACGACGTGCTTCTCTTATATTTAGCGCGCCATGCGCGCTTTCACTTTTCAAGCAGTCGGGACACTGGCGGCCGCTTGTTTGCAATGCCATAGGTCTCACATTTAGGAGAGTTTGAGCTATTTGCATTGTAAATAACAATAGCTTAAACTCTCGCAAATGCAACACCTATTGCTTTACAAATATTTGTTTGAGCGTTGTTTCCACGCGCCCCATGCCATGCTTGCATTAATAGAGACCACGCCCCTTTCTTTAGATGCGACTCATCTAAAGAAAGGGGCGTGGCCTCTATTAAGTGCAAATGTGGCATGGGACGCTAGGAAACAAACAATATTTGCAATTCAATAGGTCTGGCATTTGCGAGAATTTAAGCTATTGACATTTTCAGTGCCAATAGCTCAAAGTCTCGTAAATGAGAGACCTATTGCATTGCAAATGCTTGTTCTATCCTTCCCCCCCAGATTCCAGACTACTTTAAGATAATACCCTAACTTCTGTTTTAAAATGAGGAAGTTGCCAGTGGTATAAAGCAGAGTGCACCCTGAACCAAGTAATTGACTGCATGCTGTGAGAGAGCAGGAATACAGCATCCCATTAAAATCACATTAGAACATTTTCAAACCCTTTCTCGGGAAGGCTGCTCGTAAAACGAATTCCATTTTTTGTCCAAAGTCTCTGTCCATGTGAGAACCTTATACTCCCAATAACTTTTCGATGGATTGACAAAAAGATTCATACATTGGAAAGACATTGCTATTAAGAGTCCAATGACGTTGTTCCACGTAGCAATTTAAAGGTGGGCTTCTGAAAACTGTGACGTGAACATATTATCTCCATAAAACACGGATTAGAGTGATGTGCACACAGATTTGTTTGCCACAGTTTGCACCTCAACACAGCCTGTCGATGTGGGTGGCTCTTCGACGCAATACTTTGTTTCATGGGTAGTACACCGCAGATTATTGAACCCCAATAGACAAACACAAAAAGACCACGCATTCAGTGAAGGGCACATCTAAATCTCACACCTTTATGTGTAAAATGGATACATCGGACATGCCAGAGAAAAGAAAATGAGCTGTACATTATTGATCATCACTCGAAGGAGAATCGACAGTCCAAGATCCACAGAAATCCATAGACTACACAAACTGTCCAATAAGGTTGAGAGTTGTGCCCGCTCTTTTCTGAGATAGCTTTCAAAACTGGTCGGCAAAACACAAGTGAACGTTGCTTGGCCAACAGCTCTGTCTGGAAGATTAGAATTTAGCTGGCAGTGCCTACTTGCAGTAGTGTTTACAAAGTATTGCAGACATGACAGTTCAGCATGCTCCTATTTGCATTTACCCATTTTTAGTAGCTCTCCAGTGTTACTTTAAAAAATATATACACAGAGCTTTCCTCTCCTTTGCAAAATGCTGGCCTTGTAAATGACTACGCTGCACTGCATACACTTTTTGTCCAAGGTAAACAACACACACCAGCTTTCCTATGGTTAATGTGTCTCCTGTGCACTTTTGGTACAGTACAGTATGCACAACGAAGGACACACACACAGCCATTATATACAGACATTTACTATTTACATGATTTCAACATTCTTATATATAGATTTAAAGTGCCATAGTTCAGATGTGCTCGTCTGTCACCCCCATTGACGTGTGATGATTTCCCAGGTCACCTACAGAAATGAGGCCAACGATGATTTTGAATCAATGTTTTAAAAAAAATAAAATAAAAAGGGAATTTGCTTCAAAGCCGCACTAGCTGGAATCCAGAGGTTTCGCCAAGCCTTCTTTGTAAACGCGAAGAATGGCTTCGCACACAAACTTGTACTGACTCTGCCGAAAAAAAAAGAAAACAAATCAAGTCATCACCGAGGCCCAGTTCAAAACGATATTACAATTTTCACAAAACATTTAACTGCTAAACCATCGCGAATGGACTATTAACCTATAAATAGCTATTTTGAAATTTTTAAAAAAACAACTACCTTGTCAGTTTGTCTTTTAAATTCGCGCTTCCCCACAGGCACAATTTATACAGTATGCAGAAGAGTACCAAAATGTAAGCCTGGGCGGAGTTCGACGCGGAACTCCGCGAAGTGCAAAAAAAACTCCGCCGCACTACGCAGAGCTCCGCGAGCGGCAGAGTTTCTTTAGATAAATGCAGTTTGCGATGATTTTCCGTGCCAGGTGCTCGTCCGCACTGTGCAATCATCGCGAACGGCATCATGCACAGCGCAAGCGGGCGCTACTTCCTTTCTGCCACTCGAGTACATTTTTACTCGAGCGGCAGCTTTCTCAACGCGAGCGGGCGTTTCTCAACGCGAGCGATCACGAGCATAAGCGACCACTAGCAATGAGAAATCTGACCGCCCGCGTTGAGAAATCTCGCCGGGAGGTTGATTTTCCACGCTCGTGCTTGCCAACTTGATGTTGACGATCGCGAACGAGGAAAAATCTCGCCGGGAGGTGGATTTTCCTGGCTCGTGCTCGCCAACTTGATGTTGATGAACGCGAGCGAGGGAAAAAACTCAGCTCCGCTATGCGGAGCGGAGTTTTTCGGAACTTCGCGAGCTCCGCGTAACACGGAGTGCAGAAAACTCCGCGAGCGGAGCTGAGTTCACCGCCCAGACTTACCAAAATACCAAAGATTTTTTTTAATGTCACTTTTGAGTTTCACAAGCACCAAGATCCCCCAACAGTGACCCAAATGAAACCAGAGTGAAGAACACTGAATCTGGAGATTCATGGCTGCATTAACACTTGTAACTCAAAGGTTCTCATGTAAAGGGAAAGAACGCATGTGTATTTTCATTCATTCTTTTACTTGATACTATTTTCGGGCATAATGAACAAGTTACTTACCTTCTGTACAGTGGTTAATTTGTTAAATAAAAACAAGTGCTGGGGCTTTCATCAGGAGGCAGCTTGCACCAGCCCGTTTCTCCTGTTAGCCTCGCCTAAAACAGAACCAACTGCTAACCATGAAGTGGGAGAAGATATGGCGTAATGGCCAAAGCTGCAGACTTCGGAGCTGGGGAACCAGGTTCGAGTCTCAGAAGTCAGCTCAACATCCTGTGATTCTGGGCAAATCACTTAATCTCCCCGTAAATTAGTGTGTCCTTAACTGGTGCTCATGAAAAGTGCTGGTGTTGATGATTAAGTGCTGGTGCTGAGCACCGGAAACCACCGGCTCAAATTAAGCACTGCTCTTTCTGGTGGATATTCTAACCGCATATTCCTCACCTTGTGGAAAACTCCAGATGCCAACCAGGATCTGCATATTTTTCTCTGCATTGCTCCCGCGCAGTAGCAGGAGGCGTTGTGCAGCTCTGCGGGGACTTCGCCCCGTCCATAGAGTGATATCATAGACACAAATAGGTGCACCCAAGCAAGCGGACGCCATTTCTTTCTTGACTGTCGCACACCAAGCATTTTAACTGATCAGAATGTGACAATGTGCAGATCTCTAAACTGGGATTTATATTAAAATGCAAAAGGCTTCTATTCAAAAAAATGGAGAGGTGGGAGGGTCACTAGGAATCTGAGGGCAGATAGAGTATCCACCAGCAAGAGTATTGCTGAAAGTAAGTAACTTGTTCTTCAATGGATACTTCTAGCCGCGGAGTCCTCACCTTCTAAATAGAAACCAAAACAGTGCCTTCCAATATGTTAGGTCAGTGGAATGGCTCAGACCGTAAAATCCTTCCAGAACGAACAGGGAAAGTGCCTTTCCCACTGGACTTGGCTATCAAGGAAGTCGTGCTTCTTGAACGTATAGTTTGATGCTCACATCACAGCCTGACAGATGTCCAGAACTGGTACTCTGCATGCCAACGCAGTAATAGCTGCCTTGGCTCTGGTCGACTGAACCCTCAGACCTTCTGGGGCTGCATCTTAGTAGGGGTGGGCGGATTGTTTTATTCTGCCCACGGTATTGACCGAATTTGGCGATTCCACATTCAGGACAAATTCCGCCAATCGCCATGTGATTGGCGGATGTTTTTTCCGCTAGGCTCCACAAATAAGAGCGCAATTTGTTGTCTCCTAACAGCATTTTCTAACATGGTCAGTCATGGTCAGAGGGCTGCTTCTTAAGTAGATTCGCTGTCGCTTCAGTTGGTTTTCAACTCAAGCTGCAGCAAAATCAACTCGAATGGCCATAAGTTCTTGCTCACCGCATGATGCAATTTGCGCTGATTTTGCAGCGCTTATAGCACTACTTGCCATAATTAGCAGCACAACATGCATATTTCCGCCCGTTGGCGTAACTCTGCGGATCTCACTGAGTTTTTATGTAACTCTGCGGTATTCCACAGAGTGAAACTCTGCCAGTTCCGCCCACCCCTACTTCATAGCCAATGCACAGCAGATTTTTAAACAGAGGACTATCAAAATTGATATGGCACTGCCATACCCTTATCTGCCCAAGTGAACCCCCATAAAGAGCTGATCGTCCACCTGATGGTCCTTGGTATGTTTGATGTAAAAGCGCAAAGTTATTTTGGGGTCCACGTGATGAAGCCTCTCTTTCTCCTCCAAGGGCTGAGGTGCAGCATAGAATACTGGAAGGGTAATGGATTGTCCAACATGAAAGAACATCACAACATTCGCCAAAAATGCTGCTCTAGTCAACAACACCAGCTTGTCTGGGAAAACAGTAGTGTACGGTGCAACAATTTTGCCTGTAATGGGTCTGTATAGTGGGAATTACACCAGGCTACAAAGTTCTCCCAGCGTCTGACGTAAACAGTTTTGGCAGATTGACACTTGACCGCTAGAATGACATCTACGAGTTTAGGAGGGAGACCAAGGCCAGATAGCTGTTGCTGTTCAACCTCCACACTTGGAGGTGTAAATTGGCAGGCTGCAGTGCAGGACCTGGCCCTGCTGCTGTGACAGACGATCTTTCCAAAGCAGCAGCCTAATCAGAGGACAGATGTTCATGCCCATAGGTTCTAGATAATACACTCCACTGTTCCAATCTAAAGCCACTAAAATGACTTGGATTCAGTGGTTAATGATTTTCTTAAAAAGTCGGGACAGGAGAGGTAGCAGAAGGAAGGCATACCAACATTGGCGGCCTGTACTATTAGCTGGGAGGGGGGTGGTCAGGGCACAAGCTCACACATAAACACTCACTCACACTTGAGCACTCAGACATGCACACACACACATATCCATTCACAACTCTCCCATATATTCATGCACGCATCAAACATAAAATCATACTTACCTGCACAACTCTGCCTCGGAGATCCAAGGAGGGTTGAGACTCCTGCCATCCCCCATTGGCTGACCTAAGGTCAGCCAATGGGGGAAGCCAGCAGTCCCAAGCTTTGGGAGGTCCCAGGAGGGGTGGGACTACAGCCTTCGGTCATTGGCTGACCTTCATTCAGCCAATGAGGGAAGGCAGCAGTTCCTCACTGGTCGCAAACTGGGATGGGGTCAGTGAGACTGCTGACCCCACCCCACTCCACTCTGTGACTAATGTGCTCAGGTCCAAGGCAATCAGTGGCGCTACCCCTAGTCATGAGGGGGAGGGCATTGAAGTGCTTTGCCAGGCTGTTCAGCTAAGGCAGCCAGGAGGCATTTAACGCAAGTCTAGCTCCTGGCTACCTGACCTGAAATAAAAGTGTCTGTCATGCTGACCTTTGCTCAGCCTGACAGACATTCTTTATACGTGCCAAAAGGTGAGGGGGCGTGGCACTTCAGCCCATTAGGGTGGGCCGCGGCTGCATACAAGAGTCCCATGCTCCACTCTCGGTGGCATGTGCCTGCGATACAGAGCCTTCTTGGGGACTCCAGCATGCAAAATTACTGACACTGCAAGATCTCGGCGGTGGTGAAAAGATTTAGCCAGGGTTCTACTTATTACAAGGAGCTGCCATTACGTGATCCTGGCACAGAACCCAGGACCCCTCTCCAACCTGTTTGTAGCAGTGTCACATAGCTGTTTTATTGTCTGTGACAACCTGAAGAACGAGTTACTTACCTTCGGTAACGATGTATCTGGTAGAGACATTGTCTAGCCGCAGATTCCTTAACTTAGAATATCCCCAGGCGTCAGACTGGATCCGGAAAACTTTTCCTGCAGCAGCACATCTGCGCGCCGGGGGGCGGCGCCGCCCGGCTCCGCCCTGACGTCGTCCATGGACATGAAGTCAGTGGAGCCATATATGCCCCTCCCGGCGCGCTTACGTCAGTTTTCGTCTGAGAAACTTTTCCGCGTCAGAACGCGGAGTTATTACCAAAAAAACTGTGAGAACATGGGAACAGTGTGCAAAAATGATGAATAAATATGAAGAAATTGACAGGTGAGACAGAGCAGTGCTCTGAAAAGCCACCCCGCAAGAGCGAAGGCCAATTAATGTGAAAGAGAGACAAGGATGTGGAAAAACAGCCTGGCAGAGGACTGAAGTCCGCATCCAGAAAGTAAAACAGTGAAGGAGAACAAGTCCGGAACACCAGATTAAGGAGAGGTCACCACAAGGCGTCACTTGAAAGAGACGTCGCAACCCCAATAAAGGACCCATAAATGTACAGACCCAAGAGATCTGAAGTAAAAGGCCGCAGGGGTGGTAAAGACCACAAGGCAATGGAGAAGGGGAAAGCGGGATGGTGGGAAAAAGTATGAATAGAGTTTACACCGCACAATCCAGGCCGGGGGCTGGAAGAACACATGATTTGTCAACATACCGCCCAAGCTGAGAATGGGCGGAATGGAGCAGAGAAACAGAATGAAGCAGTCTGTATTGGAGTGAGAGAATATCACTGTGCAAAAGGGCAAGCCACCGTAAGGGAGGCGAGTATAGAATGTCCCAACCTGAAAAGGTCCTCGCAGAACGGGGAGGACGGGCGGGCGTTAAGGAATCTGCGGCTAGACAATGTCTCTACCAGATACATCGTTACCGAAGGTAAGTAACTCGTTCATCTGATAGAGACGTCTAGCCGCAGATTCCTTAACTTAGAATAGATATCAAAGCCATACCCAAAGAGGAGGCGGGTCTGCGACTGAACTCCATGAAGGTCTAGAAAGAACGTAGTGGTTCTTAAGGTGACTGAACATTATAATGAGTACAGAGCACAGTTAACCACCAGACCATGACGCTCAAAAGGGAGCGGAAGCAATGGGAGGCAAAGGCAATAGAAGCTGGCACAAACAGGTGGAAAGAACCCATTTATGGAAAGTGAAAGTTAACGACTTGAAAAAAGGAGATGAATCCATCGAGAGTGGGAAAGATGTCCAGGATCTGAAATGGCGACAGAATCCAAAACAAGTACCGGTTGACCACGAAAACAGTGTGAAAGAACACTGTGGAACCTGTACCCGCGAAGGCATGTGGGACAGCAGAGGCCATAGGTTGTCGCATACCCAGCAAGCGCCAGCATGGAGAAGAAACCATATCCCAGATATGGCGATTAGAAGGAAGGCGATGACTTCAGAAGAAGTGGAGCAGAACTGAGGGTTTGAGAAAACCGCTGGATGCAGCGTGCAGAAGGCAGCCAAGTCGTGAGAGACGGCAGCCGGTATGACAGAGACCTTGCATACCAGCCTAATATGCACAACAGTGAAAAGGAGCTCAGTTGAACCCAGCACCAGCAAGACAGGAGCGACACAAGTGGCAGAATGCGAATGTATGGCGCAAGATGCTGGTAGCACGAAAGTAGAAGACACGCCAGGACTAGGCGACGTTGCCACAATACGGGAAGGGCAGATTACAAGCAGTCGAGCGTTACCACCCAGAGCGAAAACAGGAAGGAACCGAAACATGTTGTGTGGAGACCGGAGCCATACGAAGGATGCATGGACTTCGAGTAGGGAGCATAGCAGCTCAGAGGCACACAACTGCAAGAAGGCCACGGCCCAAAAAGGGCACCAATCAGCCGGACACCTAAAGAGCAGGCGGAACAAGTAGACCGGGGCAGGACCCACGGACACCGTATGAAGGAAAAAGCCTGCACGAACCCGTTGGGTAAGAGCTCAGAGCGGAGCCAGAGCAGGAAGAAAAACGTGGAAACAATGAAAACGTGATCCAACAAGAGTCTAGAGTACGCCGAACAAACTCCCAGACGTGTGTATTTGCCGGATAGGATCAACGGACCCCCGCAAAATGGAGTGGGTGAAAAACGAGACACTACCGTGGCAAAGGTGAGGCCAAGCGTAAAGGTCCCAGAATGGAAGGAGCGAATTTCCAAGGAAAGGACTCCCCATGGAGAGTCCAGAGCATGAGCCCAAGCAAAGCGTGGAAACACCCACACGGAAAAAACAGGGATTAAGGACACTGCTACATCTGCTAGACCACTAGTTTGGAGAACCAACCAGAAGGGGTAGGTGCACCAATTAGAAACAATAATAAACAGGCTGCATAGCGGCAATAAGAAGCAGGCCGCATAGCGGTAAACAGGGCGTCATTTGCGAAAGAACTGCCATAACCAGGTGTTACACCAGGCGTGCAAGATAGACACCACACGCTACGGGACCTATGCCAGATCCCGATGCCATACAGACAGACCAACCCAACTTGCAATAAGGCAAGTGAGACGAGGAACTCTGTAGGAAGAGACAAGGGACTCCAAGCAGGACTTGTGCTCAGACTCCATAGGAGCGTACCAAGGCAATGGCAGAACTGAATGCCATCAAATACCCCACATAGGGTAAGGCAAACCCCCAGTATGGGTGTCCCCTTGGGCGAAGTACACAGTCAGAGGACTGAAAAGAAAGGAAGCAGTCAACCGGCTGCGCCGAACGAACTGAGAAATGGCTAACCAGCCATGAATAGTAACTAGTCAATAAACCCAACCAGTGCATCAGGGCGGGTCCTGAAAAATAACGCCAAGAAGATGGCAACAAGATTTATTGGAGGCCGGACAAAAGACGGGAGACCGCTGAATCCGCATGGCGGTCAAAAAGATCCACTCCATTGAACGGAAGATCTCTGAGGGCATCCCGAATATGATCAGGGAAGCGACTGTCGCGCAGCCAAGCATGTCGACGTAAAGCCACAGCGCGAGCCATGACCCGTCCCATACAGTCAGTTGCATCTAGGAAAGACGGAATGGAAAATTGCGCCATGCTTCTTCCATGCAGAAGAAGGCGGAGCAATTCCGCACGTGGCCCGTCTGGAATAGAAGGGAGAAGGTGAGCAACTGAGTCCCAAAGTGCGGCAGATGCGCGTGCAAACACACAGGCTGTATTTAAAGCTCGGAGGCCTGCGCTAGCAGAGGCGAAAAACCTGCGACCACAATCATCCAGCCACCGAGACTCCCTCGTGGGAGGTAACAATGGCAAAGAGGGTGAAGATTGCAAATCAAAAGCAGCCTGAACAACTAGGCCCTGAGCAGGCGGGTGAAGAGACAGGCAAAGAGGATCACCTGGGGTAGGGCGGTGCCTACGAGCAATAGCCCGATCAACAGGGTCACCCGACGAGGGTCTGGACCAAGTGCCAAGCAGGATGCCAAATAGAGACTCCCCGAAGGGCAGCAAAGGTTCTGCGTCAATACGCTCCAAATGGAAAAGATCCAATAAAGGATCAGAAAGTAGAGGCACCATTGGAGGCTGTAAGCCAAGCACAGCAGCCGCCCCATGAATCGCGCGCGCGAAGGCAGCACTAGACTCAGTCGCCACCCGAGTAGGTGATAACAAATTGTCAGTAGGAGACGGTTGAAGGCTAATTCTACCACTGGACATGAGGAGTGGCGGAGCCGGAGACTGACCCGAAGGCCAGGCGACACAAGGAACCTGCACCCTTGCCCCGTGATCAGGGGAGTCCAGAGAAGCCTCAGGATCCAAAGGAGGAGGAGTAAATGGGAGCACCGGCGTTGACGGACACCGCGGTGGAGACCTATAGCCGCCCGAGGAGTCGGGGGGATCAACCACCAAGGGAAGCGGGCTCGATGTCGGAACCGACGTCGATCGGCGCCGTATCGGAGTCGCCCGGACGTCGACGACCTCCATAGAGGACTCGACCTGGACGCCGACCGACGCCGGTGCCACCGCCACCTGCCTGGAGAGAGCACGAGGCGCCGGCGTAGAGTCTGGGTTAGCATCCGGCGCCAAGTCCGGTGTCGCCGGCGCCGAGACCCGTGTTGCCGGAGCCGAGGCTGGCGCCGTCTCCGACGTCGGCGCAGGAAGCCGCACAGGGCTATGCGCCGAACGACGGGGTGGGCTGTGCTCTGGGCCCTGGCTTGTCGGCGTCGCGTCGGCTCCGGAATCGGAGTCGACGCACACAGCCGGTGCCGGGGAAACGTTGACCCGGCAACAGTGCCTGCAACCTCTGTGGGACCCGAAGGGGCACCAGGGAGAGGGGGCAACTGAAAACAAGCCTGGAGTGCCTTAGAATAGGCCTCCATTTGGGCACGCGTTGCCCCAACACCTGGGAAGGGTGGATACGGAGAATTAATTTGCTGTGCGCCTTCATTCGGCCCAGTGCGAGAGGAATGGGCGTCAGCGGCACGGGCAGTGGAAGAAGATCTCCGTAAGCGACGCCCGTGCTTACGCTTACCTGTTGTCACACGGAGTTTGCGGAAGCGACCTCGGGAACGAGCCCGAGAAGAAGAGCGGCGACGTGAAGGAGCCGGACTGGACATTCGTGAGGCCAGCAATTTCATGCGGCGCTCCCTCAAGGACTTTGGCTTCATTTGCTGACATGCGTCACAGTCCTTGGAGTCGTGGTGCACGCTGAGGCACCACATACAGATAAGGTGCGGGTAAGTGGCAGACATCTGACGCGCACAGGCTTCCCAAGCCTTAAAGCCGGAAGGCATTGCACACTGTCCCCCCCCCCCCTCCCCCCCTGACACCACTGTGTCGAGAAGGCCCAAAACCAGGCCAAGGAACCGCTGGTTTTCCAGGATCCGCGTTCGAACGCGGAAAAGAAGAAAACTGACTTCAGCGCGCCGGGAGGGGCATATATGGCTCCACTGACGTCATGTCCATGGACGACGTCAGGGCGGAGCCGGGCGGCGCCGACCCCCGGCGCGCAGAGGTGCTGCTGCAGGAAAAGTTTTCCGGATCCAGTCTGACGCCTGGGGATATTCTAAGTTAAGGAATCTGCGGCTAGACGTCTCTATCAGATTCAGCCTCATTTTGATGAATGGCAGGAAGGCCTTGAAAGCCAAGTGAATGGCCCGCAACTCCAAGTTGATGTGGAGGCGAGTCTTTACCAGAGACCAGTGTCCTCTGATCTCCACCTCTCTCAGATGACCTTTTAGACCCTATTGTTATGTTTCATATAGGTACCTCAATATAGGCTCTGGTAGCAACTTAACCTTTCACCAATATTCTCCCCCAACATTACACTACATAACAGTTCTTGGGACTGACCTTTTTCCTAGTTACTGTACTGCATGCAGGACGTGGGGTTTGCCCTAAAAACTAGCTCATCCATTATGCATGAGGATTCTTGGAAACTCAGCAGGACTACCATCTCCTGCATAATAACTATGTACAAGGGTCATCCTAAGTCCGACATGACACAGCAAGGTAGAACCCCTGAGGGTACCACTTTGGGTATATAAACACCATATCTTGCTGAGGTAGTCAGAGGAGAAAAGGACGTCCATGCCAACACACTGACGCAAGACGCTGAGGTTCCTGCACGCAGACACTCCAGCTCGCAGTGGTCTGACTTTCCTTGCGGGGTGTCCATTTCTAGACCAAGACGGGGTCCCACAGTCTCTCACTTCAGGTAATGAGGTTGACTTTATCCTAGAGGGATTCTTGGCTTTTACACCTACATACATGCTAGGTACACTTAGATACATCTAGTTAGGGTCGATTGTAGGAGTACGCATTCTACCGTCATATATTTTATATACATGCCTGTATTCATTGTTTTAGCACGATGGTAGAAATCTATCATCCTTTTACTCTGTTAGTGCTTATAATCATTTATATCTGTTACTGTCTAGTGGTTGTTTCAGCACACCTATTTTACACTAGAATGACGCTGGTTCAATAAATGCTTATTGAAAAACGTCCCCACCGTTTATTCTGTGCATCTCTCTGAGACGAAGTGAGCACGAGTGACTGAGCGAAACGTATCACACGGTTTCCATGATCCCGAGGGATCAGGGTTGTCATGTTCGATAGTTGCCAAGAACTATTCTCTCCTTGGTAAGAGGGGTTTCTAGTGGCACTGTGAGCTAGCTGGTACACAGGCAAACATACCCGGTGGGGGTGTCTAGAATCAGTCCGGACACCAATCCTACAGTGTATGTTGTCTAAACGTGCAGGTCCTATATAGGTTTATAGGAACTACACGACACTATCACCACTATCACCACTGTCAGCTCTGCTGGGGTAGGGAGAGGGGTCTGCTGCTGTTCCATTTGTGGTTGATCAGCCAACAAAGCAACTTTTTTGCTGTCTCATCCGAAACGTGGATGGAATCTGACATGGTGGTGCTGAGCACACTGAGACTTCAGATTCCACTGCAGAGCCTGCATGTGTCACCTAGCATCGTCAAGACACCAGATGGCACAGGATGGTAGGATGCAGAAGGCCAGGAAGTCTCAGAGCCAATTTCACTGAGACCAAGGACCAAGGTTGAAACATCAGGATTATAGCCCAAAATGTCCTGGACTCGCTGAACCTGAGGGAAGTCTTGAAACCACACCATATCCAGGATGGCTTCAATAAATGGGAGCTACTATGAAGGAGTCAGGTGTGACGTTGGCATGTTGATCACGAACCCCAAAGATGGTAATAGGTCAGCCATCTTCTGTTGGTGATCTATGGTCGCATGTGGAAAGCATGCCTTCAACAGCCAGTTGTCGAAGTAGGGGAAAGACTGATAACCCCAACCTCGTATGGTGCGCTGCAACCACAGCCATCCCTTTTTTTAACACCCAAGAGGCACTGATCAGGTCAACGGGGAGTATGGAGAACTGAAAGTGCTCTTGGCCCACCTTGAACTACAGGTAAAACCTGTGGGACTGCAGAACGGGAAAATGAAAACAGGTGTCCAGCATATCCAGGGCTACTATCCAGTCTTCTGGATCAAGGACATATAGAATCTGGGCCAATGTGAGCATCTTGAAATTGCCCTTTTTCAGGAAGAAATTGAGAGGGTGAAGGCATGTGTCCTTTTTCATCACCAAGTAATAATAAGAGTAACATCCAGTTGCTATTTCCGATGGCTCCTTTGTCCAAAAGAGCCTCCCCCTCCTGCTTTAAAAATGGACAAATGGTCCTCCGACAGCCGATCTGATGAGGTTGGAATCAGAGCGATACAAAAGGGGATGATGGACGGAACGTTTGAGCCAATCAAACACTCACCCCCAGTCAACTGATCTGGGTTTAATCCATCATCATTCTTTAGCTCACTCCACCACCCCAGTTCAGACATGGCCATATGCAAATCAGTCTGACCCTGTGCCTCATGGGAACAGTCCAGCCCGAACTGCCAAGCCATGTCTTCCCTGGACCGGAAACAAGCATCCTAGGACCGGTTTCTGGCATTTCAGCCGTCATCAGCCAGGCTTGCTTGAATCCAGTGGCAAAGTGAGCAAGGGACCCACGTCTGGGCATACCCCCGCCAACTTAGGGCGACCAAAGCGATACAAAAGGGGATGATGGACGGAACGTTTGAGCCAATCAAACACTCACCCCCAGTCAAGGTTGGAATCAGTGGCAGGTCTGAAAGGAAGGGGAGGGCATAACCTTACTTAACTATTTGAAGCACTCATATGTTGATGTGATGCTCTGCCACCAATGGAGGTAATACCTTATCCTGCCTCTATCACGGTGCCAATGTGCCGCAAGGCGCAAAAACTAAAATGGTTTGGTGGTGGTAACGGAAGTGGCAGGGGACTCAGCATGTGCTACACCTTGGGGCTTGGACACTGTTAGCTGGATTCCCAACTTCAGCCTCAAAAAGACTGGGAGGTCTGTTGCAGTGGAGGTGGACCTTGGCAATGTATTTGCACCAAGCCCCTTCCGAAGCCACAAAAGGGCAAAAATGTTGGGGATATTGCCACACGTGTGAAGAAAGATTGAGCAAGCATGCTGTGGCCCTACTTTTCTTGAAACACTCCAGGGCAAGTCTGCCTTATCTCTGAAGAGACAAGTGCTATCTAATAGCATATCACTTAATGGCGCTTCAACATCACCCGAGAAGCCTGTGAATCTCATCCAAGTGTGTCATCAAAGCACCACACTGGTACTGACTCCCCAACCCAAACAGTCAGTGATGTTCATCTTAGGAAGGGTGATATACTTCACTGCATTCTGACCATCTTGAATGATTTCTGCAAGGTTTGCACGGTATTCTTTGGGGAATGTCAGCAAGACCTTGCTGACCATATCTCACAATGCATGTGAGTATCGTCCAAGGAACCAAGTGGCAATTACTGAGCAGAGAGAGAGACTAGCTGACGAGAACATCCTCTTCTTGAATGCCTCCATACATTTTGATTCCCTATTGGGAGGCGTAGTAGGGAATGTGTTAGGGTTGAGCCTACTCATGGACGCCTGGACCACCATGTTTTTAGGCGTAGTTTGTGAGGAAAGAGGATCATCAGGGGCAGGTCTGTGCCTTCTGGCAACCTGTCTCTTGACTGGTGGGCAAGAGCAAAGTTTGGCCCAAGTGCCCATCATTGTGTCCATCAGGGCTTCATAAAAAGAGGGAAGTAGTTCTGTAAAACTCTGTCCAAACTGCAGAACTTCCATCAAGACATTCGTTTTTACTGCAACAGCCTGTTTAATCATCATAGCAAAAGAAGCAGATTCCTCTGTGTACTTAGTATCTGGGGAGTGGTTGCCCACTGGCATCCTGAAGGTCCATGAAAGGATTGTCCTCATCATAATAATGGAATGCATCATCCCTGTCATCGCCATCACCAGGTTGACTGTGTTGAGTCTGATGCTAAAGGAATGTGAAGCGTTTTAGATAAAGGCAGAGTTCTATCCGAGTCACAATGAGGTTGGACCGGCTGCACCAAAGGTTGAGTGGGGTGGTGACTTTGGAAGAGGTTGTGTTGGGCTCACTTCTGAGACCAATAAGACAATAGCTTTTTCCTTTGGCGTCGGTATTGAAATGTGAGGAATTAGCGAGGATCGTGGAGTGGGTCGAAGTCCGGTTGGGCATCGGCCCCAGAATCGGGGTGGATTCCGTGGCGGAGTCAAGAGGTGCAGACGGCATCAAGAATAGATCCGCCAATAGTACCCTATCTGTAGGCCTCCTTGGATTCTTGGAGCCTTAATGTCACACAGAAGGAACTGGAAGAGCACCAAAGATATGCAACATGGCTTTCTTGAAAGCTTCGACTTGTTGCAGCATCACCGATGGATCTGAGAATTCGTATTGCATCGGTATGAGCTGTGGGATCACTTCCTTGGTAAGAGACCAGTGCTGAGATAGGGAGGCACCCTGACGTCTTTGTGACTTCTCCTGACAAGAGTGGCAGGACAACAGGGAGTCATGCTTCAACTTCTTGTGTTTCTTTTTTTATTTGGACTCACCTGACAACTTGGCGTATGAAGAGGGCCTTTCACGAGGACTGCCCCGAGAATGGGAATGGGTCTGCATCTTCGACTTCAGCCAAGACTGGCCTTGTGAGCCTTCTGACAGTTTTCTGCAACGCAGAGTTTGGCTTTGCAGTCTTGGATCATCTTGGGATTTATCCAGGTGCAGTTCCCACTAGACTTGGGCTTGTCTGAAAACCCGAGGCACAAAAAATACAATTGATGGAGATCTGTCACAGATATATGCTTTTGACTTTCTATACAAGGTTTAAATACTGCAGTCTTGAGGGGACATAATCCCGTGCACACAGAGAATTTTTATTGTGACAAAAACTGGTCAACAGGGTGAGAAACAGTTGAGGGAGAAAGAAAGAAACTGATGTTAGTGCGCAGGGGTGGGATGGGTATGTGTCTCCTGCATCACTTCTGGGACAGGTCAAAATGGAGCCGCCCAATGTTGACAAAATTCTCTACATTCAGCCTCGCTGATGTGGGCATTCACAAGATGAGGAATCTGTGGTTAGAAGTATCCATCAGAAAATTATGTGTAAATACGGATATGATGTATGAAATAATTTTGAGCACAATAGAATAACACCATTCTGCTGGATGAGTAGAACATGAAGGATATACCCTGAGTGAATTCAAGAGCCCTAATTCCTCTTCATTATCAGACAGTAATGATCATGGCATGAGTAAAATAGTAGTAGTGGTTACCCGTGCAGTTAGTCGAGGGGGAAACCTAAGGAATCCACGGCCACCAAGAACATCATGCAAGCTAAGCCATTCCAGTAGAAATTAAATCTTTGACTGATACTAGAGTGAGCAGCTGCCGGTGCTCTCTCAAATTAAGTATCAACAAAGGTAAGTTTAATTTGGAGCCTGGACCAGATACAACTGAACAAGGAAAACTGAACTGCATTAACGTTGGTCCTTTGTTCACTGGACTTAATGCACAAGTTACTAACTTGTGTAACGATATATCTGTAAGAGACAGTAGTTAGTGACAGATTCCTTACCTTAGAATATCCCCAGGCGTCAGGCTGGATCCGGAAAGTTTTTGCGTAGCAGTACCCTTGCGCGTCGGTAGGCGGCGTCGTGCGGCACCGCGTCCGTCGTTGGCGTCGGGCCCGCCGGGATGACGTCGCGGGCAGTACTTAGACGCCGCCCCTGCGCGTTGACGTCAGTTCCGTACACGACTTTCCGCGCCAGGAACGCAGAGCCATGCAAGAAGCTGACATAGGTGTCTGAAAAATACTAGCGCCCTGAAAGGGATGTCCTTAACCCTAGAAATCAGTTCGCAGAACGGGAGGATGGGTGGGCGGTAGGAATCTGTCACTAACTACTGTCTCTTACAGATATATCGTTACACAAGTTAGTAACTTGTGCATCTGAAAGAGACACGTTAGTGACAGATTCCTTACCTTAGAATAGATACCCCAGCAATACCAACCCCGGTGGTGGGTCTGCGAACAGAGATCAGACGAGGAAGTCCCGGAGAACAGAACGGCCAAAGAAGCCGTCTCTCCGGACTTGGCTGTCAAGGCAGTAATGTTTGGTAAACGTGTGCAGCGAGGCCCACGTAGCTGCCTGACATATATCCTGTAACGGAACCCCGCGGCCTAAAGCCGTGGTAGCCGCCGTTGCCCTGGTGGAATGGGCACGCAGCCCAACAGGAGGCTCCTTCTTAGCCAAAGAATAGCAGGCTTTGATACACATAGTGACCCAGCGGGAGATGGTCCATTTGTGTACCGCCCGACCTTTTTTGGCGCCCACATAGCCAACAAAGAGCTGGTCATCCACCCGGAACTGTTGTGTGCGGTTGATGTAAAAAGAAAGCGCACGTTTTGGGTCCAGACGGTGGAGCCTCTCTTCCTCTCTGGAAGGATGCGGAGGCGGAAAAAAGGTGGGCAAAGTGATGGTCTGCCCAATATGGAAGGCAGTAACCACCTTTGGCAAGAAGGACGGACGCGTCCGAAGAACAACCTTGTCTGGATGAACAGACAGAAAGGGAGGTTTGCATGAAAGAGCCTGGAGCTCACTCACCCGCCGAGCAGAGGTGATGGCCACCAGGAATGCTGTCTTCAGAGTAAGAAGACGAAGAGGACAATTATGTAGAGGCTCAAAGGGAGCGCACATTAAGAAGGTAAGAACCAAGTTCAAGTCCCACTGAGGCATTACAAACGGAACAGGAGGAAAGAGGTGTGTAATGCCTTTAAGAAACCGGTTAACCACAGGGGACTTGAAAAGGGAGGGCTGATCAGGAAGCCTGAGGAAGGCTGATATCGCACAAAGATAGCCCTTGATGGTACCCAGGGCAGAACCCTGTTGGGCCAGAGAAAGAAGGAACAGAAGAACCTCAGAAAGAGGGGCAGAAAGGGGATTCACAGCCTTTGCTGTGCACCATGCCACAAACTTGTTCCACCTGCAGGCGTATACCACCTTAGTGGAGGGACGCCTGGCTGCCAGAATTACATCACAAACTTCGGGAGGCAAGTCGAAAGGAATCAACTGCCGCTGCTCAATCTCCACGCAAGCAGGTGTAGACTGGACAGGTTCGGGTGGAGGACCGTCCCCTGCTGCTGCGACAGAAGATCCTCCCGAAGAGGCAGACGGATCGGGGGATCGACGCTCATACTGAGTAGCTCGGGATACCAAACTCTTCGAGCCCAGTCCGGAGCCACAAGAATGAATTGGGCCCGGTCGCGCCGAATCTTCTTCAACACTCTGGGTAGAAGTGGTATAGGCGGAAAAGCGTACAACAGACCGCAACTCCACTCGCGACGAAAAGCGTCGCCGAGCGAGTGCCGCCTTGGAAATTCCAATGCGCAGAACTGCTGACATTGCGCGTTCTCTTCGGTGGCGAACAGATCTAACCAAGGCTCTCCCCACTGCTGAAAGAGACCTTGCGCCACCTCCGAGTGAAGACGCCATTCGTGATCCATCATGCACCTGCGGCTGAGTTCGTCCGCCCTGGCGTTCAGGGAACCTGCCAGGTGTTGAACCATCAGGAATATGCCCTGATGTTCCAGCCATGTCCAGAGGCGCAGAGCCTCCTGACATAGGGTCCACGACCCCACCCCGCCCTGTTTGTTGCAATACCACATGGCGGTGGTGTTGTCTGTGAACACCTGCACTACAGTCCCTTTGACAGAGGGAAGGAATGCCTTGAGTGCAAGTCGGATCGCCCGGAGCTCCAGAATGTTGATATGGAGCCGGGACTCCGCCGGAGACCAGAGGCCTCTGATATCCGCCTCTCCCCTGTGACCGCCCCATCCCAGAAGGGACGCGTCCGTCACAACTGTGTGCTCTGGCTGGGGAAGGGAGAGGGTTCTGCCCATGACCCATTGCCGGCTCGAGAGCCACCACTGCAACTGTTTTGCAGTCCCCTCCGAGATCTGGACGTGATCGGACAGGTTGCCCTGGTGCTGCGCCCACTGGAACTTCAGGTCCCACTGCAGAGCCCGCATATGCCATCTGGCATGATTGACCAGCAGGATGCAGGAGGCCATGAGGCCCAGCAGCCTCAGGGTCATCCGTACCGAAACCCAGGATAAAGGCCGAAAGATCGGAATCATAGCCTGAATATGCCGGACTCGCCGTTCGGGAGGATAAACCCGAAACTGCGTCGTGTCCAGAACTGCTCCGATGAAAAGGAGCTGTGGAGAAGGAATCAGGTGCGACTTCGGCCGTTGTCTGGAGGTGGGAGACGACTGCCTGGGACGAGCCCGCCTTCAGCAGCCAGTCGTCGAGGTAGGGGAAGACTGGAACCCCTGCCCGGCGCAGATGGGCTGCGACCACCGCCATCACTTTCGTGAACACCCGAGGGCGCTGGTAAGGGCAAAAGGGAGCACGGTGAACTGAAAATGCTCGAGGCCTACCGTGAACCGCAGGTAACGCCGGTGGGCCGGCAGGACGGGGATGTGGAAATATGCGTCCTGCAAGTCCAACGCTACCATCCAGTCTCCAGGGTCGAGAGCAGTCAAGACCTGAGCTAGGGTGAGCATCTTGAACTTCTCCTTCCGGAGGAAGCGATTGACGTTCCGGAGGTCCAAGATAGGACGCATGTCCTCCTTGTCCTTTTTGGGCACCAGAAAGTAGTGGGAGTAGCAACCACGTCCTACTTCTGGGGTCGGAACGCGCTCGAAGGCCCTCTTGGCCAAGAGGGCCGCAACTTCCTTTGAAGAAGCACCAAGTGATCCCCTGACATGCGGTGGAATTGAGGTGGCATGGCTGGGGGATGGACACGAAGGGGAGGGAGTAGCCACTTCGGACAATGTCCAAGACCCACCTGTCCGAGGTGATGGCACGCCAGTGGTGAAGGTGATGGCGGACCCTGCCCCCTACTGGCGTGCTGTGCACCTGAAAGGAAGGACTAGGAGGGCTTGGAGGCCGCGGACGGGGCGGGGTTGGTGGCCTGACCCGCACGCTGGTTGCCTGACCCGCCACGGCGGGAGCCACGTCCTCGGCCACGCGAAGACGCTTGCTGCGCGGGCCGGTGGCTGGGCAGCGGACGTGACTGGGCGCCCCTTCCGTGGCCACGAAAGGGGCGAAAAGCAGACTGTTTCTGAGGGCGCACAGCAGAAAGGCCCAGGGACTTGGCTGTAGCCCGCGAGTCCTTAAAGCGCTCCAGCGCATGGTCTGCCTTTGTCCCAAAAAGACCAACTCCATCAAAGGGCATGTCCATAAGAGAGTTTTGGACATCACCCGAGAAACCAGTGGTCCTCAGCCAGGCGTGACGGCGCAGGGCCACTGTCGTCGCAAGCGATCTGCCTAGCGAGTCGGCGGTATCAAGGCCACATCTGATGGTGTACTTTGCCGCATCTTTTCCCTCCGCAATGGTGCGGGAAAGCAGTGTCTGGACCTCCTCAGGACACTGGGGCAGAACTTGCGCCACCGAGTCCCACAAGGAGTGGGAATATCGGCCCAAGAGGCAAGTGGTGTTGACTGACCGCAAGCCAGCACTGGCGGAAGAAAAGACCTTCTTCCCAAATTGATCCAGGCGTTTGGATTCCCTATCCGGGGAGCGGTAGGGAAGGCGCTTTGGGAAGCAGAGGCTTGGACCACCAAGCTCTCAGGGGTGGGGTGTAGAGAGAGAAACGGGGGGGGTCGCCCGGAGCAGGGCGATGGCGTCGGCCACGTTCCTATCCACAGGAGCCCCTGTGGTGGGGCTTGGACTAGGTGCCCAAAAGAACGTCTGAAAGCGCCTCGTTGAACGGCAGCAGTGGCTCCGAGGAGGTAGCCGCCGGCTGAAGCACTTCCGTCAGGATGTTAGTCCTGACAGCCACTGTAGGCAACTGTAGGTTTAAGGCCCCAGCTGCTCTACGGAACACCGTTGCAAAGTTTGCTCCCTCCTCCGTTGCCACGGATGGAGGAGACAGCATGCCAGAGTCAGGGGAGGTGTCCAGACCACTGGCATCCCCAAGTTCCTCAGCCCAGTCCTGATCAAACTCACACTGCTGTGTGAGAGGGTCATCAGACCCCTCCCAGTTATCTACGTCCTCCAATTCAGGTTCAAAATAAGGAGGAGGGACATTTGGGACCCAAGGTCCCAGGGGCGTCTGAGCCGGCGTCGAGCGACGCCGGTCCGGTGCAGTGTCCGGATCCGGAGAGAACCGGGGAACGACGCCGCCCGGAGCCCCGGGCGGCGTCGGGAATGGCACCGGAGACATCGGCGCCGGTGGAGGTGTAGTTAGGTCAACCGGCGTCGATGGGGGTTGCGGCAGCACCGGAGCCGGGATCGAGGCCGGGGCCGAAGCCGGGACCGAGGCTGGTGTTACTGGCGGCGCCGGGGAAACCCCATCATGGCCCGCGGGGCCCGAAGGCGCACCGGGGGTACCTTGAGGCCCGAAGAGGCTGGCCATGGCCGACAGGAATTCCTGTATCTCGGCCGGAGTCGCCCCCGAACCGGGAAGGACGGGTAATGCGGGGGCGGCTCCACAGGCACTCCCGGAGCCGCGGGGGCGGGGACGGTGCCGATAGGAGCCTCAGCCGAGTCGCGAGACCGGCAAGGCGAAGCCTTCGAGCGATGACGCTTCTTAGACTTTTTATGCTTCGACTTACCGGAGGAGTGCGAAGACTTGGACCCCGACGACCGATGAGGACTCCACGACCGGCCCCTCGACCTCTCACGTGACCGGGGCTTGGTGTGGCGCGGAGCCGACTGCCAGACCTCGAGGAGCTTTCGAGACCGCTCTCGCAAAGCCTTCGGGTGCAAGGCCCGGCAGTCGGGGCACGACTTCGTGTCGTGGTCGCGGCCGAGGCAGTAGAGACACTCTAAGTGCGGGTCTGTGATCGACATCATGCGACCACAGGCGTCGCAGGGCTTGAAGCCAGGCATCCCTACCGACACCTTCGGAGTCGAGAGACTCGTTTAGAAAACAGTGAAAAATCACCCAAAAATGTAGTCAAAAAATGACTAGGGCACTGCTCTTCCCGGATCTGCGCTTACTGGCGCGGAAAAAGAAGAACTGACGTCAGCGCGCAGGGGAGGCGTCTAAGTACTGCCCGCGACGTCATCCCGGCGGTCCCGACGACGGACGCGGAGGCGCACGACGCCGCCTACCGACGCGCAAGGGTACTGCTACGCAAAAACTTTCCGGATCCAGCCTGACACCTGGGGATATTCTAAGGTAAGGAATCTGTCACTAACGTGTCTCTTTCAGATGCTGAATCTGAAATGATCAATTACAGTGTAATAATTGAAATCTGCTCAAGCATGTATTTTTCAGGCCAAGGATAATTTTTCTCCATTATGTAACAGCGAAGATCACCATGCAGAGTGGTTGTTTTTCTAGGAATAAAAAATGTTCCAGATTCTGCTGAAACTTTCCTTAATCGACTGTAGTCAATTGCAAGATGACGGCTTAAAGTCTCCACTGTAAATTTGCTTCCATCAAGCCAGCCCTTTTGTATTTGTGATCTTTAAAGTTCTTTTCTCTTTATATTCCCTCAAATTCTTTTGATCCTGGTCATCCATTCATTGAGAGGCTCTTCTTTCAAGAAACTACCCAGATCAAAAACAGGGCTGTACAAGGATCCAAAGTTATTTCCTCGACACGTTTGTGAAGTTTTGTTATCAAGCTCTAAAACTTTGTGACCTTAACAAATCTTAAAAACATTTTTTAGAAAAAGGTACAGCAGGAGAAATATTTGACTAACGGTGGGTTTGGGGTACAGAAGATTTCCAAAAGCACATTTTACATGGTAATAGGCTTGCAAAAACATTTTGAGAGAACATTTCTTGCAAAAAAAAACTTATGATAAAACATAACTACATTTGCGAAATTTCTCCCACAAAATAAGTTAGGTAAAGTTTAACAGCTTCAACCAATAAGACAATTGCCTTCTTTATTCACTTTATCTAATTCTTTTCCAGTATGATCATTACCAATCAACCTTGGCTCGATCTTGCACACTATAGAGACCACAGCAGTCTCTCACTACAATTATGCTTTTACATAATTCATTAATCTTCTCAAATAACTGTCATGATATTGGGTGCACATGAGATGGTTTAAGGCACTTGTACAAGAAGGTAATAGGAATGTTTTTGCAAACACTTATTATAAATCTAAATAAAGACTCACAATGCATCTCACTTTACTAATCTCGCCTTTTCATATTTTCCTACTGACCGCAGATGCACTAAAATGGACAACTAATGCCAGGGCCCAAATAATGTACACATCTATCCTTACCCCTATACATCTACAAATGTGCTCTTCAGTTTGTCTAACCCATGCACACCACCACCTGGGGCCCTGTTACATATGCAGAGCACTTTTCCTTAAAGCTGGTGCCCTGGGTGCAAACTGGGACAAGGAAAGTGCGCCCTATCAGAAAGAAATTGCTGCCCTCAGCACATTCAAGAGAAAGTGTTTCTCCGGGCCAGCGGGAACTCGCCTGCACTTTCTTTTTTGTTTTCAATGAATTTTTTATTGAGCAGGTATCACCAGCATTTTATAATATAAAATAAACACCATTCATAACATAAGTTAGACTGAATATACATTTAACATGCTCTAATCACAAAAAGTGCTAGTGTTTTGTGCTCACATGTTAGACCTGACATCCTTGGCGTGGGTCTCCCTTCCATTTTTTCACTATGCCTCCACTGTTGTTGATATGTTTTTGCTGGTCTAGATGCTTTGGGCACTTTGCCACTGCTATTCAGTGCCAAAGTGCAAGTGCTCCCTATCGTAAATTGATGTATGGATTAGTGACTCCATGTTTGGCCTATTTGATTCACTGTCAGACCCTAGTACAGTGCACTGTTTGTGCCCAGGGCCTGTGAATCAAAAACTGCTGGTGGGCTTGCAGCACTGGTTGTGCCACCCACAGGAGCAGCTTGTAAAGTGTGTCTCAGGCCTGCCATTGCAGAGCCTGTGTGCAGTCTGGTACTGCCATGCCGACTTGGTAAGTGCACCCACTTACCAGTCCCCAAACCTTCCCTTTCCTGCATATTAGTCACCCCTAAGGTAGGCCCTAGCGCAGGGTGCATTGTATGTGTAAGGTAGGACATGCCCTGGTGTGTGTGGCATGTCCTGATAGTGAATTACAGCCAATTTCGTTTTTCACTATTGCAAGGCTACCTGTCCCCATAGGCCAGAATGGGCAGTTTGATTATAACATCTTATAATCCTAACTGACCCAGGGAACATGGTAGAAAAACGAATTTAGTATGCCTGAACTCAGAATGATAAAATACATCTTTTAGTGAAGTTGGTTTTAACATTCTGTGTTTGAAAATACCACTTTTAGAAAGTAGGTATTTTCTTGCCTAACCATCCAGCCTGCCTCTGCTAGCTTGTGTATTGTATGTCTGGGTTTGTGAGTGACAGGGGCTGGGGGACTCCAGGAGACAGGGTGAGTCAGCACAGGGCTGAATAGACCTATCTGCATGTAGAGTGGTGGGAGGAGTAGCACCTGGGCCTGAATAGGGCTGTGCCTGCCTTCCACAATGCTGGCTCCACCTCCTGTGGTGCGTCTGATGTCCCTGGCCCACATTGACAAAGGAAGAAGGTGTGCACTGGCAGGATGCACCCAGAACTGGTTTGGACTAGGTACAGGACCCCCAGCCTTCAGAGGACAACGGATTTGCTAGTATAAATATTGGGCCCAGACCCCAAGACTTTAGATCACTTCTGGGAAAACAAGAAGAACCTTTGCTGAGGAGAGGAACCAGAGAAACTGAAGGAGACTATCCCTATGCTGTGTGCTGTTTGAGGTATTGGCCTGCAGTGGTTACCTGATTGCCAAAGAAAGGAGAAAAGAACTTTGTGCTTACTTTCATCATCTTGCAGAAAATCTCCAAGGGCTTGAAGATTGAGCTTGCCTCCTGCTGAAGTCTCAGGGATACAAGACTTCACCAACCAGCTCCCCTGAATTCCCTTGCTGGGAATTTGAAGTGACTACTGTTGTGTTGGGCCTTCTGAGAGACTGCGTGTCGCTGGGAGCTGGAAGCGCGACTCACGAAGAAGAAGCGTGTCGCCGCCGCAGCAGCTGTCGTCGCATCGCCGAGAAAGCGTGCCGCCATCGCATCACCGGAGAAGAGTGTCGCCGTCGCAGCAGACGCCGTCGCATCACCGGAGAAGCGTGTCGCAGGGCCTGTCGCAGCTCAGAAGATTCACTGAGTCGCCGCACGGCCGTCGGGGGTGCACGCATCGCCCCATCGTTGTCGCATCAAGAGGAAAACGCCATCTTGTTTCATTGCACCGGGTCGTCATCGCATCGAGGCGCTGCTGGTCGCATCGCCACAGAAGCACAGTAAGAAACCGACGCATCACCTCCCCACGCGGTGAAGAACCGACGCATCACCTCCTCTCCGGTAAGGAACCGACGCATCACCGTCCCCTACGCAGCAGTAGGGAACCGACGCATCACCTCCCCCGGAGCAAGGAACCGATGCATCACCGTTCTTGCGTGTAAGGAACCGACGCATCACCTTCCCTGCAACTCTTTTGTTTGTATCGCGTTACGCATCCAAAGGTACATTGAACGCAGAGTGTCGCATTTATCACCTGCATTTGAACTGAACTATTTTCTACCATTGACAGTCATATTTTTCATAGTGTATTGTGGATTTTTGTCGTTTTGGGTCTTGTGTTAAGTCTATATAAAAATACTTATTTTTATAATACAACCTGTGTGGTGTCCATCTGTAGTGTTGTCACTGTGTTACTGTATGTGTTCACAAATGCTTTACACACTGCCTCTGAGATAAGCCTGCCTGCTCGTGCCAAGCTACCAAGGGGGTGAGCAGGGGTTATTTTAGTAGTGTATCCCCCTTATCCTGACTAGAAGCAAGGGTCCCTATTTGGACAAAGGTACCTACCTCTGCCAACTAGAGCCCCCAGTTCTAACATCACACAAAACAAATAGTGAACTATGGGGCATCAATCTTGTACCTTAAACAATAATAGAAAAGTGCTAGTGCATGAGTTTCCTTAACCTGGGTCTTAAAATTTATTCAACTGTGAGAATAAATTATTATTGCTACCTCAATCAGAGCCTGAAATGGAGCGCTTAAGTGCAGAGTACAAATAAACAAAAAACAAGAATGCCTTTATTTTTTACCGGTGTATGGAAGACAAAGGGAAAGTGCTGATGCCTTTGTGCTTGTTATGGTCTACTGTCCTCCCTTAACCCTCTCGAAAAACTCAGAGGTTTTAAACTTAATCATTTTCAAGGGGTTCCAAAATGCTGCTAAATACCTGTAAACCTCCTAACACTCCCAGCTCTTTTCGCATATGCTTCTTCAAACTGTTTAGTGCTAAGCATTTTCGCCCAACACCCCTGGAGCGTTGAAATCAGCCGTGTCCTCCAATTTTGCAATATTAAGGAACGAGCTATCGTAAATGAGATTGAAATAAAATACTGTCCATATTTATTTATCTTATAGGTCTCTTTAGAGGTCCCAAATAGCACAACACTTGCCTGAATTTCGACCCTCTACTGCAGACTTTTATTTATGGCTGCAACTAATTCTTTCCAAAATTTAGAAAGTTTCGGGGATGCATAGAATGTATGAAGCCAATCCCCCTCTCCTTCTTTCCTGGTGACAATGAAAGCAGTGATTCGGGACTGAGGGAAACATTTTATGAGGGGCTTGGGGTGTGTAATATGCCATCCAGTGGGACACAAATGACATCTTTTTATTGTTTGCTGCCCTTAGAGATTTATGCCCCAGCTCAACGATTAGCTGCCAATCTCCCTCCAACAACCTGCATTGCATCTTATCAAAGAAAAATTCCCTGAAATCAGCAGTCAATTCCTGAGCCGGATGATTGCAAAGCAGCCTAAACCAATTACCGATGCCTGTAAGCTTATTACTAGCTATGGCATGCTAGGCCGGGTGGTCTTCTAGAATTGCCTGCTGCATGTTGGTAGTTAAGAAATAAATAATCTGTCCATAGATGAAGAAAAGCCGACTACACTGCCCCTCACACCACAATAAGATCTCATTCCATTTGATATAATTACCCCTCACTACGAAATCGCTCAGCTCCTTAAATCCTTTAGAGTTCCACAATCCTATCACTGCACTGGATAGATTTAACCCAAAAAAGCTACACTCCTGCAGTAAGATAACTATAACCAGCTGCCATTTGGCGGGCTCTAAAAAGGATATCCATCCTGCAACACATCTCCTAAATAAACTTTTAACAAGTTTTCCTGGGCAAGTTCACCGTTTTAATGAAAGCTGGGAGATTTATTGCAGATTCTTGGACCATCTTTCTCAACAAGAAAACTTCTAGCACCTCTTTGCCATCAATCAATCATACCATAATATCCAGCAATGCTGTCTGGTAAAATGTTTGGAAATTGGGGAGTGCTAGACCCCCTTGGGTCTTATCAAGTTGCAGAATTGACTACTTCACTCTAGGGGCCTTCTTCTTCCATACAAAGCTTCTCAGAAGAAAGTAAAATTCCTGAAAATAAGAACTACTAACTTTTATAGACATTGAAAAGAAAAAGAAATAATGGTAGAATAGACATGTCGATAAGATAAACCCTTCCTATCATAGTTAATGGAAGCACCGACCATCTTTCAAATAGTGCTTGAGCTCTTCTTAACATAGTCATATAGTTTAATTGAAATTGCTGATCATAGCTTATTGCCATAAATATTCTTAGATACCAAATAGGCCACTGTGAGTTAGCCTGTTGCTGTAGAAAAACAGAAAGATCCCTCACTGACGTGCTAAACAGAATCTGCTTCGTTTTGCTTTCATTAATCTTATACCCCCCTATATTAGTAAATGCTTTAATCAAATCGAATACCCATTGTATATTTACCTCGTCCGGTTTTAAATACAGAATAATATCATCCGCAAATAACTTAATTTTGGGCATGCTGCAATGGGTGGGTGAATTCCCTCCATACTGCAAATCTTTACCGCCAGTGGCTTGATGAAAAGAGCAAATAAAATAGAAGTTAAGGGTAACCCTGGCGGGTGCCTCTCTTGATTATGAGCGAGCCCCTTATTTTGGGATTGATGACTATTTTGGCCTGTGCCCCTTGATATAATTTCCTTATCATTGTTATATATTGAGTGGGGTACCCAAATTGACCCAGACTATAGAATAGGGCATCCCAATTAACTAAATCAAATGCCTTCTCAGCATCCATCATTATTATTGCTGCTGTGATTTGGTTGTGCGAAAAATAATCGACTGCCATTAAAAAATTAGTATTCAATGCCATTAGTCTGTTGGCAACAAATCTGCTCTGATCCTTATGTATTAACAATTGAGCAGTAGGGGTAATCTGAGCAGCCCAGACGTTAGTCAGCAGTTTATAATCTGCATTAAAGCAAACTTATTGGATGGTATGAGCTGGCATTCGTCAGTCATTTGTCCTCCTTCAAAAATCTAACAATTGTGGATTCTTTAAAAGTGGAAGGGATCTCCTCTCTTTCCATATACCATTAAATACATTTACTAATAAGGGCACTAATTCCTATGCAAAAACCTTATAAAATTCTGAGGGAAAGCCATCGTTTCCACATGCCTTTGCATTTGGCATTTTCTGAAGCGCTTCTTCAACCTTAGACTCTGTTATCTTTGTCAAAATTGCATCCTGTTGGGTTCTTGGCAACTGGGGGAGATGAATAGAGCTATAATATTGTTCAATATCAGAAACTCCAACTGGATAATTATTCTCATATATTCTACTATAGTGCTGCAAGAAAACCTGGGCCACAGCATCTTCCTAGGAAACTCAGGAATGTGTATCTGGGTTCTGGATTTGGCTGATTACTTATTTGTCTTGTTTATTCCGGTGGCCCAGGCCAGATGTTTTCCAATTTGTTGATTCTCTTCATACATTTGTTGTTGAAATGCCTTTGAGCTATTTATTTCCTCTAATACAAAAAAAATGCCTAAGATTTTACTAGGTTCTTTCCAGCTCTTTTTTTAGCGAAATCGAGACCCCTGCCCTAATACAAGCCACTGTAGCTATATTCACTGCCAGCTGCAATTCCTTTATTCGTAAAGCCCGCTGCTTGTTCTGGCTAGCCCCATATGATATAATATACCCTTGTGTTGTGGCTTTAAATGCCTCCCATACTACAAAATCTGCTGCCAAATTACGTTTAACCAGGAAAAACTCCTTTATAAAAACCTCTCATATCTGCCACCCAGTCTTGATCAGTTAAGCAGGGACCTCACAAACTGTCATCTGGGCCTCTCCTTAGTAGCAGTATCCATCCCTATAGCAATAGAGATTACTGAGTGGTCTGAAAAAGCATTTGCCTATATATCAGAGCCCCCCTCCCTTAATTACCTGAGACTCAAAATAAAATCAAGTCGGGATGCTGTTTCAAAATGCTGTGAATAGCAGGTATATTGAGATAGCCCAGGAAAGTCTTTCCGCCAAGGATCTATTAATTGAAAATCAAGCTTCATTGTAGTGAAGATTGTGTTTGTTTTAGGTTAACGTTCCTTTTTCGCTTGATTGGACGTGTCCAGAGAGAGGTCCTGAATATAGTTGAAATCCCCCCCAGCAATAATATACCCTACTGCTTCCATAGCCATATTATGTAATTGCGTTAGTGAATCAATCTCGTCACTAACTGGACCACGATAGTTTATCATGTTTACTGGGACCCCCTGAGCCAGAACTCTCACCCAGAGCCATCTACCTCTGGGATCCCCAATAACTTCCTTAATGTCTCAGTCAATCCTGTCGCTCAAGTAAATCGCCCCCACCCATTTTAAGTCCTAAACATGCAAAAAAAGTTTGGGAATACTGCTTTGGAATATAAACTTTCGGATTACTACTCTTTAAATGGGTCTCTTGGAGATAAATCACTTCAGGGCTGAACAATATCAGCCATTTTATCAGCCCTACATATTTACAACTATTTAAAATTCCATTGACATTACAAAATATTACCCTCAAATTATACATCACTAAGTTTGCATAACTATATTAGCACTCTCACTCATCACCCCCTCAAACAAGTTCTATTCCAACATAACCGAGCCTCTAAAACTGAAAAAACAACACAATACTTGGTTATATACCTGCTCATTTTTCCTGCTTGTGATCCACCCTCCCCCCAACCCTGCACCACCCACCCCATCTGAAGGGGAGGTAAGATCACTATCTCCCCTATCAGCCCAACCTGAATTCTGAGGTGCCCTGTCATTTCACCTGCCTGTGCTCCGGGTAACCCCACCCCCCCAACTGATAACATACAGGAGGAATAAGTCATACTAGGGAAAGCACCTTCCAGGGAAATCACTGGCATTATTGAAGCCAAGAACAGGAAAGAATCTAAGTGCAATTGTGTATAAAGTGCAACGTACCAACTGGTGTATATCCATCATATTGATACGAATTCACATGTACAACATACAAAGTAAATAGTGAAAAGAGCTAAATGCCTAATGTAGCAAGCAATAAAGTTAAAGATGGAGCAGAATCATTAACTTCATTTTAGTTCTGCTGACTGGGGGAATGTCTTAGATGTCCAAATGCAACTTATTCACAATATACAAAATGCAAAATACAAAGTGTCAAATTGTTAAATGCAAAATACACAATACCACAAATGTCAATTGCTGAATATGCTTCTTGTTAGTGAAGATTCACATCCCAACGGCACCTGGGCCACTAGCTCATGGCTTTTGAAGAACCTTTTCCAGAACCTTTTGCAGAATCTAAGTACAATAATGTATAAAGTGCAACGTACCAACTATTGTATACGAATCATATCAATAAGAATTAACAGATACACATACAAAGTGCATAGAACAAAAGGGTTAAGCGCTGGATATAACAATGAAAACGGTAAAAATTGGTCAGCACCATTAACTTTGTTTTAAACCTGTTAACTGGGAAGAATTCTTGAATGTCCACGAAATCACTGGCATTCTTGATGACAATAACCGGGAAAGAATCTAAGTGAAATAGTGTATAAATTGTAGCGTACCAACTGATACATATGCATCATATCGATGTGAATTCACAGTCGCAACATACAAAGTGCCTAGTGAAAAGTGCTGAATATAACAATGAAGAAGGTTAAAAATAGCTCATAGCAAGGTAATCAAAAAAGGGAAGAGAGGTACGTAGTGGACCTTGCCTCCTGTATCATATAGTTAATCAAAAGAAGTCCACTCTGTAGGGTTTGTTTAATATGGTATCTTTCCAAATGTACGTGATCCATATGGGAAAGAATTATTCATCTACAGAGCAGCGGGCAGGCACAATGCGCTGGGCGAGGGAGCTGCTTTGATGAAAGTGTGACTACAAGCGCCCCTCCCCTCTCGTGAGAAGCTCATGGGGCAGACTTAGAATGATAATTAAATTGTTTTTGTGAGGCATCATACCAAATGGGTATCATTGAAGCATCATACCAATTGGGTATTGTATAACATTTACATATCATACCGTGACTAGGCACTGAAGAATACATCAGGCACTACTCAGGAGTGGTATTAGGGATCAACTCATTTGGTCCTGACGAAAAGCCGTAGGGGCAGGCTCGAAACATGCAGACCAGGAGTAACACACCCATTACATTGTGTAACTCACCAACCCCCCTTTTTAATAATACCAGCCACGGGTTTCATTAAAGTCTAAGTTCCTAGCGGCCAGGTATTTTAAAATAGTTTTGCACTATCACTTTGACCCTTCCACTCCTACACCAACAATATAGCCCACACCTACCAAAAGAGGGGCCTTTTGGGGGGTGAGGGTTATTTTAAGAAAAATAATTCCTTCCCATATGGATCACGTACATTTGGAAAGATACCATATTAAACAAACCCTACCGAGTGGACTTCTTTTGATTAACTCTATAAAAATAGCTCATAACCATTAACCTCATTTTAGACCTACTGACTGGGAAAATGTCTTGAATATCGAAGTGCAACTTATTCTTAAAAATACAAAATACAAAGTGCCAAATGCATAATACATAGCAGCACAAATAGCAAGTGCTACATATGCTCCTTGATAGTGAGGATTCGCATCCCAGAATCCCTGGGGCTCTAACTTATGGCTTTAGAAGAACCTTTTGAAGAACTTTATGCACCTCTTCCAGTGTAACACATAAATGGGACTGGCCCTGAAATAAAATATTCAATTTAGATTGCTGAATTATTGAGGCCTGTGCCCCAGCAGCTTTAAATTGACCAATCAATCCCAGGAAGTCTCTACGACGGCGAGCAACCACTGCTGACATATCTGAAAAAACCCTAATCTGTGTTTTATCAGGAAGCAAAAAAAAACTTCTTTTGAATGGCTCTAAAAAGAATATCCTCTTTAATACGGTGATCCGCAAAGTTGACAATCATTGTTTGCGGATACTTAGCATTGGATATGCGTTGAGCGGGGACCCGGTGAGCCTGGATAATGGTAAGATCAGCCGGGGCATCCTCATGGATGGTTGATTTGATCAGTTTTTCCATAAACTGCAGTGGGCTCTCGCGGCCCCTTTCTAACCCCTCCGGAATTCTAACAAAATGCATATCAGACCTTCTTGCATAATTTTCCATTTCATTAATTTTGTTCTGTGAGGCCTGTAACTTCTTTTGAATAACATCAATGTCCTTATCCCAAATGAAGGAGCGATCCTCTAAATAGGATATTCTCTGCTCTACTTCCTTGATTCACTCTGGTACCTGTTGCATTATCTCATCTTTTTGTCGAGTCTCTGAGGTATTGCAGTTGTTTCTTGAGCCTGTAGTGCCTTCAAGTCTATGATTTCTGGCAGGATGGTCTCTAAAAGACAGTGAAACTGAAAAGTTGTAGTGGGATTTATGTATAACGGACCAAAACCTGACAGGGGTGAAATAGTCGATGGAACACCATGACCAACTACTTTCTGAGACTGGGATGGGGGGAGCATACTTACCACACTTGTCCCTTCTTGCCCTTGTTGTTCACAGGCTACTTTCGATGAAGGTTTGGAAAGAGATGAAGCTACATTTTGTTCCGAGTCAATCCGAAACTGGAGTGAGGGTTGATCAAGCTTCTGAACTGTTTCGCTTAGGCTAGCCGATATGGATGTCATGATTAACTGATCAGAGTTACTACTAGCTCCAACTCCTAAAAGCTCTGAATTCGTAGTCTTGCAGCCTTGCGGGTCTTAGAGAATAACGTGTAGTCCTTGCCCCCCCTTGTCATTACTTTTCACGCTCTCTGTTGTCCCCTGGCTATCACTCGCACCAGTCCCCTCCATTTCTTCAACCCCCGGCTGACTGTCCATCACTACCCCAGTAGAGTTTAAGCAGCATTCAAGAGGGATTCTGAGCTATTTGAAGTGGCCAAAAAGGCCGGAGAGTCTGTCTCCATGCTATGATCTTGCGGGTCATCACTAAGACAATACAGGACTGTGCTGCATGTCGCTTAGCTCTTTGCGTAACTGGAGTTCCTGCTCGAGACAAGTGTTGGTTGGCAGGAGTCTGCTCACATGACTCGCTGCTGAGGAGCTCTCGGTCCCTCTCCCCTTGCATGATGACGCGGCTAACCGGGCTTCTGGGGAGAACGCTGGAGCTGGATGAAGCGATCCCAGCGCGGCGGTTTGAGCATATACTGCCCGGAGGTGTGCCCGAGGCTGGCACTTAATGGAGCCCTCGCAGTGATTGCAGCATTACAGTAATACAGCGAGCAAGCCGGGTTCCTTCCTGGAGACGGCAGCAGTGGTGGCAGTCTGTAAAGCGGCATGGCAGCGTGGTTTGGAGGAAGAGACCTGTGGACTGCCAGGTACCTCGCTCAGGTAAGGGAGGCATTCTGCCTCGAGGAGTCGATGCAGCGCGCCTGTACTGCTCAGCTGAGGGTCACTGGTCAAGTCTTCCCCTCCCCCTGCTGAGCCCCCAGACTCACAGGAGAAGTGCCTGGAAAGTAGATGTCCACTGCCTTGTGTTGTTTTGTAAAGGATTTGGATCCCTCGGTGGGCCCCTGTAAGAGTATGCAGACAGATCATAGCCAGAGAAGGCTATTATGCGGCAAATGTACTCTAAAGAACCAGAAACTCCGATCACGCAAAGTGCTAAGTGACGTCGCCTGCACTTTCAAAGGGGATTTGAGATCCCCTCGCCGGCGGGTGCAGTGAGTGATTGCACCCGCCTGCACGGGGATGTCTGGGAGGTCCATGGGATTAACACAAAAAACCAGCACTTGAAATTCACCCACACTATATCTGCCACGAACATTGCCTTCCTAGATCTCACCATCAGATTACAAGAGGGTAAAATAACGACATCCCTATACAAAAAGCCTACCGACAGAAACAGCTTGCTACTGTACAGCAGCTATTATCCTGCTACACTGAGAAATAACCTTCCCTTCAGCCAATTTCTAAGAATTAGAAGAAATTGTAGTTCTACAGAGGACTACAAAATTGAAGCAGAGATACTGGCTGACAATCTGCTGAAGAGGCAATACCCTAAGAAACAGGTTCACTCTTGCATGAAACGAGCAAGAAACAATAATCGTGAAAGCCTCCTAGAGGTACATGAGAAAGAACCCACTGACATTTTGACCTGTGTGACCACGTACACACCTAGATCCAATCTAATAAAGAAGGCAGTGAACAAACACTGGGCAATTCTGAACACGGGTACTCTGTCAATACCCAAACCAAGGTTTGCGTTTAAACGTACCAACAATTTGAAAGATATGTTGGTGCACACTAGACCCAAGAAGAGCAACATCCCTAACCAGAGGCAACTTTGGGATCTCCCACCCGTGACAGGACACTATCCCTGCGGCTCTTGTATCGTGTGCCCACAGACCAGACACACCAAACAATTGGTTCTATCAGACACATTTACATGGACACTAATCAAACACACTAACTGTAACACCCCACGTTGTGTGTACATGCTGACCTGCCCTTGTGACAAGAGGTATGTTGGCATGACCATGAGGCCCGTTAAGGTCAGAATCACTGAGCACAAGAGCAATATTCGTTGCCATAAAACTACCACCAAACTATACACCCACTTCTCTGAACTCGGACACCCCCAAGAGAGTCTACGCTGGGTCATCCTAGAATCCCACCAACAAATAACACAGACTGCTTTGTACAGGATTGAACAAAGGTGGGTGTTCCGTCTTGACTTAGCAAATGACGGCCTGAATGACGCCATACCCTGGAGTACCATTGTTAGACTTGGCATCTTTTGGCGTGTTTCCCCTGACTTTTTGCTTTCTGACCTCCCGGTTTTGACTCTGTTTTTGCTGGTGTGATGATTCTGCGCACTTTCCTCACTGCGGTCCAGTGGGAAAGTGCAAGTGCTCCTGTATGAAATGTGTTATGGATTAGTGTTTCCATGATCGGCCTATTTGGTTTATGTGTCAGTCCCTTGTAAAGTGCACTACGAGTGCCAGGGCCTATAGACCAAATGCTGTTGGTGGGCTGCAGCACTGGATTGTGCCACCCACGCAAACAGCCCGTAAAGTGTAACTCGGGCCTGCCAACGCAGAGCCTGTGCGCAGCCTGGGGCTGCCATGTCGACTTGGCAAGTGCACACACTTGCAAGTCCCTAAACCTTCCCTTTGCTACATGTTAGTCACCCCTAAGGTAGGCCCAAGGTACCCCTGTGGGCAGGGTGCGATGTATGCGAAAGGTAGGACATGCCCTGGTGTGTGCGGCATGTCCTGATAGTGAATTACAGCCTAGTTCGTTTTTCACTATTGCAAGGCTACCTGTTCCCCTAGGCCAGGACGGGCAGTTTTGATTATTACAGCTTATAATCCTAACTGACCCCGGGAACATGGTAGAAATTCGAGTTTAGTATGCCTGGACTCAGAATGATAAAATGCATCTTTTAGTGAAGTTGGTTTTAACATTCTGTGTTTGAAAATACCACTTTTAGAAAGTGGGTATTTTCTTGTCTAACCATCCGAGCCTGCCTCTGCGAGGTTGTGTATTCCTTGTCTGGAGTGTGAGTGACAGGGGCTGGGGGATGCCAGGAGACAGGGTGAGTCAGCACAGGGCTGAATAGCAAGATCTACATGTAGATGGGTGGGAGGGGTCGCACCTGGGCCCTGAATAGGACAGTGCCTTCCCTCCACAATGCTGGCTCCACCTCCTGTGGTGCGTCTGATGTCCCTGGCCTACTCACTGAAAGAAGGGACGGAGACTTGTCAACAAAGTGCTCCAGAACTGGTTTGGACTAGGCAAAGGCCTCTCTGCCTTCAGAGAACAAAGGAATTTGGGATATAAATATTGGGGCCCTGACCCCATGAATTTAGATCTCGCTGGAATCAAGGAACCTGCCAAGACGAAGAGCTGGAAGAGCTGCCAGGAGGAGTACTGCCCCTTTGCTGTGTTGTTGCTTTGTTGGGTTGGCCTGCAGCTGCTGCTTCTGCCTTGGGCAGTGAAAGGACTGAACTTTCTACAAACTTGTGCTGAGTATCTCCAAGGGCCTGAAACCGAGCTGGCCTCCTGTTAAGAAGTCTCAGGGACTACAAAGACTTCACAAGCCTCTGGGTACCGCTTCTGGAACGCTGTTTCAGTGGCCACAGAGGAAGGGAACTGCAACCGACTCCGTCAACCAAATCCATCCCTGGCCGGTGACCTGTTTGCACCGCAGACCGCATCGCCCCGCTTCGCATCGCAACCCTGGTCTCACCGTGGGCGACGTCCGACGCCGCCAACATCGAGCCGCTGCTTGCACCGTGACCTGTGGGCACCGCAGTTCGCATCGCATCGCTTCACTGAACCAACCGGACCCGACCGACGCGGTCGCTGCAACTGGCTCAAGAGTCGTGACTGCACCGCATTTGGGGCACCGCTCGCACGTCTGCGACGCACCGCTCCGACTCGCACCGCTGTCCGACGCCAGCTCCCGCACTCCGGCTAGGTCGCCTGCATCGCAACCTGTCAGCACCGCATCGAGCATCGTCTCACCCTGCATCGCACGCCTTGGACTCACCGACTCCGTCTGCACGACGCTCATCGAGCCGCTGCCTGCACCGCATCGAGGACACCGCACCTTGCATCGCTCCGTCTTGCACCGCAACCGCGACGAACGCCGACCGGCTCGTACACTCCGTACCAGCCACAACGAGAAAGGTACTGTAACCAAGTCTGTTCATGACTCTGCTGGCCCGTATCGACGCGGTCGGCTGGAACTGTTAGACTCTGTGGTTTTCAGCATCACGGTAGGCTCGGACGGAGCTACCGACTGCGTACGAACTTTGTTTTTGAACTATTCTTGCAAAGAAGAAGTTACCGTATCAAGCATTCATTTTTAAAGTATAGTATTGTGGATTTTTGTCGTAATTGGTCTTGTCTTGAGTATATAAAATATTGGTTATTTTTCTAAACTGGTGTGGTGTCCGTTTGTAGTGCTTACACTGTATTACTGTTGGTTATGTGCAAATGCTTTACACACTGCCTCTGAATTAAGCCTGACTGCTCGTGCCAAGCTACCACGAGGGTGAGCAGGGGTTACTTCACGAGTGTAACACCCTTACCCTGACTAGGAAGAAGGGTCCCTACTTGTACAAAGGTGCAAGCCCTTGCCAACTAGAGATCCCATTTCTAACATTGGTTGTCAGCGGTGAGGATAGGACTTGTGTTTGCACTTGACTTACAGTGATTGGTGTGCACTACTACCATATCGCAGACCATTACGTACCACATACTGGTTCTTTTTCTTTTGGCCTATTTTTGATCTTGCCAGTTTTCAACTCACTACTTTTGTCATGCCTGAATCAATTGCATCATCCGTTGCATCTCTGGAAGTTATCTTTGAGGAGGATAGGTTGGAATCCTACGCCGTAAAGGAGCTACGAGCGATTTGTAAAAACCTGAAAGTCCAAATTAAAGGCCTCACAAGGAAGGAGGAGCTACAGAAGGCACTGAGGGCCTGGGTAGCAGCCAGACATGCCAATGGGCAGCCTGGTAATCTCAGTGAGGAGGCGGAGGAGCCTATTTCCAGGGTGGATGTGCTTTTGGGTAGGGGGGAACCCGCCAGGTCAGGCAGCAGCAGTCTGTCCCCAGAGGAGCTGGAGGACAGGCAAGGCAGTTTGAGCTGCAGAAGCTCAGGCTGGAGAGTGAGCGGGAGGAGATGAGATTGGCCATAGAGGAGAGGAAGATGCTCTTAGAGCATGAGAGAGAACTGAAGGAGCTAGAACTTAGGAGTAAGTCAGGCTCAGATGGTGGCAGCAATTCGTCCAGAAAGGCAGACAGGATTGTGCACATTCCCAAGAACGTAGGCAAGGAGTTCAAGAAGGGGGATGACATACAAAGGTGGTTTCAGGGTTATGAGGCAGCCATACACATGAATGGGGTCCCTGAGGAGAATTGGGGAGCAGGATTGTGGCCACTTTTCCCTGAAGAAGCAAGGGATGCTCTGATAGCTTTGGGTAAGGGGTATCACCTCACCTATGCTGACATGAAGGATGCCCTTCTCACGAAGTATGGTCTTACTCCTGAAAAGTACAGGGATCAGTTCAGGTCCAGTAAGAAGTCTGATGCCAACACTTGGTTGGAATGTGTGGATGTGTTCTGCAGGTCTCTGGATGGTTGGGTGAAGGGCAGTAGTGTAACAGATTTTCAGGGGCTCTACAACTTGATTGCATGGGAGCACTTGTCCAGTCTATGTTTTGCAGATCTGCGCCAGCACCTAGTGGATAGTAAGCTAACTGACCCCAGGAAGCTTGCTATGGAAGCGGACCGCTGGGTGAGTACCAGGGTCCACAAGAAAGCGTTTGGGGGAGACTCAGCCAAAGGTGGGCAGGGTCCCCAGCAGAAAGGTGGGGGGGACAAGGGTAAAACACAGGAGTTCTCTAAAGGGCCCCAAACTAGTACCCAGGGTAAAGGTTCCCAGCCCCCCGGTGATAAGAAGAAAGGGGTCTCTACAGGGAAGCCTGTTGAGACCGGCCCCCGCAAGTGTTATGCATGTGACCAGGTAGGTCACTTTAAGGGGGACCCCAAGTGCCCGAAGGGGACACAGCCGGTGGACAGTCCAAAGTGTTGGCTAGTGTAGCGCTTGGGGAGGAGGGGTGCCCACAGGAGGGTGGGGATCCCGCAGAAATGACCCTTGTCTCACTAGGGGACAGTGAGATGGTCCCAGGAAACCAGGTGCCCCCTAACACAAAGAAATATAGCACCTGGGTGACCATTAATGGGAACAGGGTAGAGGCTCTCAGAGATACTGGAGCCAGTGTGACCTCAGTCCGGTGTCACCTGGTGTCTGAGAAGCAAGTAGTCCCAGGGGCATTCCACCAAGTAGTTGCTGTAGACAACTCAGAGCGCCAATGTATGGTGGCGCAGGTTCCCTTTGAATGGGGGGTCTCAGGTCCCTTGAGGGTGGTTGTGAGCCCTACCATGCCTGTAGATTGTCTGCTAGGAAACGACCTGGAGCAGTCCTCGTGGAAGGAGGTTGAGCTCAGATCGCACTTGGAGATGCTTGGGTTGCCAGAGTGGGCATGCGTGTCTACTCGGTCAATGGCAGCCAGAAAGGGTGATCAAAAGGACTTGGAGCCTGAAACAGTGGCCCAAGTCCCTGCCAAGAGAAAGGGCAGGGGCGCGGGAAACCGGCCCCCGAAGTTCCCACGGACCGGGAGGAGGCGGACCTCGAGGGGGAAGCCCCGGTGCCTACAGGGGAGCAGGTAGCCGAACTGGGAGACATCTCTGAGCTGACCCATTGGCAGCAAGAAGGGGGTCCCACCAGGGAGGAGTTCTGCAGGGAGCAGAACGAGTGCCCTACTCTGGAGGGTCTGCGGCGGCAGGCTGCAGACCAGGCAGCTGGTAATCAGTCCGGGTCACATCTGATCTACTGGGAGAGTGGTCTCCTATACAGTGAGCCTAAGGTTGCTGAGCCTGGGTCAGCCCGTGTGCTGGTGGTACCCCAGCGCTTCAGAACCTTCCTACTGGGTCTGGCTCATGACGTGCCTTTGGCAGGACATTTGGGGCAGGACAAGACCTTTGACAGGCTTGTCACCCACTTCTTTTGGCCCCAAATGCGAAGGCAGTCAGATGCACACTGTAGGTCTTGCCAAACTTGCCAGGCAAGTGGTAAGAGTGGGAGGAAGGTCAAAGCTCCTCTCCAACCTTTTCCTGTTGTTGGTACACCCTTTGAAAGGGTAGGGATGGATATTGTGGGGCCACTGGATCCCAAGACAGCCATGGGCAACAGGTACATCCTGGTCTTGGTGGACCATGCCACCCGGTACCCGGAGGCAATCCCTCTCAGGACGACGACGGCGCCAGTGGTGGGCCGGGCGTTAATGGGGATCTTTTCCCGTGTGGGATTCCCCAGAGAGGTGGTTTCTGATAGGGGGACCAATTTCATATCGAAGTATATGACATCCCTGTGGAAGGAGTGTGGTGTAACCTACAAGTTCACCACTCCTTACCACCCACAAGGAAACGGTCTGGTGGAGAGATTCAACCAGACCTTGAAAGGCATGATCAAGGGTCTAACAGAACCCATGAGGCGTAAGTGGGACGTCCTCTTGCCATGCCTACTCTTTGCATACAGGGAGGTGCCTCAGAAGTCTCTTGGGTACAGCCCCTTTGAGCTCCTGTATGGCCACCCTGTCAGAGGACCTCTGAGTTTGGTAAAGGAAGGCTGGGAGGCGGCTCCCAGGAAAACTCCCCAGGATGTATTTAGCTACATGCTGGCCTTTAGAAACCAAACTGCCCGCTTCAGGAAACTCGCTCAGGCGAACCTAGAAGCAAGCCAGGAAGAAATGAAGAGATGGTATGACCAGAATGCCACTCTGGTCGAATTTCAACCTGGGCAGAAAGTGTGGGTCATGGCCAGAGTGGCACCTTGTGCCTTGCAGGACAAGTGGACTGGGCCATATGAGGTAAAGGAGCGCAAAAGTGACGTCACCTACCTGGTGGATTTGCAGGCTCCAAGGAACCCTTTGAGGGTCCTTCACGTGAACCGCCTCAAGCCCCACTTCGAGAGGTCCGAAGTGAGTATGCTCTTGGCGACAGATGATGGGGTGGAAGAGGAGAGCGAGCCTCTCCCTGACCTCCTGTCTACCAAGGAGCATGATGGGTCAGTAGAGGGTGTGATCCTCTCCCCTACTCTGACTCAGGAGCAGCAGGGGGACTGTCGCCAGTTGTTGGGACAGTTCGCCCCACTGTTCTCTCTGACCCCCGGTGTTACTCACTGGTGTACCCATGACGTGGACACTGGTGACAGCCATCCTGTGAAGCACAAGATTTACAGGTTGACTGACCGGGTCAGAGCCAGCATCAAGGAGGAGGTCTCTAAGATGTTGGCGTTAGGGGTGATTGAGCCCTCCCACAGTCCTTGGGCCAGCCCAGTGGTCTTGGTCCCAAAGGCTGCGGCGCCCGGTGCCACCCCAGAACTCCGGTTTTGTGTGGACTACCGTGGGCTCAATGCCGTCACCAGGACTGACGCGCACCCCATCCCCAGAGCTGATGAGCTCATTGATCGGTTGGGAGATGCCCGGTTCCTCAGCACGTTTGATTTAACGTCTGGGTACTGGCAGATCGCCTTAACCGATGGGGCCAAGGAGAGATCAGCATTCTCAACCCCAGAAGGTCATTACCAATTCCGGGTGATGCCCTTTGGGTTGAAGAATGCCCCTGCCACCTTTCAGAGGTTGGTCAATCAGGTGTTGGCTGGGCTGGAGGATTTCAGTGCCGCCTACCTGGATGACATTGCTGTGTTCAGTTCCAGCTGGGAAGAACATTTACAGCACCTTGAGAAAGTGTTGAGGGCTCTGCAAGGTGCAGGCCTCACGATCAAGGCCAGTAAGTGCCAGATCGGGCAGGGTTCGGTGGTGTACTTGGGGCACCAGGTAGGAAGCTGCCAGGTGGCGCCCCTACAACCCAAGATTGACACCATTCTGGCTTGGGAGCCCCCAAGACCCAGACAGAGGTGAGAGCCTTCTTAGGTCTCACCGGTTATTATAGGAGATTTGTTAAGGGCTATTGTACCATCGTTGCCCCCTTAACAGAGCTGACCTCTAAGAGGCAGCCCAGGAAAGTGATCTGGACTGAGTCCTGCCAGAAAGCTTTTGATGCCCTGAAGGCAGCCATGTGCACGGCGCCCGTGCTCAAGGCACCTGACTTCTCCAAGGAATTTGTCGTGCAGACTGACGCTTCAGAGCATGGTGTGGGAGCGGTGCTCTCACAACTGAACGAAGAGGGCCTGGATCAGCCTGTAGTCTTCCTTAGCAGGAGACTACTTCCCAGGGAACAGAGGTGGAGTGCCATAGAAAGGGAAGCTTTTACTGTGGTCTGGGCGCTGAAGAAGTTGAGACCATACCTGTTTGGGACTCACTTCCGGGTTCAGACAGACCACAGGCCCCTCAGATGGTTGATGCAAATGAGGGGTGAGAATCCAAAACTGCTGAGGTGGTCCATCTCCCTACAGGGAATGGACTTTACGGTGGAGCACCGTCCTGGTACAGAACACGCCAACGCAGATGGTCTGTCCAGGTTCTTCCGCCTTAGTGAAGAGAACTCCAATGGGGTTGGGTAGTTCTCCCTACTTTCAGCTGGAGGGGACATGTGTTAGACTTGGCATCTTTTGGCGTGTTTCCCTGACTTTTTGCTTTCTGACCTCCCGGTTTTGACTCTGTTTTTGCTGGTGTGATGATTCTGCGCACTTTCCTCACTGCGGTCCAGTGGGAAAGTGCAAGTGCTCCTGTATGAAATGTGTTATGGATTAGTGTTTCCATGATTGGCCTATTTGGTTTATGTGTCAGTCCCTTGTAAAGTGCACTACGAGTGCCAGGGCCTATAGACCAAATGCTGTTGGTGGGCTGCAGCACTGGATTGTGCCACCCACGCAAACAGCCCGTAAAGTGTAACTCGGACCTGCCAACGCAGAGCCTGTGCGCAGCCTGGGGCTGCCATGTCGACTTGGCAAGTGCACACACTTGCAAGTCCCTAAACCTTCCCTTTGCTACATGTTAGTCACCCCTAAGGTAGGCCCAAGGTACCCCTGTGGGCAGGGTGTGGTGTATGCGAAAGGTAGGACATGCCCTGGTGTGTGCGGCATGTCCTGATAGTGAATTACAGCCTAGTTCGTTTTTCACTATTGCAAGGCTACCTGTTCCCCCTAGGCCAGGACGGGCAGTTTTGATTATTACAGCTTATAATCCTAACTGACCCCGGGAACATGGTAGAAATTCGAGTTTAGTATGCCTGGACTCAGAATGATAAAATGCATCTTTTAGTGAAGTTGGTTTTAACATTCTGTGTTTGAAAATACCACTTTTAGAAAGTGGGTATTTTCTTGTCTAACCATCCGAGCCTGCCTCTGCGAGGTTGTGTATTCCTTGTCTGGAGTGTGAGTGACAGGGGCTGGGGGATGCCAGGAGACAGGGTGAGTCAGCACAGGGCTGAATAGCAAGATCTACATGTAGATGGGTGGGAGGGGTCGCACCTGGGCCCTGAATAGGACAGTGCCTTCCCTCCACAATGCTGGCTCCACCTCCTGTGGTGCGTCTGATGTCCCTGGCCTACTCACTGAAAGAAGGGACGGAGACTTGTCAACAAAGTGCTCCAGAACTGGTTTGGACTAGGCAAAGGCCTCTCTGCCTTCAGAGAACAAAGGAATTTGGGATATAAATATTGGGGCCCTGACCCCATGAATTTAGATCTCGCTGGAATCAAGGAACCTGCCAAGACGAAGAGCTGGAAGAGCTGCCAGGAGGAGTACTGCCCCTTTGCTGTGTTGTTGCTTTGTTGGGTTGGCCTGCAGCTGCTGCTTCTGCCTTGGGCAGTGAAAGGACTGAACTTTCTACTAACTTGTGCTGAGTATCTCCAAGGGCCTGAAACCGAGCTGGCCTCCTGTTAAGAAGTCTCAGGGACTACAAAGACTTCACAAGCCTCTGGGTACCGCTTCTGGAACGCTGTTTCAGTGGCCACAGAGGAAGGGAACTGCAACCGACTCCGTCAACCGAATCCATCCCTGGCCGGTGACCTGTTTGCACCGCAGACCGCATCGCCCCGCTTCGCATCGCAACCCTGGTCTCACCGTGGGCGACGTCCGACGCCGCCAACATCGAGCCGCTGCTTGCACCGTGACCTGTGGGCACCGCAGTTCGCATCGCATCGCTTCACTGAACCAACCGGACCCGACCGACGCGGTCGCTGCAACTGGCTCAAGAGTCGTGACCGCACCGCATTTGGGGCACCGCTCGCACGCCTGCGACGCACCGCTCCGACTCGCACCGCTGTCCGACGCCAGCTCCCGCACTCCGGCTAGGTCGCCTGCATCGCAACCTGTCAGCACCGCATCGAGCATCGTCTCACCCTGCATCGCACGCCTTGGACTCACCGACTCCGTCTGCACGACGCTCATCGAGCCGCTGCCTGCACCGCATCGAGGGACACCGCACCTTGCATCGCTCCGTCTTGCACCGCAACCGCGACGAACGCCGACCGGCTCGTACACTCCGTACCAGCCACAACGAGAAAGGTACTGTAACCAAGTCTGTTCATGACTCTGCTGGCCCGTATCGACGCGGTCGGCTGGAACTGTTAGACTCTGTGGTTTTCAGCATCACGGTAGGCTCGGACGGAGCTACCGACTGCGTACGAACTTTGTTTTTGAACTATTCTTGCAAAGAAGAAGTTACCGTATCAAGCATTCATTTTTAAAGTATAGTATTGTGGATTTTTGTCGTAATTGGTCTTGTCTTGAGTATATAAAATATTGGTTATTTTTCTAAACTGGTGTGGTGTCCGTTTGTAGTGCTTACACTGTATTACTGTTGGTTATGTGCAAATGCTTTACACACTGCCTCTGAATTAAGCCTGACTGCTCGTGCCAAGCTACCACGAGGGTGAGCAGGGGTTACTTCACGAGTGTAACACCCTTACCCGGACTAGGAAGAAGGGTCCCTACTTGGACAAAGGTGCAAGCCCTTGCCAACTAGAGATCCCATTTCTAACAACCATTAATTAATCTGATATATACAACCATTATCCGCAACTTTAACGAATGAATATATCAGCTTAGGACTCCACGCTAGTCTCTCACCTCTTTATACATCTCTGCCACATGATATCGACATCAGGCTAGTCAGATATGGAGATTAGGCTATGTTAGGACGATATATCTAATAACTAACAATAGAGTACAATACTACACTCTAAGATGGCCGACATACGAATCACCCAATCGGCAGTCGCCAGCAACTTATGCACAAATTTAGCGCAGTGACGCGAGCACTTTTGCACTGTATAAATTCTTGTTCACATTGTTGATAAAACCGCGCCACTCAATGCCAAATTTGAAGCCCTTGATGCGCGTCCACATCAAGGTAATAGCCAGAACTATAGACTTTCACCACATTCAAAGATGGCCTCCATGGTTACACTGTAGATGATGTCATGCCGACACCATCATACCACACACCAGGTGCGGCTGATTTACCATGCTTAATGGCACCAGGAGAGGGTATTTAAGACAGGAACCGACAACCTGTCTTTTCCTTCCTGATGCAGCGGAGCGGGTAGGTGAGCCGGACTGCTCTGAGCGGGAGCAGGTGAGTACGGATTACACTTTGAGACTATGCCTGGTCACAAGCTGTTAAGAGAGGTAAGAGATGCTGGGAATTGCTGACAAGTTACCGCTGGTCTCTGGGAAGGGTACGCTGACTCTGATGTTCTGTAGAGCTCTGCACTAAGACATAGCTTGGGCGCTGTAGGCGCTCTTAACACATCGCACGATTGGCATAATGTCGGAGCGCATGATGAAGGCGCCAGCAGCTACGCAGGTAGGTCTGGGGCACTTTTGAGTCTGTTGAATAACCTTGTCAATGATACCAATTTCACGACTTTGGGCTTACTTTAACCTGAACCATGCCCACTTTCACTTTTAATGCTCTAGAGTCATGGCCTTAGCAACTAAACGTTGTGCCTACAAGCCCACACCCAACATATTTTGTTGATTGTTTTTTCCTTTTAATAAACAGCGACACTACGTTGAGTGTCCATATACTCCGCTGCGGTCTGATGAAGCAGCACTTGAATCCTTAAGACGTGAGCGGATACTCACTCACCATGTTGTCCAATTACTCAAACTGGTTACACAGAGGTTTTATATTCTAAATACAAATGAAGGCACACGTAGAATGTGATATGCATGAAATCACGTTGTTTTTATCACTTGTATAGATTCAAAGAGGTTGTGTACGGTGAAACACACCCACTTGAATCAATAGGACCATGTACCAATATTTCCATTTGGTTTTTTGATCCTTTTTGTTTGTACTCTAGGTTGGCTGCTTTTCTCCGGGGCAACGTCCTACTGAGAGAAGAAGTGGTATGTAGAACCACACCACACACTGTAGATAGTTTTCATTTAGTCACTAGGTCCTGAGGAATCGCCAACTGATCTATTAGAGACATTTTATAGGCGAGAAACATGTTGACCACAAAGGGGTAGAGCGTAATTTCTGTCAGATTAAAACAAAATAGTCGCCCTCCTTCTTTTTACTTTTTAATCAGGTTGTGACCTCTCCAGAATAAAAATAATTATAGAGGATTCCCTTACCTGTTTTAACCCACACACCACATCTACATCTTACCAGGCCCCTCACACCCACGGCACCTATACGGCAAGGAACAAAAGATCTCCGATAAAGAGCCCCTTTATGGGTGCCCGTCGAGCATTGCAGCGCTGGCTCGACGAGGAGCAGACCCATATGATGAAGCATGACACCTAGCTTGCTGGGTGTGTGAGGGTCCTAGTTCCGAAAGGAGGTATTTCCCACCTCCCCACCACTCTGAGTACTAACCAGGTGGCCAACTTGCCACCCAGGAATACCGTACCTCTTTTGTCTTCTAGTTCTACCCAGGGCAAGTACGGTGGACCTTTATCAAGCCCTCATTGTCCCCCTTGTTGTTTACTAGGTCCATGGGACCCCCTTTTCATCCCTTCAGAAGGAGCCCTCAGTGGGTGCACTGGTAGTGCACCACCTTTTTGGGCCCTTCTAAGGGCATGTTTGCCTCCTTGCTCACGCTGGTAATTCGGAGCAGGCACAGAGGCAAAGTGATTCCCTCATTTGCATGGGGGCGTACAATAGTGCTGGAGCTACCTGTGTATTACAGAAAGGGCTTCACAAGCATCTGCAGCCCCTTCTATAATATCAAAGTGCCCCAGGGGTGCACAGAATGGGCGCAAATGCCTGTTGCACCCCTGGGGCACTTCTGTATTACGGCCCCTGGAGTTGAATATTTAACAAAAAATCAAGACGTCAGTTATTTAAACTCTGAAGAGTTACGTGAAATACTTGAAAATCATACTGGGAGCATACGGGACACATTCAACTGTTCACTGCAGGCGTCACAAACCCCCACCAGAGTGGAGGAACAGCAGGTCAGTAGACTGTTCCTACGTCCGGTGGGGATTTCAGGGAATAGGGTGTTTTCCCATGTTTGAGGAAGGCATTGTTAGAAAAGGGAGAGTCTACCCCTTTCCAGGGAAGTCTTTTTCAAACAAATTCTTGCTAGAATTGAATCAAGCTCAATGGGAGTCCCTCGTTTTGATTCCCATTCCATTGACCTTGGCTTGATCTGTTCCTGTACGGGTACTAGGCCCAGCCACACAAGTAGTACAGCATTTTTATTGGGCCAAGTTGGATAATGATGGGTGGTAGAAATGTTGTGCATTCCTGAAGCTTCCATCACTAAAATGCACAGAAAGTGTGTGATTTTAGGCAAAGTTTGAGGTTTACAGAGCATTGTGGGTAAGAAAACATTGTGGGATCCACACAAGGCACACCATCCTGGAATTCCTTAAGTGTCTACTTTTCAAAAATGCTTGTGGTTGGCAGGTTCTCAAGGGTGGCGGCCATGCCTGACCCCAAATACTGCAGCTACCCCTATCACTGATCTTTCCACTTAACGTTTTAGGGCCTTTTCTGCTGTGGTCTCTTGGCCCACGTACACAAGTGGGGTACTGTAGTTAATGGGACAGTTGAGGGAACGCTGGGTGGTGTGAAATTTTGGGATCCCCGCAGAACCTGAAACTTTTCCACATAGAAATGTGAGGAAAATGTGTGTTTACCCAAAATTTAAGTTTTGAAAGGCTTCTGGGTAAAACACCTCTTGAGATCCACACATGCAACGACCTGGACTCCCCATTTTGTCTAGTTTTCAGAGATGTGAAGGTTTTGTATATTTCCAAAGGTGCCCCTGAGCTGGGGCCCAAAATTCACAGCTACCTCAGTTGCAAAAAAAGGGTTGGTTTTCAGTGGAGAAAGCTGATGGGTGCAGGTTGCTTTTTAGGCCCTTTCTTGTTGCGGGCACTAGGCCCACCAACACAAGAGAAGTACCATTTTTACCTGCAGACTTGAGGAAATGCTAGGTGGTAGGACATTTGTGGGATCCCCACAGATTCCAGAACTTTCCACCACAGAAATGTGAGGAAAATGTGTATTTTTGGCCAAAGTTTGAGGTTTGCAAGGGCTTCAGTGTAAAAAAACCCGTTGAGAGCCACACAAGTCAAGCCACCCTAGACTCTAGTTTTCAGAAAGGTGTAGCTTTAGTAGGATTCTCAAACAAGGTGCCAGCTGAGCTTGGGCCCAAAAAACACAAAGATAACCAAATTGCAAAAAAGAGTCGGTTTTCAGTGGAAAAAGTTGATACAGCCATGTTGCGGATTGGGCCCTTTCCTTTCACGGGGCTAGGCCCACCCACAAAAGTGAGGTACTATTTTTATTAGTGGATTTGGAGGAATGCAGGGCGTAGGAAATTTGTGACTCCTTGCAGATTCCATAACTTTCCATCACAGAAATGTGAGGAAAAATGTGTGATTCTTTCTTAAGTTTAAGGTGTCCAAAGCTCTTTGGCTAAAAAAATCTGGTGACAGCCATGCAAGTCATGGCACCCTGGGTGTCTAGTGTGCAGAAATGTCTGGGTATGGTATGTTTTCCTGGGTAGCAGCTGAACTAGGACCCAAAATCCGCAGCTACCGACATTGTAAAAAAAGCATGGATTTTAATGGGTAAAATATAATGTCTCCAGGTTGCATTTTGGGGTGTATTGTGTGTTTATCAGAAGACTTGTGGGAATACAGAATAGTAGAAGATTTGTTATTATCAATTTGATTTCTCTGCATTTTTGCCTTCCAAAATGTAAGTCAATGTGTAAGAAGACATTTTGCAAGTCGGTTTCCTTCATACCCATTTTTTATTTTTTATATTTTACCATATGAATTGCTCTATCCTCGGTATACAATGAAAAACTATTTTCAGGTGCAGGTCAGTTGTTGGTTTTTGGTACCTTGAGTTCTTGGAGAACCTTCAAACTCTATGTATCCCCGCAGCCAGAAGGGTCTAGCAGATGTAAAGGTATACTGCTTTTGTAAATTGGTCATCGTGACAAGAAGTTACAAATAAAAACGTTGTAAAAAAGTATTGTTTTTTACTGCTCATTTGTAATTTTTCTTTATTTAAACAGTTAGCTTCTGTGGGAAAAATTAAAGGATCTACAAAATGACCCTATGATGAATTCAGAGTTTTGTCTACTTTGCAGAAATGTACACCTTTCCAGCACGACCCGTGGGTTTCATATCTGTTTTCACCACAAACTAGAAGTAGATTGAAAGGACAAACATTTTGAAAAATGGCAAAACTGTGGTAAAAAATTGTTTGTTTGATACAGCTCTGCATGTTCCAGAAAGCGGGGAAGACAGTGATTTTAGCACGCAAACCTTTAATTGATGCAATTTTTAGGTTAAAAAACAGCACTTTTTTGCAGAGCACTTTTTTCCCATTTTCCCCAAAATCTTTTAATTTAGCTATATTTTGTCCATTTTCTCAGTCCCTTCCAGGGGAATCTAAAAACCCTGGGTACCTTCAGAATCCCCATGATGTTGGTAAAAAAGGATACATATTTGGCGTAGATACCGGACGTGGAATTGTTTTTATAGCGGTGTGAGCGTGAAGTACCCCTAATAGACAAAATAGGGCTCAGCCCTGAGGTGGAAAAGACTCAGCAGTTAAGGGGTTAAACTGTACAGAAATGTCTGTGAACAAACCTTAATAGAAAACTCATATTGCCAAATGAGATCATAATGTACATTTGTAACTGAGGGTGAAAAAGTAACTTGCTGGCCTTTATGATAAAATCACAAACAAATTTATTGACAACAGTAGCAGCCTAGAAAGCACTGAATAATGGGCTACAGCACTACATTTTTGTTATATTTACTTACAGATGTTTGCACCATCATGGCACGCTGGTCTCTCATCTGTCGCACAATATCCAGTGGATAAACAGGTTGATTGCTTTCAATTAAACACATGGCAGTTTCCATAGTAACCAGTACACCTGTGCGGCCAATTCCAGCGCTGTAAAATCATGGTAAAGGTTATGAAGCTAGCAGTCAGAGTCATAAAGACATATCTCCAGAGCAGCTTTTGACCACCGGGGAACCGCCACAGGTCACACTATCTGAAGTAGCATGCAACTTACTTGTGAACATGATTGTGTCACAACTTTCACTATACCGTTCGAAATTCTGGCTTGTCCCAAGTTTAATGCTGGTTAAATTAATGAGTGAACTTTCGAACAACACTTTTAAAAACTGACAGGGACACAAACACCACCACCCCTCATCAGTTGATGAGAAAGTCAACCACTCGGAGAGACCCAACTCTTGCCCTTCCAAAAGACACACAACTAGTATATATTTGTTAGCATATGTCATGTTATCCCTTCCTTTAAGGAAGCCCTAAGTATTCATTTCCTACTCATATATATAGGGAGGCAGTCTGCTCATTAGGTTGGGTACAATGTGCTAAAAACTTGAAAGGAGGAAAGCAACACAGGAGATATTCTTGTGAGGAGCCCGAACACCCTCCATGTCCGGTCAGCAAAAAGATTCATTTACATTCTAGCAAAGTAAAATATATTTTTTGCTCTTCTATGTCAAACACAGTACATCTTATGAGAGCACTCTAAGAGCACTAGAGAAGACAATCTTAGAGATGTTCAACAAGCTCACGTGCTAATAGAGAATTGTGAGAAGTACAAGGAAGATCTGTAGATGTTTGTACTGAAGATCCTCTATATGGAGTCACTCAAAATGTGGGTATCTTTTCCTTTTGATACCACGAGATGCAGAACAACATAGCTGCACTAGGCTGTTAGCTCTCGTGATTGTTAAACACATCAGAATAATGATACTCTTTGACAAATTACGTTTTTGAGAGGGCTGCATGAAGGATCTTGGTTGGTTGTTTGATAGAGGCACCAGATTGTGATAGGTGTTCTGAACTTCCAATTCGAATTCCAGAGATTCCCTCTGAAGTAGACGATGGAACAAAAAATAGAAAGTATTACACTTATCTAGCAGGTGTCCAGACCCATCCATGCCCACGTGAAAGATGATTTTCAAATTAAAAATATACTGCACATTTTAGGTTGGCTTTGCTTGACATGACTAGGCTGCAGCATTTAAAAGAGTTCTAGTTTACTTGTATGCACGAGTCCTGCACGTTCATATTTTCATTCTGTTTCAGAAAATCATTTTAATTCAACTGCATGCTATGGTCTCTACTTGCATGTAACAAAATAATGTTTCACTAGCTTCTCCAGGAGAGGATGTTCTAAGTTTGTAACATTTGCAAGACTACTTAGCTAAGTGCTCCGTATGCATGTTGATTTATTTATGTGCAAAAGCAGCTTATTGTTCAATCGTGTTTTCATTAATACACGCATTATTTTCTCTTTGCAACAAATAGTGTGCAATATTAGCCAATGCTATTATGAGTTACTTTAAAATAATAATGTGATTAGTGCTGAGCACGTAACATTTCAGAAACGTTATATTGTGCTATGAAACGTCTGTGCATTCTTTGTCTGAAACATTCTAAAATTAAAAGATGTGTTATTTGGGAAATAGAAAGACTTTAGCTTTGGACTTTGAATGAGATAGACCTTGTCAGTCTGCTTGGCACTTAGCAAGAGCCAGATGCTAGTAGTTTATTCCTATATTTAGGGCTTGCTCTCCGAGTAGCTGACAGATGTGCTGTGCTTATTAAGTCTCTTAAAGGCACATGGAACTCTGCATTTATTATGATTTGACTATATTAATTCCATTGATGAATGGCTAATACTTTTTCTTTCTGTTATGATTATTTGAATAAGTTAGCAGAAGTGAGATTAGTGTCTCAAGCCTTTTCCTTAATGTGATTGGTTAAACATGAGATTTCTCCCTTTGCCACGACTTGACCCTGGTAAAATGAATTATGTGTGTAAGTCAACACCCATGAAGCAATAGACCTTTCCAAAAACAGGGTTAGAGTGCTCCCTGGTGAGGCGAGGTATCAGAGATGTCAATACTTCAAAAAGTTACAATGACTCGTTGAACTCTCCACAGGCAGGAGTGGAGCAGATTAGTCTTTAAACTTGTATAAAGTGTATTCTGGAAGGTTCCATTGGCAGTAATAGCCATTAATGGCAAGCCAGTTCTAGGAAGACATTTTAAGTTCTGACATGCAAACTATTTTGAGGTGCCATTGCGTGTCCAAGAGTGAATAAGGCTGTACCTACTAATAAATGGCTTTTCCAAAACCGCAGGGGACACATCACTGTGACAACTGTATAGAAGCAAATAATTGGGCATTGTGGCCAGAAGCTTCAATGTCTTAATTGTCAACATTCCTAGCTGCGTGAATCATATTCTTCACTGTGACACAGAATGTTGCAGGCCCAAGTATACCATTATCTACCCTACATTACATACATTTTGTTCAACAATTTGCCATTCTTAACGTGTAAGAGACTTTACTTATGTAAAAATAGATAATTCCGAATTGTACAATATTTGAATATCTTCCATCTACGCCTACCAAAGAAAATATGAATTCTGGTTTATTAAGGATAATTTTATGCTCACTCTCTATATGTAGTAGTAAATGTATTTATATCTTGTCTCTTAACTTTGCGGTTAGTCATAGAAATCAAAAAGCTGCTGATTTGAAAAGGGTTTTAATATGGTGGTGGCAGTCTATTTCCCCCAATTATTCTGAAACCGTAATTGTAGAATCCGAATTATTGTTTAGAAACCTGTCACCTAATAGACCCATGGACTCAGTGATTATTAGTGGAGACTAACACAAAGATCATTATTATTACCAAGAAGCATGAAGGATTACAAAGTTTGGAGATATGACATGCCCTATTCATTTAAGCTACCTCTGATATCAAGGGCCACACAAGTCTGCCATTCTTCAAATCTTCTTCTAAAATGCTTAATGGCAGAGTCTCTGGGGATATCGCTGGTAATGATTCACGCTACTCTGGAATTAGTTCCTCACAACTAAATTACACCTTTATCAGTGGTGACCAGCCGAGCACAGCTGTCACATTTACTTACCCTTTGATCAGTATGTTAATGGTTTGGCATACTACTGGTAATGGCATCTGCTTGTTACCTTCTTGTCGGGATCCTCTGCCCCCCGGACCCCGAACGTGCCTGTCTACCTGATGGAACCGCCCCTTTCTCTCCCCTCCAGCTGCCGGAATCGGAGGTGTGTCTTCCTGGGCTGGAGGCCTCCTGCGCCTCGCCTGTCTGGCCCTTTAACGTTCCGGACGAGGAGGAGACCAGCCCCGCCCCTTGGAGGTGGGACCAAGGAGCGTCACCGGGAGATAAGAGCCCTGGAGCCTATGAGGAGGTGTTCGAGACCCGGAAGGAGGAAGACGGACGAGTGCATCGAAAACCGGAGAACAGAGAGCAGCAAGAGAGAAGGGGAAACGCCACCGACGAACTCGCGGAGATAGCGAAGGAAGAGCCAGGAGGCCAACGGCTTCGCGTAGCGCCCCGCCACGTTCACGGAGAAACGTGGCTAGAACAGGTGCGTGCCCGCTTCAGGGGACCCGGGAGGCTGGAGGCGGTGTTACCGGGAGGCGGGAGAGAGCAGGGGAAGTAGCCCTTCTGTAAGAAGACCTTGAGGGTGGTGCGCTGCATAAAACCCTACCCGCTCTGGTGATGGCCCCTTCTCCCACACCTTCCTAGGAACAGACCGGGTATTGCCTCCCTTCACACCCTCCCTGTGCACTGTTCAGAACTACCGAGGCACTAATCAGAGAGCACCTTCTTGTTTTCTTTTCCCTTATACACCGGAGTACCCGCCCTACCTCAGTCCAGCGAAGATGCCAAGGAGGAGAAAACCCATCCGCCTGAGGTCGATGTCACCTGGAAACCCTTACATCCTTGTTTCTTTTGCCCCCTTAATAAAAACCCTTGATTCAAGCTATCTGGTGTCACTTCTCTGCCTGCACCGTGTGACAATTCTACCCATCTTTTCTTCCCTACCTGGGACACATCATTAGTGAGAACAAGAAATGCATGCTCTGGGAGCATATAACCAATCAAACAAACACATCCAGGGAAGCACTGATGAATTTGCCAACCAAACACACTGGCTCTCTGATAATACAGAAGCTTTACTTGGTACAGCTAAATTAGATAAGTGCTTGCTTGGCTTTACTCCCTTCTACCAGGTGCATAAAGATAATCTGGCTTTCTCAAAAACTGATGAGTTTCTTTAAATATAAGACAAAGCTGGCATGGGAAGAAAAAACATTGATCGAAAAATGCTTATGGTATAGAGAAAAAAGATAGGAAGAGTTTAGATAACTACTAGCAAGAGGCACAGAGTCCTTAACTATGGGTAGTTCTTCTACTCTAATAACCTATAAACAGTGTGGTGACCATCTCTCACCATTATACTGTACCCACAATCATGTCTTCCTTCAGAAGTCAACATTAGGGAACTTTTCTGTCCAACTTTTTTAAGCAGTCATAGAGCTTTCATTACATACATGAAACCCTTCAAAGCAATCTGAACTGCTGACTGTTCTGATTTATCATTGTATGGACATACTTACTGGTGAACTGCAATTCTACCAAATCAAACTAAATCTTGCCCATTATTCATTTATGATCTACCAGTCAGTGTCAGATCTGTTCTCAATCATTAAAAAAAACACTTTTTAATTATTTTCTTTCATTTTATAAACAAAACATATACTTAACACACAAATTCATCAAAAAATAGCATCAAAAGTTCATCCTTAAACCTTATTTTACTCACTCATACACTCTAAAATGATTTTTGGATTGAACAGGATGCATACCAAATACTGCCGTGCCACTCAGAAAATAAAGTATACAACATACTCTAATCTTGATCTACTTGGGGGAGAAGTGGGGTATTGGGAAATCTCCATAGTATGCTTTAATGTCTGACAAGAATTCTCTCAAATTGGGGAAAAAATGTGCTTTTTAAAATTAATTTAGGATTTAATTTGAATGTTAAAAATGTTTCTGTTAATAACATGAAGGAGAATGTTTTATTAAAAAGTTTTATTGAGTGGGAATTATGACTCCTAATTAAATGGTGGGAAAGAGTTTGCTTGATTTCATAGTTTCATTGATATCCTTTACTTACCAAGGCTACTAGGGTTATTAAATTGAGGAATACAACTCTACAACTGCCCTTTAAACAGCTCATGGCTGAATGCTATCTTGATTCAGGTTTACAAAAAAAGGTCTGGAAAAAGATCCTGCTTATTATTGATGCACAATTGTTTCCCTAAAGAACAAATTACTTAACTTTGGTAACAGCTCTTCTTGTGGAGACTCTATCTAACCTCAGATTCCTTACCTTAGAATATTCTCCAGGCATCAGACTGAATCCGGAAAATCTTGAGCAGTGTCTCTGCGCACTGGTAGATGGCACCAACTGCTCTGCGTCGTCGTCCACGCCTCATGTGATGTGCATGATGCTTATCTAGGCACCATCCATCACTCTGACATCAGTTTCCTTCATGATGCATTCCACCCCCACAGCCGCTGAGCCACGTCCGATTATTTCTTACCAGTGTGCTGGATCGAATAGGACCTTCCATATGAGGAAGTGCAATTCACAAAGTGGGGAGGAAGAGAGGGTTGGTAAGGATCTGCGGTTGGATAGAGTCTACCATTAAAAGGGATTACTGAATGTAAGTAACTTGATCTTCTGGAAGAGACATCTAACGACAGATTCCTTACCTTAGAATAGATACCACAGCAATAGATGCCTCAGTGGAAGGGCTGCGAACTGACTTAAATCAAGACGTCCTGCAAGACTGAGCGGGCAAAGTACCCCTCTCAACTGTCCTCACAATCCAGGCAGCAGAGCTTCCTGAAGATATGAAGTGACACCCATGTGGCTGCCTGACAAATATCAAGAACAGGGACTCCGTGTGCTAACAAAGTAGTCGCAGCCTTGGCTCTGGTAGAGTGAGTCCTCCAGTCTTCTGGAGGCTGCTTCTTTGCCATTGCATAGCAGATGTTTATGTAGAGTATAATCCATCGAGAGATCTACTCTTCTTTGCTCCGGCGAATCCAATGAAAAGCTGATCAGTTGGTTGTCCTTGGTACGATCAACAAAAACTAAGAGCCCTCTTGGGATCCAGACGATGGAGCCGATCCTCCTCCTTAGAGGGGTGAGGCGGACAAAGAACACTGGAAGGGTGATTGCTTGATTGACGTGGAAGGGAGCCACCGCCTTGAGTAGGAAGGAGGCCTGTAAAGCTCCAGAAAAGCCTGTGGATCTCATCCATATGTGACAGTGTAGCACCACACTAGTGCCGACTGCTTGCTCAGTGGTATCCAGTCCAGTGTGCATCATCTTGGTCACTCTGAATGGTTTGAGTCAAAGAGACCCTAAATCTTCTAGGACCGCCGACAAGATCTCACTTACCGTGTCCCGGAGGGCATGCATGTAACAGCCTAGTAGGCATCCAGCACTGACCGACCTTAAGGCTAGGCTCGTCAAAGAGAACAAATGTTTCCTAAATGCCTTAAACCTTCTTGACTCTCAGTCAGGAGAGGGGTATTGGGAATGAATTAAGATTTAGCTTGAGAATACGAAAATACAGGTCACAAGGCGCCAGTCTGTGACATCTGGCCACCTGCCTGTTCACTGGCAGGCAAGAGCAAGGTTTAAACTAAGTACTCATAAGGGGGCTGGTTAAAACCTCACTGAACAGTGTAAAGGGCTCAGAAGAATTCTGCCCAGGCTGAAAACCTTCAGTAAGCACATCTATTTTAATCTCAAAAGAGGGGAGTTGTAGATCCAGGACCTCTGAATCACTTCTGAGGACTTCACTAAGGAAGCACTCACTTCAGTTGGTGGCCCAAGAGGTAAAATCAACCCTGTCTCTGGAAAAGTATCATGCCCACTGGCCTCTTGTACGTCCATATACAAACTGAAATTATGTGGGGGTAAATACCTTCACATCATCTCCAGTGTCATCACCATTTTCATCTTCAACTGAAAAACAGACTTTTCAATTCTAGAACGGGAGTGTTCCTGTAGCAAAATTATAATTTGCCTGGAGCAATTATTACTGTTCAAACATTCCTGCTTTCTCCAGTGTAGCGTTCACTGAAACACACTGCTGCTATTTCCTGCATGTACTCAGATCTAGCATGACATGTGCATATTTCCTCATTAACACAAATGAGGCTGGATGAGTGGGCAGATAAATGATTGTGAGCACAGAGAAAATTCAGAGCCTTTGTAAGGCACAGTGGGACAACAGTGGGACGACAGGGGGTGTTAGCAAAACTATAATTTGCCAGGAGCAATGAACATTGTTCAAACATTCCTCTTTTCTCCAGCATAATGGTCACAGCAATACACTGTTGTCATTTCCTGCATGTAGTCAGAGCTGGCATGACTTGTGCGTATTTTCCTGTTTTACACAACTGAAACGTTGCATTCTTGTGTTTACGCTTCGATTTGGACTTCAACTAAACAGATGACCTCTTTCAATGTTTGGCGATGTACAGCTTCGCTACACAGTCACAGATTGCCTTCGGGTTCATGAGGGCACATTCCTCACTCAACTTCAAGTCATGCCCAAACACCAGAGGCACACCTCGTGTGGGCCAGTCACTGACACCTGTTTATGAAGTCATGTCACAGTCTTAGCCCTGTAGTCTTGAGTGAGACATCACTCCCTTGCGTGATGGTACTCAGTGTGAAAAAACTTGTTAAACCAAAGAGAAAAGAGAGTGGAGCTCTGGATCCGCATTCGAAGTCATGGAAAGAATGGAACTGGCATCTGTGTGCACAGGTGGCGCTTGTATTTGGCTCTGGTCTGTCAGTTCTGGGTATAAAGTCAAAGAGGAGCTGCATGGCCCTACCTGGAGGCGCGTGGGAGCACTGCTATGAAATAGTCCAGATCTAGCCTGGCGGCCTGGGAAATATTCTAAAGGTGAGGAATCTGCAGTTAGAAGTATCCGTCAGAAAGATAAAGGCATTAAAAACTTTTACTAATCATAGTTTCATTAAAATTAAATAAGGAATTTGATTCAAAGTCATATATAGATGAACCAGGAGACATACAAGTTCTTTCCTAAGCACAAGAGGTTGAATGGATATTTTAGAATTCGAATATTCTTTTTTTTTTACATAATTCTTAACACATTTTGACATTTCTAAACGTTCTAAATAGCAGGTGTGATTATTACAGAATATCTTAACACTCAATTGATCAACTTTGGAAAATTGAAAGTCTGGGATTCAAACTGCTGACTTGCAGGTCAAGCACAAAGTCTGCTACTAGTGCTTAATTCCCAAGTCATCTTGCTGTCTTACGGTTAGGCAAAGGCTTGAACAGAGTTATGCAGAGACTGCTGGTGAACTATTAAAGTGGTGGGGCATAAACACCCATCTCAAATGGGAGCGTGTGAGTGATGCCAGGGAGCACAACATACTTTAGAAGGGTTGGGTGGTTAGGAGGGTTCTCATCCGGAGAAAAGTTAAAAAAAATAATGCAAAATTGTGGGGCACTGATGAAATATGCCATAAAGTTTGTGGTGTGCCAGATAATCACCTTTTGTGTGTTTCATGTACCGCCCTAAGTGGTGGTACATGAAGGACCTGGCTTGGCAGTTCGGGCTGGACAGCTCCCATGAGGAACAGGGTCAAGAATGATTTGCACATGGTTAGGTCCAAACTGAGGTGGCATGGTGAGCAAAAGAACAATGGGTTGGAGTGCTACCCCAAGCTATTGCCAGTGATTAGACTTATTGCAAGCAGCCTCCCATCAAATTTTGCGTGTTTTATGTATCACCCTAAGTGTCATGGGTATGCCCACACATGGGTTCCATGCTTACTATATATAACTCTAAGGGAGAAAAAGAGGCTGAGAAGGGCCCACACCTGCCTCTCAAGTAACTATAAAACACCATGATGATGTGGTATCCTTATATTGGAAGCGACTGGAGGAAATGTCAGAAGCAAATCAAATGATTCAATTGTATTTAATATAAAGAAGAATCTTATGCTTTTATGTCCCCTACTGAGGGTGGCAATTACCAGAATTGGACGAGGTGGGCTCACTCACATAATGTGACATGCTTTACCATAGGCCACCTCGTTCCATCCTGGTAGGATGATACCACCAGGGCGGACTTAACCTTGGGTTGGGCTATCTCGAGAGAGTTCTTAGAAATTATTATAGTTTTCTGGATAACAAGGGTCCAGTTGCTAACTAAAAATACCTCAGGGTATACTACTAAAATGACATGCGTGGTGCCTATATAAGTGCCACCCATGCGCGGCTGATGGTTGTTTATTTTTGTGACTTTCCACCCCAGAAGCAGAGCCACAAAGAACACTGGTGTGTAGAACTAGGGACCTGAAAAGGGAGTAGCCCTGTACCTATAAATCCGCCCACAGAGTGGGGAGGATGGATGGTTCGGTAAGGAATCTGTGGCTAGAAATAGTCTTTACCAGATAAGGTGTTACCGAAGCTAAGTAATTTGATCATCCGATTAAGGCTTCTAGCCAAAGATTCCTTATCTTAGAATAGATACCCAGCAATACATTCCCCGGAGGTGGGTCTGCGAACTTGATTTAGACTAAGAAGTCCTGCAGGACCAAACGGGTTAAGTGCCTGTCCCGATGGGACCCGACTGTCCAGGCAGTAGTGCTTGGTGAATATGTGCAGCGAGGCCCACACTGCTTCCTGGCAGACGTCCAGGACCAGAACTCCGTGTGCTAAGGCAGTGGTCGCAGCATTTGCTCTGGTGAAATGAGCACGCAAATCCTTTGTGGGTTGCTTCTTGGACAATGCGCACAAATTTTAATGCAGAGTACAATCCAGCGAGAGATGGGTTGTTGATGCACGACATTCCCATTTTTTGGCTCCGACATATCCCACGAAGAGTTGATCTTCCACCCAGAAGGTTTTGTGCGGTCAAGTTAGAACAACACTCTTTTTGGGTACAGCTGACAGAGTCTCTCCTCTTCCATAGAGGAATGAGGCAGAGGGTAAAAGGTAGGCAACATGATGGACTGGCCTACGTGGAACAGGGTAAGTACTTTCAGCAAGAAGGATGCTAGGGTCCGAAGAACCAGTTTGTGTGGGAAGAAAGAGACGTATGGAAGCTGAGATAACCGCGCCTGCAGTTCACTGACCCTCCGGGTAGATGTAATTGCCACCAGAAAAGCTGTCTTGATGTGAAAAGTCTAAAAGGGCAGGTATGAAGTGGCTCAAAAGGAGCACACATTAGAAATCTAAGAACCAAGTTAAGGTCCCATTGAGGCCTAATGAAGGGAGCTGGAGGAAACAAGCGCTTTAAACCTTTAGAGAACCTATTTACAGGGACTTGAACAGGGAAGGCTGATCTGGCAGGAAGACGGAGATGGCAGATAAATAAACACCCAGCCTTGGCCAGGGTAAGGATAAACAAAAGAACTGGGGAAAGGAGTGCAGATAAAGAGTCAACCTGTTTGGCTGTACACCATGCCACAAAATTGCTCTGATGGGCGGCGCATACCACCTTGGTGGAGGGATGCCGACCTGCCAAGATAACAATACAGACTTCAGGTGGAAGTTGGAAAGTTGTAAACTGTCACCGCTCAATCTCCCCGCATGAAGGCGGAGCGTTGACGGGTTCAGGTGGGGGAGCCTCCCTCTGCTGCTGTAACAGAAGATCCTCCCAAAGGGGCAGCCTGATCGGAGGACCGATAGCCATGCTCAACAGGTCGGGATACCAGACTCTCTGCCCCAGTCCCAAGCCACAAGGATGACCTGGGCCCAGTCGTTCCTGATCTTCTTGAGGACTCTGGACAGGAATGATATGGGTGGAAAGGCGTACATGAAGCTGGACCTCCAGCCAAGACAAATAGCGTCTCTGAGAGAGAGCTGCCTTGTAAACTCCAGCATGCAGAACTGCTGACATTGAGCGTTCTTGGCAGTGGTGCACAGATCTAATCAAGGCTCTCCCCACTTCTGAAAGAGACCTTGCACCACCTTCAGTTGGAGACGCCATTTGTGATCCACTAGGTATCTTCAGCTGAGTTTGTCTGCTTTGGCGTTTTAGAGAGCCTGGCAGGTGTTGAGCCACCAGGGATATGCCCTGACGTTCCAGCCATGTTCAGAGACATAGGGCCTTTTGACAGAAGGTCAACAAGCCCACCACGCCCTGTTTGTTGCAGTACCTCATGGCGGAGGTTTTGTCAGTGAACACCTGCACTAGCCTTCCCTTGATGGAGGATAGAAAGGCTTTCAATGCCAGTATGATCGCTCAGAGGTTGATGCGGAGTTCGGATTCCGCCGTAGACCAGAGGCTCTGATCTCCGCCTCTCCCAGATGGCCATCCCATCCCAGGAGTGATGCATCTGTCACTACTGTCAGATCTGGCTGGGGAAGGGAGAGGGGTCTGCTGCTGACCCAATCATGTTTCGTTAGCCACCACTGTAGATATTTTGAAGTGCCCTCCAATATCTGGGCCACGTCAGAGAGATTCCCCTGATGCTGCGCCTACTGAAACTTAAGGTTCCACTGCAGAGACTGCATATGCCAGCGGCCATGTATCACAAGCAGGATGCAGGAGGCCATGAGGCCCGGCAGCTTCAGTCAGTCTCACCGAAATCTAGGAGAGAGGCTAAAATATTGTTATCATAGCTTGAATATCCTGGACTCACCGCTAGGGAGGATAAGATTGAAACTGCACTGTGTCTAGAACAGCTCCGATAAAAGGGAGCGTCTGAGAAGGCATCAGGTGTGACTTCGGCACATTGCTAGTGAACTCCAGCACGTGCAGGAGGGCTACCGTAGTCTAGAGGTGGGAGACGACAGCCTGGGTAGAGCCCGCCTTCAACAGCCAGTCGTCGAGACAGGTGCAAGACTAGTAACCCTGATCTCCACAGATGAGCCGCAACCACCACAATCACCTTGGTGAACACACAAGGGGCACTGGTAAGGCCAAATGGGAGCACAGTGAACTGAACATAATTGTGGCCTACCATAAAGCACAGGTAACATCTGTGGGCAGGCAGGAAGGGAATGTGGAAATATGCATCCCACAAGTCCAACTCTACGATCCAGTCTCCGAGTCCAAGACAGACAGGACTTGAGCGAGCATGAGCATTTTGAATTTTTCCTGTTTCGGGAAAAAAGTGAGCGGGCGCATGTCTAGGATTAGACGAAGGCCTCTGTCCTTCCTGGGCACCAGAAAGTAGCGAGAATAACAACCATGATCTACATCTGACGCCAGCACCTGCTCTCTGGCTCCCTTGGCCAATAGAGCCACCATTTCCTGTCGGAGTAAGGAGATGTAGTCCTCCATCAGACTGTTGCAAGTGGGTCGCATGGGTGGAGGTGTAGTCAGAAAGGGGAGGGAGTAGCCCCTTTCGACAATCTGGAGAAACCAGTGGTCGGATGCTATTGACCTCCAGTGGTGCAGTTGATGACCTGTCCTGCCTCCCACTGGATGCCCATGATGGCCGGAGGGCAAACTAAAGAGGCTTGGAGACTGCAGCTGCCTTGGGGTTGTGGACTTGCCCAAACTCTGGCTACCTGACCCACGAGGTCAGTGGAGACCACATCCTCTGCCATGCACTCTGCCTGCAGTCTGTGATGGCTGGGCGGTTAGCTATGTGGCTGGAAGCCCCTTCAGTGGCCACAAAACGAGAGAAAAGCAGATTGGGGTTGACGAGGGACATGGAAAGGCCCAAGGACCAGGCCGTATCTCTGATGTCCTTGCAGCATTCAAATGCTGAGTCCGCCTTGTCTCCGAAGGGCAACCAAGAGTGGCGATTAAGGGCTGCAGACGATGAAACCGCTCTGCCTAGTTTGTCGGTCGTATCCAGCCCACTGCGTATGGCGAACTTAGCTGTGTCCCTCCCATCAGTAATAGCTTGGCAGAGTATGGCTTGGGCCTCCTCGAGGCCATAAGCAGCATTTGCACAACCGAGTCCCAGAATGAACGGGAGTATTGGCCCAAAAGGAATGCAGTGTTCACCGACCAGTGCCAGGCTGTTGGAAGAAAACATCTTCTTTCCCAAGGTATCCAGCTTCTTGGATGCCTTGTCCAGTGGAGTGGTAGGGAATGTGCCAGGATCTATTCTGGAAGTGGAAGCTCTCAGGGGTAGGGTGCTGGGTGAGGAAGCTGGGTGTCCTCTGGAGAAGGGCGATGGTGGCAGGCAATTGTTCTATTCACAGGAGCCTCTGTGCAGGGTTAAGCCAGGCCCCAAGTAGGACATCCTAGAGGGCTTCATTAAATGGGAGCAGCATTTCAGACGGGGTCACTCCCGGCTGAAGCACCTCTGTCAAGATGTTTGTCTTGACTGCCACAGAGGGTAGCTTAAGGTTCACGATCTCGGCTGCTCTCCTCACCACCGTAGCAAATGCGGTTCCCTCCTCCATAGCAACTGTATCAGGAGAGACCAAGCCAGTATCTGGTGAGGTGTCCAGACCACTGGGATCCGCCAGATCCTCACACCAGGTGTCCTCGGCGACATCTTGGGACTAATATTCATCAGGGTCCAGTGGCCCATCCCAATCATCCCCAAGTCCTAGCCCATAGGAATGGGGCAAATGTACAAACAGGGAATCAAATCCATATGTAAACTTTGTGACCCACATTTTCCAACACATTGGACATAGGGCTCTATTACGACAGCAAATAAGGCAAATGAAGTAATGAACAAAAAGGATTATGTTACATAGCCTGTAAGCATCTGTTCGTGGTATGTAGTGCTGTAGATTCACATGCTCTAAATACTTCCACTATTTAATGTTGGGTCTAGATGTGTGCATGTTGTTTTTCTTTGAAGAAGACTTTCGAAACACGAGACAAAATGACTCTTCCTCTTGATGAGCGCATGGGCATCGACTCCATTGTTAGATTGTTTTCCCGTAGGTGGGTGAGAATGGAGTGAAGTAGGTATCAGTAAAGAGATGTCCATGCAAATTAAATAGTATATAGGTACTGAAACAGCCACAGGTGTCCGGGAGAAGGGTGGGCGCCTGTGAATTTACAGCACTACATGCCACGAACAGATGCTTAAATGGTAAGTACCATAATCAGTTGGATGGAATGTGTGGCTGTAGATACACATGCTCTGCATAAACTGTAAAGCAGTCCCTCTCCAAAAGCGGTGGCTAGCCTGTGGGTGTTGCAGTTCTTTAAAAGAGAGAACATAGCACTGCCTGTCCTACTTTGGCTTGTTGGCATGCTAAAACATCCACACAATAATGTTTAGTGAAAGTGTGTGGTGTAGACCATGTTGCTGCTTTACAAATATCAGCCATTGGGATATTGCCCAGGAAGGACATGGAAGCCACTATTTTACGGGTAGAGTGTGCCTTAGGTGGTGTAGGCAAAGTTATTTTAGCTTTGGCCTAACATGTCTGAATGTATTAAATTATCCATTTAGGAATGCCTGTTTTAAATATGGTCTTTCCTGTGTTAGGGGGGTAAAAATGAAAACAAAGAGTTGCTTAGTTCTACATAACTCTTTATTTAATATAATACATTAGATCTCTTTTGACATCTAGGGTATGAAGATTGATGGAGCAGAGAAAATAAAAAATGTTTAACCCCTAACAAATTTTATAAATAATTAATAAAATGTTCGTTTAAATGTATTAATCAACACTGTACGTGTGGGAAGAGTAATACGCAAATGTATGTGCTAAATAATCTATTAATGGATGTCCGTGTGTCTAATTATAACGTAAAAGTAAATGCGTACTAATTTAAAATAAATGCATGTTTTTGTGCTTCATAGAAATAAACGTGTCGTTGCAAAAACAATAGTGATGGTAAGTAAGGAACAGCTTAAATGTTGCTTTCTGCTAGGTAATAACTAATTGGGGTATGTAGATGACGGGAGGGAAACGAAAAGGCTATTTTTCTCTATTTTAATTATGTTTTGTTTATTTCAAATTAGTGCTTCTAAAGTATAACCGAGTGGCGATATAAAATGGCTGCCAGTGGGTGATGTGCGCAAGCGCAAGGGAGACATGTGACACGGGAGAGAAGTCGGAGAAAAACTAACCTCGTGATGTTGCTGAGAGGCTAGGATGCGAGAAATGGTCAAGGCTGATGTGACCTAATTGAACTGATAGTGTGCCGTGGTGATCAGCAGAGACCCGTGGGAAACCAGTTTAAGAGAAAGGACAATGACTGCAGAGTTCTCGAATGTATCGAAAGAAGTTACAAATGTACTGATCGAAGCGGATGGAAACATGTCTTGAACTGTGAGAAAGGAAATGATCCAAGGACCATTGGATCCAAGAGAACTTGATTAAAAGAATGAATAAGATGACATGCATGGACCAATGAAAGAAAAGCGTGTTATTAATGTTGCAACAATTAGTTAGCAAAGTTAGAATTAGGGTATAAGAGGGCCTACTCTTAGTGGGAGGGAGTCAGTCGCAGTCACAGTCAGGAGCGGAGTTGGAGAGTCGTGTTGGTGGCTTCCAGTGCTGGGTGGTCCTGATCGATCCCTTACTGAGCGGGAGATGCTGAAAGACTGTTAGATGAGACGGGTTGCAGGTAGCTGATGCTGACGAGCTGAAGTTTCTGTTGCTGTCTTAATTTTCCAGTTGAGTATGAGAATCAGGTTATTTCTAATTCCCAAACTTAGGTTAGAAATCATTAGGCTAAATTAGGAAGGTAGGCAGGTAATTAGAGTTTTGCTTCATGACGAAAATTTCCTTTCTGCAATAAATTGATTATGCTTAATAAATATTTGAATTAATAATGAATGAATAATTGAATAAAAGTTTAAATTCTTTCTCATGCTTTTAAAATTATATAAAATTTAAGTTCCTTTAAATCAAATGACTCAGTGGTTATTTTCCTAAATGATTGTGACATCAGTAATTGGTTATTGTGATTTAGCTGGTCTTAATCACTATGAACTAATTTTTTACATGAATGATTCATCGACAAAACAATGAGCAGGAATATCTTAGGAAATAACTAAAAGAAAGCGATAAGTTAAGGTAATAAGATATCCCGGCTCCTTCCAGCGGTACATAAATGGTGTTTTCCATTTTGTTCTCATGCTTCTCCTAGGAGTACATAATTTCATTAAGTTGTAACGAAAATCCAGGCGTGTGCGTGTGTGTGTGATAGGCGATGTTTATGGGCCCCATCGTCATGTGGATGTGAGAAAATATAGTTTGCCCCTGGATGACCTATAAGTGACCTAGGAGGAGAATAGTTTTTATTGTACGCGCTGCATCAGATTTCTTGGTAGCAGAGTTATGGTTTTCTATAGATTAGTTTAGTGATTATTGTTTATTGATTATTGATTATTTTTTTATGACTAACACTATATGTTGAGTCGTGTTATGTTATATGTGAGTTTTCACGCTTCTGGGATGTAGGAAGTGGAACACGTGTGGCAAGAGAAGTCACATGGAATTTGGTACATGGTCTGAATTCATTTTGGTAATAACACAGGTTGTGTTATGTTAGGGATTTTCTGTACGAAAAGTGTATAACTGAGATAGCAAATCACGTTTTCTTGTGAAACTTTGGCCTTAATTCTCAGGAGCCTAGTCTCCACATGTGTCTTATCCCCAGAGAAACGAGTAAATTGTTTGCTTGAAAGAAGGGGAAGGTAGAGGGAAGTGCTACTTTATCGGCGAGAGTAAATAATTCTGTGGTAGGGTAGAGGTAAGCGCTGCCTACTGGAAATACAGGATTCTTGTGTAAAAGGGACAAAGATGTCACTTTTGTTTAGCGAATCAGACTATGGAATTGTTTTAATTGTTGTAACTAACGGAGAAAACAGCGAGAAGAAAATTGCCGATAAATTTTGTAAAGGAGGGGTAAAAGAGCAGAAGTGACGTAGAACAGTGCCGCGCTAGGATTGGATAGTGCGCCAGTCACGTGAACCCAGAGCAGGAGTGACGTAGAAAAGTGCCGCGCTAGGATTGGTTGGTTCGCGGACGGAGGGAATTGTTCTGATTGGTACGTTAGTGTGAGTCGCGCTGTAATTGGTTGAAGTTCCGTACACAAAACAGCGTTAGCGTAAAGAGAAAAATAAATAGAAAACATGCCGTATTACGAGTATGAAAGGGAGAGAACGTCATGGACGACAAAATTAAAGAATTTCTTTAAGAAAGACAAAAAGGTCGTGACTAGAGAGGGACAAGTAATTCCTCCGCTGAAATCAGCAGCTTCACATATGATGCTGAAATATGGATATCATACGTGCATATGGTTGGAAAACTGGGCAAAGTATACGAAGAATGATGGTGCTTTAGCTTTTCCTGAGAATGGTTCATTTAGTGTAGCGGTTTTGCGAAATTTGCGAGAAAAGATGACAAATCTAGAACCTAGACCTAGACCGACACAGTTTGAAGCGTTGACGGAATGGGAGGATGAAATGTATGAGCGAGAGAGATTCAGAGGTTTTAGGGATCATGAGTTTATGCCTGGAAGGATGTGGGGAATAAATCATGAAGACAGAATAAAACGATGGAGATGTGCTAACATGACAGGAGGTTTGTTTCCAGCTTTTACAGTTGAGGAAGGGACTAAGAAAAACGGACTGAGAAAAAGAAACATATGGAGAGGGAAAAATATATGCATGAGAGCGAAACGGATGATGAATTGCTGGAAGATATTCTAAATAGAAATCCACCTCCGTATCAGCAGAGTTCTACAGTGGTGACACCAAATGCGCCGCTAATAGAGACTATGCGAAATAAAAGTCAGGAAAAAAGAATTGAAATAAATAGGTCACAAGAACAAATGAGAACTTCACAAAATGAAGGAATAGAAAGGGACAATGCCAGCGAATTAGCAAGGACAACCAAAGAACTAACTGAAAAGATTAGAGAATTAACGAAAAATATGGAAGCAGTTACTGTGCCTGTAACAATAGGTCCAGTGATACCAGTTTTTGAGAATCAGAAAATTGATGAAAGATCTTTGGTGATTCCCATGAGTTCACAATTTCAGAGAGAAAAAGAAAGAATGGAACAAAGTGCAAGTACAAGTAATTTGGCTAGTACTTACAGACCAAGTCCACCTACAAATTTGACGGTGAATGAGTGCAATGGTAGGAAAATGCATATGGTAACAGAATCTGCAACAGAAACCCCTGAAAAGAGTGGTAATTGGGTAGAACTAAACAATACACCCATAGGTCCGACTCCTGATGAGTTAAATGAGTGGATGAAGGCATTTAAAATAAAAGAACCAGAAGAAAACCATTAGATGTCAATCAATCAATCAAACAAAGCTTTATTCGATTTCTGTTTAGAAAATCATAAAAGCACATAAAATCACACGTGTTATACACAGTAGCAGTGCAAAAACATAAATCCAATAGACATCATATCATTACATCACACACTGTCTCGACAAATAAGGTCAGTTGTTTACGCCCCCTTTACATGATTAAATTGTTGGTCAATTTGACACTCACATTGCAATTGATTTCCTACATTTTACTACACTACGTAAAAACATTAATAAAGCACAAGTTACTAACTTGTGTAACGATATATCTGTAAGAGACAGTAGTTAGTGACAGATTCCTTACCTTAGAATATCCCCAGGCGTCAGGCTGGATCCGGAAAGTTTTTTGCGTAGCAGTACCCTTGCGCGTCGGTAGGCGGCGTCGTGCGGCTCCGCGTCCGTCGTCGGCGTCGTGATCGCCGGGATGACGTCGCGGGCAGTACTTAGGCGCCGGCCCTGCGCGCTGACGTCAGTTCTGTACACGACTTTCCGCGCCAGGAACGCAGAGCCATGCAAGAAGCTGACATAGGTGTCTGAAAAATACTAGGGCCCTGAACGGGATGTCCTTAACCCTAGAAATCAGTTCGCAGAACGGGAGGATGGGTGGGCGGTAGGAATCTGTCACTAACTACTGTCTCTTACAGATATATCGTTACACAAGTTAGTAACTTGTGCATCTGAAAGAGACACGTTAGTGACAGATTCCTTACCTTAGAATAGATACCCCAGCAATACCAACCCCGGTGGTGGGTCTGCGAACAAAGATCAGACAAGGAAGTCCTGGAGGACAGAACGGCCAAAGAAGCCGTCCCTCCGGACCTGAATGTCAAGGCAGTAATGCTTTGTAAACGTGTGCAGCGAGGCCCACGTAGCTGCCTGACAGATAACCGGCAGCGGAACACCGCGGCCCAAGGCCGTGGTAGCAGCCGTTGCCCTGGTGGAATGGGCACGCAGCCCAACAGGAGGCTCCTTCTTAGCCAAAGAATAGCAGGTCTTGATGCACAAGGTAACCCAGCGGGAGATGGTCCTCTTGTGCACCGCCCGACCTTTTTGGCGCCCACGTAGCCAACAAAGAGCTGGTCATCCACCCGGAAGTGTTTTGTGCGGTCAATATAGAAAGAGAGCGCACGTTTTGGGTCCAGACGGTGGAGCCTCTCTTCCTCTCTGGAAGGATGCGGAGGCGGAAAGAAGGTGGGCAAAGTGATGGTCTGCCCAATGTGGAAAGCAGTAACCACCTTTGGCAAGAAGGACGGACGCGTCCGAAGAACAACCTTGTCTGGATGAACAGACAGAAAGGGAGGTTTGCAAGATAGAGCCTGGAGCTCACTCACCCGCCGAGCGGAGGTGATGGCCACCAGAAAGGCTGTCTTCAGAGTCAGAAGACGAAGAGGACAGTTATGTAGAGGCTCAAAGGGAGCGCACATTAAAAAGGTAAGAACCAAGTTCAAGTCCCACTGAGGCATCACAAACGGAACAGGAGGGAAGAGGTGAGTAATGCCTTTTAAGAACCTGTTAACAACAGGGGACTTGAAAAGGAGGGCTGATCAGGGAGCCTGAGGAAGGCCGAGATAGCACAAAGATAACCCTTGATGGTACCCAGGGCAGAACCCTGTTGGGCCAGAGAGAGAAGGAACAGAAGGACCTCAGAAAGAGGGGCAGAAAGGGGATTCACAGCCTTTGCTGTGCACCATGCCACAAATTTGTTCCACCTGCAGGCGTATACCACCTTAGTGGAGGGACGCCTGGCTGCCAGAATCACATCACAAACTTCGGGAGGCAAGTCGAAAGGAATCAACTGCCGCCGCTCAATCTCCACGCAAGCAGGTGTAGACTGGACAGGTTCGGGTGGAGGACCGTCCCCTGCTGCTGCGACAGAAGATCCTCCCGAAGAGGCAGACGGATCGGGGATCTACGCTCATATTGAGTAGCTCGGGATACCAAACTCTTCGAGCCCAGTCCGGAGCCACAAGAATGACTTGGGCCCGGTCGTGCCGAATCTTCTTCAACACTCTGGGTAGAAGTGGTATAGGCGGAAAGGCGTACAATAGACCGCAACTCCACTCGCGACGAAAAGCGTCGCCGAGCGAAGTGCCGCCTTGGAAATTCAAACGCGCAGAACTGATGACATTGCGCGTTCTCTTCGGTGGCGAATAGATCTAACCAAGGCTCTCCCCACTGTAGAAAGAGTCCTTGCGCCACTTCCGAGTGAAGACGCCATTCGTGATCCATCATGCACCTGCGGCTGAGTTCGTCCGCCCTGGCGTTCAGGGAACCCGCCAGGTGTTGAACCACCAGGAACATGCCCTGATGTTCCAGCCATGTCCAGAGGCGCAGAGCCTCCTGACAAAGGGTCCACGACCCCACCCCGCCTTGTTTGTTGCAGTACCACATGGCGGTGGTGTTGTCTGTGAACACCTGCACTACCTTCCCTTTGACAGAGGGAAGGAATGCCTTGAGTGCAAGTCGGATCGCCCGGAGCTCCAGAAGGTTGATATGGAGCCGGGACTCCGCCGGAGACCAGAGGCCTCTGATCTCCGCCTCTCCCATGTGACCGCCCCATCCCAGAAGGGACGCGTCCGTCACAACTGTGTGCTCTGGCTGGGGAAGGGAGAGGGATCTGCCCATGACCCATTGCCGGTTCGAGAGCCACCACTGCAACTGTCTTGCAGTCCCCTCCGAGATCTGGACGTGATCGGACAGGTCGCCCTGGTGCTGCGCCCACTGGAACTTCAGGTCCCACTGCAGAGCCCGCATATGCCATCTGGCATGAGTGACCAGCAGGATGCAGGAGGCCATGAGGCCCAGCAGCCTCAGGGTCATCCGTACCGAAACCCAGGATAAAGGCTGAAAGATCGGAATCATAGCCTGAATATCCCGGACTCGCCGTTCGGGAGGATAGGCCCGAAACTGCGTCGTGTCCAGAACTGCTCCGATGAAAAGGAGCTGTGGAGAAGGAATCAGATGTGACTTCGGCACATTGATGGAGAACCCCAGCGAGTGCAGGAGTTCGGCCGTAGTCTGGAGGTGGGAGACGACTGCCTGGGACGAGCCCGCCTTCAGCAGCCAGTCGTCGAGGTAGGGGAAGACTGAAACCCCTGCCCGGCGCAGATGAGCTGCGACCACCGCCATCACTTTCGTGAACACCCGAGGGGCACTGGTAAGGCCAAAGGGGAGCACGGTGAACTGAAAATGCTCGAGGCCTACCGTGAACCGAAGGTAACGCCGGTGGGCCGGCAGGACGGGGATGTGGAAATAGGCGTCCTGCAAGTCCAACGCTACCAACCAGTCTCCGGGGTCGAGGGCAGTCAAGACCTGAGCTAGGGTGAGCATCTTGAACTTCTCCTTCCGGAGGAAGCGATTGACGTTCCGGAGGTCCAAGATAGGACGCATGTCCTCCTTGTCCTTTTTGGGCACCAGAAAGTAGTGGGAGTAGCAACCACGCCCTACTTCTGGGGTTGGAACATGCTCGATGGCCCTCTTGGCCAAGAGGGCCGTGACTTCCTTCTGTAGAAGCGCCAAGTGATCCCCTGACATGCGGTGGAATTGAGGTGGCATGGCTGGGGGGGTGGTCTCGAAGGGGAGGGGGTGGTCTCGAAGGGGAGGGAGTAGCCCCTTCGGACAATGTCCAAGACCCACCTGTCCGAGGTGATGGGACGCCAGAGGTGAAGGTGATGGCGGACCCTGTCCCCGACTGGCGTACTGTGCACCTGAAAGGAGGGACTAGGAGGGCTTGGAGGCCGCGGACGGGTTGGAGGTGGTGGCCTGACCCGCACGCTGGTTGCCCGAACCGCCACGGCGGTATCCACGTCCTCGGCCACGCGAAGGCGCTTGCTGCGCGGGCCGTTGGCCGGGCTGCGGACGTGACTGGGCGCCCTTCCGTGGCCACGAAAGGGGCGAAAAGCAGACGTGAGCGGAGGGCGCACAACAGCAAGGCCCAGGGACTTAGCAGTAGCCCGAGAGTCCTTGAAACGCTCCAGCGCATGGTCTGCCTTCGAACCAAAAAGACCAACACCATCAAAGGGCATGTCCATGAGTGTATTCTGGACATCTCCCGAAAAACCAGTGGTTCTCAGCCAGGCGTGACGACGCAGCGCCACCGTCGTTGCAAGCGATCTGCCCAGCGAGTCGGCGGTATCAAGGCCACAGCGGATGGTATATTTAGCCGCATCACGCCCTTCCGCAATGGCGCGGGTAAGCAGTGTCTGGACCTCCTCAGAACACTGCGGCAAAACAGTTGCCACCGAATCCCACAGGGAGTGGGTGTATCGGCCCAAGAGGCAAGCGGTATTAACAGACCGCAAGCCAGCACTGGAGGAAGAGAAAGCCTTCTTCCCAAAGTGATCCAGGCGCTTGGATTCCCTATCCGGAGGGGCGGTAGGGAAGGCGGTTTGGGAGGCAGAGGCTTGGACAACCAAGCTCTCAGGGGTGGGGTGTTGGGAGAGAAACAGGGGGTCGCCCGGAGCAGGGCGATGGCGTCGGGCCACGTTCCTATCCACAGGAGCCCCTGTGGTGGGTTTGGACCAGGCACCCAAAAGAACGTCAGTCAGTGCCTCGTTGAACGGCAGCACAGTCTCCGAAGAGGAGGCCGCCGGCTGAAGCACTTCAGTCAGGATGTTAGACCTGACGACCACTGTAGGCAACTGGAGATTCAAGGCTCCAGCAGCTCTACGCAACACCGTTGCAAAATTAGCCCCCTCCTCCGTTGCCACGGGAGGAGACAGCATGCCAGAGTCAGGGAGGTATCCAGACCACTGGCATCCCCAAGTTCCTCAACCCAGTCCGGGTCAAACTCGCACTGTTGTGTGAGAGGGTCGTCAGACCCCTCCCAGCTCTCCTGGTCCTCCTCAGGTTGAAAATATGGAGGAGGAGGGACATCAGGGACCCAAGGTCTCATCGGCGCCGGATACGGCGTCGGGCGACGCCGGTTCCGGCTCCATGTCCGGACCCGGAGAGAACCGGGGACGACGCCGCCCGGAGCCCCGGACGGCGCCGGAAACGGCACCGGGGACATCGGCGTCGGCGGAGGCGTGGTTAGGTCAACCGGCGTCGATGGGGGTTGCGGCACCACCGGAGCCGGGGTCGAGGCCGGGACCGGGACGAAGGCTGGTGGGACAGGCGACGCCGGGACCGGAGTCGACGGCGACGCCGGAGCAACCCCATCAGGGCCCGCGGGGCCCGGAGGCGCACCGGAGGGACCTTGAGGCCCGAAGAGGCGGGCCATGGCCGACAGGAATTCCTGTATATCGGCTCTGAGTCGCCCCGAGCCCGGGTAGGGCGGGTACTGCGGGGGTAACTCGACAGGCACGTCCGGGGCCGCGGGGCGGGGACGGTGCCGACAGGGACCTCAGCCGAGTCGCGAGACCGGCGAGGCGAAGTCTTAGAGCGATGACGCCGCTTAGACTTCTTGTGCTTCGACTTACCGGAGGAGCGCGAAGACTTTGAATCCGACGAACGGCGGGGACTCCGCGTCCGGCCCCTCGACCTCTCCCGGGACCGGGGCTTGGTGCGGCGCGGAGCCGAATGCCGGACTTCAAGGAGCTTTCGAGACCGCTCTCGCAAAGCCTTAGGATGAAGTTTCCGGCAGTCAGGACACGACTTCGTGTCGTGGTCTCGGCCGAGACAAAAGAGACACTCGAGGTGCGGGTCCGTGATCGACATCATGCGACCACATTCCTCGCAGGGCTTAAAGCCGGGCATCCCTACGACACCTTAGGAGTCGTGAAGACTCGTTGAAGAAACAGTGAAAAAATTCACCAAAAAAGATAGTCAAAAAGTGACTAGGGCACTGCTCTTCCCGGATCTGCGCTTACTGGCGCGGAAAAAGAAGAACTGACGTCAGCGCGCAGGGGCGGCGCCTAAGTACTGCCCGCGACGTCATCCCGGCGATCACGACGCCCACGACGGACGCGGAGCCGCACGACGCCGCCTACCGACGCGCAAGGGTACTGCTACGCAAAAAACTTTCCGGATCCAGCCTGACGCCTGGGGATATTCTAAGGTAAGGAATCTGTCACTAACGTGTCTCTTTCAGATATCCATATTATATATTCATTTTCTAAAAACTGTAATTCTAAGAAGGCAGGATAAGACTGTCTAAAACCAAACTTTTCTAAAAGTGGTAAAATCTATTTCTTTCTTTGTACATTGTAAAATTTGTTGTTGTTGTTGTTTAAAGCTTTATTCGATTCAATTCAAAATCATAAAAGCACAGCAATAGAAAGAGAGAAAAAGAAGCACACTCTGGGGATGGATGTTTTGCACAGTAAAAACAATACATACATTTATCATGATCATAAAAATTTCCTATAATTCATAACACATTTTAAAAAAGAGGATACACAAAAAACAATTAGTTCACCATCTAAAAGCTGTAATACAAGTAAAGCAGGTCGGCATTGTCTAAGTCCCAGTTTTTTTAAGATCTGTTTTAAAAATCTATTTCTAGGGTACTGATTAAATTTACAGAAAAAAAGTACATGTATGGTAGACTGATTAGAGATGCCATCACATGGGCATACATCTAGAGTTCTTGACCAGTCATTAGTGTTTGGAAAACTTATCAACCTATGGAAGATTCCCAATCGGAATCGAGTTAATAACATCCTTTCATAGGACCCAGATACATGTACTAAATACGGTTGAATAGCATAACAAGAAAGCATCATTTGGTTATCCATGACAGACTTTTTTATGATCTCTAGTGCTAACCTATTTGCTTGCATATGGGCGAGACATGTTACTTTGAGGGACTTTCTACTCAATTTAAACAGTGTATCTGGTTGCTCAAAATATTCTAAGTAGCCAATATCAGTCATAAACTTTTTGATATAATTTAACCAAGGTATACTCGCTGTCCTGGTCAGACCCAGGCAGTCCTTGATAACCTCACGATTAAGGCTCATCTCCTCTGTTACCCATACTTTATGCCATAATAAAATAGGCTCTATTCTAATTAAGTCAGTAATATATTGCAGACCAAGTTCAGAATGACAAATAAAATTTGCTATACTGTTTGGGATAGCCAATAGATATTTTAAAAACGAGTTTTCTGTTATTTGGATAGAATTCACATCTTTATAACCCCATATACCCGCTCCGTACATGGCTGAAGTCACACATTTAGCCTTGTATATAACAATCAATTCTGGGATTGGTCTTCTGCCCAGCCTCCTTGCAAAATTAGTGAGAGCTCCAATTGTTTTTATAAATAGTAAATTTCTTCCCTTTACTCGCCGGGGCCCAAGTACCTCGATAATCAAATTGTATACCAAGGTAAGAGAAACTATTAATACATTCTATCTTTGAATTTTCAATAAATATATCACGGCATCTAATATTAGTTTTCCCACATTTCATAATAAAAGTCTTGGAAATGTTGACTTTTAGGCCCCTCTCATTCATGAATAAAACAAAATTATTTAAAATCTTCTGCAAACTTAATTGAGTACGCGCCATCAAGACTGCGTCATCAGCGTACATCAACGCTGGCACAGCTTGTTTATTAATTTGAGGAAGATCCTGACACTGTCCTTCTAAAAATTGTCCTAAATCATTTATATACAAATTGAAAAGTAGAGGGGCGAGCACACAGCCCTGCCTTACGCCTTTTCTAATAGGAAATTTAGCTGTGCATTCGCCCTGTTTTCCATAACGGACCCTGGCTCCAGCCTCACTATACAATTGCATTATAAAAATTAAAAGCGGGGAGCCATCCCTAGTTCTTTCAGTATGCCCCATAATTTGTTATGATTCACGCAGTCGAACGCGGAACTTAGGTCAACAAATGCTAGGAACAACTTTCCTTGCTTTGCACGTGTGTATTTGTCGATTACTAAGTTTAAGTTCAATCCTTGTTCCACCGTTCCTAAGCCAGTACGGAAACCGTACTGTAATCTAGAAAGGACCCCATTTTCTTCCACCCATGATTGTAAACGATTTAAAATTATTCGGCCTGTAATTTTAAGGGTCGAGTCCAGCAAAGAGATGGGGCGATAACACACCGGATTATTTCGATCACCCTTTTTAAAAATGGGGACCACGATGGAATCTGACCAAGATGATATTAAGCATTGCTGACTACAGGCATTTAATACCTGAGTTAACAGAGGACCCCAGAAAACCAGATTGGATTTAAATACGTCTACAGGGACACCATCTGGTCCTGGGGCTTTTCCGGCTATACTATCATTAATAGCACATATCACCTCCTGCAAAGAAAAATACAAGTCTATGGGAAAAACATCCGTCTGCTCACCAGAAACTAACAAGTTTCTCTCCATTAAAACTCCAAAGTCCTGATCCTGTGTGTCATTATATAAGTTTGTGTAATGGTCTACCCAAGAGTTTTCGGTAATGGCAACCTCAACTGTGGGCCGATCTATAGGGTTTAAAAGAGGAGCATTAACCACTTTCCAGAACGCAGTGTTGTCTTTCAAGGCACTAGCTTTAATCAGAGATGTCCATGCCTCGTCCTTTAGTGCTTTTTTCCGTTCTTTTATTGCATACTTATATGTTGACCTAGCCATGTTTTTTTCACATTGTGTACTATCCTTCTTATGTAAAACCTTCTTCAAGTTAGAATGGGCTTTAGTACAGTCTGCATTAAACCAACCCTTTTCTTGTTGCTTTCTCTGCGTGATTTTCACTGTTAGTAATTCCTTAATTGTTTTACTAATAATACTAAACGATTTTAGGATATCTATCTTTTCAGCCCTCTCATCCAAACAGATAGTTACTTCACGTGAACATTCAAGAATTAATTTATTGAATATCACTTGGGGATCTATTCTGGCCCAACTCAGCGAGTAACCATTCAATGTTTTAATTTTTGGTTCAAAGGGGAACAAATTCAACTCGCTGTTACTAGCGGTGTGACTCGAAATAGGACAAGGAGTACTGATAGAAATACTTATAGGAAAGTGATCACTAATAGAATTAGTATGGGTCATAAAGGCTTTCAGCCTACTTGAGTGTATTCTTGTTATCATAATGTAATCAATAGTAGAGCCCAGACCTCTACCATTGAAAGTATTCATAAACTGTACAGGTGGTGAACAGAGCTCATTTGCGAAGGCTAAGTCAAATTGGTGGGCTAGCATGTTAAGTTGTTCCCCCAGTACGGTGTGTGAAAAATGGGCATACTCCAAATCTTGTTCCGTATATAAGCCACAAATTCCCTTCCCTGCGTTAGGGCAAATTTTTTCATTAAAGTCACCACCCATAATTATACATAAGTCCTCCATTGAACTTTCTGACACTTTACCTAAATCTTTTCGCAGGTCACCCAAAATATGACATCTTTGTTCGTTGGGAATATTATTGTAAAAATTAACAAGCACCACTGTATGCAGTCTATCCATATGCAGCAATAAAATCTGGTAAATTTTTTTAGAAACTTTAAAAACTATTTTTTTTATAATTACAGTACTAGAAATATATATACATAATCCCCCCTTGTTTCTACCAGAGATTGAACGCTCCGCGGGAGTATGGTAGGTCTTATATCCGTTTATGTGAACCTCATTCAATACCCACGTCTCTTGAATACAAAAAATAGCAAAATTTTCAACAAATAACAACCATTGCAGGTCTTCAACCTTCGACCTCACCCCTGCCACATTCCAGAACAAGACATTCATTGCTGATGGATCACCTGTTACACCTTTATCTTGCCTTTTAGAAGCGCTAGAGTGCTTAGTTCTGCCATCAATCTGGGAGGGTCTCTTTATGGGGCCCTCAACTGGTGTTGTTCTCACTTCTTGGTCAGTGATTACTTCTATATATGAACTAGGTATCACTAGGTCGTTTATAGTCTCGGCCTTCCTGATAGGGATTAAAGTCCCCTTTCCCTTACTTATGGTATGCAATTTATGAGTTCTTAGTCAATCAATGTCCTCCAACGTATGGAGTGCATCAAAGCGATTAGTTGTCAGTACATTATAGGAATAGGTAGAACCTCCCTGTGCTGATATACAATGGCCTCGAGGGTGCGAGGCCATATGAGGTTGATAGAAAAACCCTAATGGCAGAATATTAATGCCCATATCTAATACACTAGTATTTCCAGCTCTTGTTAATATCTCTTGAGTCAAAACGGGCTCACCAAATGTGAGTACGACACAGTCCCCTGCTAACTTTTTGCTCTCCCGGCCTACCCAAGAGACCCTCCTCACCATTTTAAATTTGGCAAATAAATTCTTTGTGAGACCAGTCCGCTCACCCAGCCAAAACAGTGATTTATTTCTTAGAGCCTCCCACGTTTCCTTCTGATTAGGATTTAACACGGGAACGTTGGCCAGTATGATGGTGTATGGAGTTGCTGCTGGGGGTAACTCAAGAGGGAAGCTTAAGACTAATGGCAGATTTGATGTCACAACATTTGTCTGTGTAGGGGTTTTTCTACTATAAGCAGTGGCTGGGGCTCTTGAGTGCTTATAAAGTTTAATTGTTTCAGGCTCTTTTGATGTCAAGATATGCCGTGACCTATAAGGGGGGTAAACAGGTTCAGGGGTATGGCTTGTAGGGGTTAACCTGCTAATACTATCTATTGGACCCGCAAGTAGTTGCTTATGCACGTCATCAGTAGGATTAATAGCTTTAACATAGGCAGCAGAATGCTCCGAGCTTATGTTTTGTATAATATAATCTTCAAGAGATTTCACTCTATCAGTTAACTTTATGATAACCTCCATTAAACTATTTTGCATGGAGTCAATTTTCTTTATTATAATGCTAGCATCGTCCGGCTGAGTATTTATCATGACACTAGGTAAAGCCTTCTTTCCTGGACCAAGTTTTCCCTTTCTGCCCTGTTTACTCGAATTACTGGTTTTCGTTCGTTTTTCATTACTAGGTTTCCTATTTAATACAATACAGGGGGACGGGACACTGCTTAATTCAGTATTGGTAACATCCGGATTCCTAAGTCTCTTGGACGGTGGCTGCGGCTCTATCTCCAAATCGCTTATATAGATGTTATCAGAAGTGTTTTGGGCACAATTATTCTTAGCCTGCATGGTAATCTCTGGGGCGTTAGTTGGTGATAATCTAACTTGATCTTGTAACGTTAGGCTTTTGTCTACCGTGCCCGTTATTTTACCTTGAATCAAGGTTTCCTCAACTGAACTGATCTGATCTTCTATCATTCCCATAGCCCCTGTAAGATAAGTCAGTAGGGATTTTTGACCCCCCCCCCCGTTGTGTTGGTCATTTTGCCCACTTTCCTTTTACTCATCCTAAAATAGGGGATTCAACTTAATTACAAACACTTTAAATAATCTTAGAGTATTCAAAGAGCATGGGGAGTAACAAACATTTAACGAGGGAGAGTATGCTGCATACAACCACAAGCTAATATCCAAAGAGAGTATCTCACAATAATACTATCAATACCGATATTAGACCATGGAGGCCCACGATTTCAGATGTCCTCAGGGAATACTTCTCAGAGCACTGGCCCAGCCCAGCCTCTAACAGTCTATGACGGGCTAAGACGGGCCCGTCTTGGCCCGGGCGCGTCCCGCCCCGCGGGAGCCGCGGGCGTTGTTTTAAAGCGTTGCAGTCCCTCCAGGGGCTGTATCAAAGTGCAGTGTGCGTGGCAATTCCAGGGATCAGGGCTAAAAAAGTACAGGCAAAGTCAACAGGTCTCCCGCCCCGCAGGAGCCGCGGGCATTGTTTTAAAGCGTTGCAGTCCCTCCAGGGGCTGTATCAAAGTGCAGTGTGCGTGGCAATTCCAAGGATCAGGGCTAAAAAAGTACAGGCAAAGTCAACAGGTCTCCCGCCCCGCGGGAGCCGCGGGCGTTGTTTTAAAGCGTTGCAGTCCCTCCAGGGGCTGTATCAAAGTGCAGTGTGCGTGGCAATTCCAGGGATCAGGGCTAAAAAAGTACAGGCAAAGTCAACAGGTCTCCCGCCCCGCGGGAGCCGCGGGCGTTGTTTTAAAGCGTTGCAGTCCCTCCAGGGGCTGTATCAAAGTAACACAGTTGCCGCGAGCAGCTAACATTTCTCAGTATTGGTTGCGTCAGAGTGAGGATGACCCGGATGAAAGATTCTGACGGTGCCCAGGAGAGGGGAAAGAGTGCGTACTTGGCGCAACTCTAGAGGTAGATCAGTCTGGTCCCTTTGTGGATGGAGAAGTGAATGGAGCAAATGTAACATTCCTTGTCGATACTGGAGCTACCCGTTCTACTGTTAGATCAGTGGAAATTCCAAACCTTCCTCTCTCAGGTGAATACATCCAAGTAGTAGGAGTAGCCAATCAGCAGATTAAAACACCACTTACTGAATTGGTGGAAGTAAAAATTGGTTCTTTTAGCAAAATGCATAAATTTGTAGTGTGCGATTGTAGTCCTGTAAATCTTTTAGGTCGTGACCTCTTGTGCAAGATGAATTGCACAATTTATTGTACGCCAGATGGAATTGGATTTCAGACCTCAGATGAAGATGTCTTGTATAAAGTAACTTTGATGAATCAGGAACCTGAAATGAATGGTTTGTTTCCTGCATTTGATGCAGAAAAACTTCCAGAAGAACTAAAAGTGCAGTGAAAGAAAGTGTGTGGGATTTTACAGGAGAAGACATTGGATTAATGAAAGAAGTTGATCCCGTAAAAGTAACAGTAAAAGAAGGAACAACTTACCCGAATACGCCACAGTACAAATTAACTTCAGAAATAATTGAAGGAATAACTCCTGTAATAAATAAAATGATTGAACAGGGAATTCTAAAAGAAATAATGAGCAGTCCATGTAATTCACCTATTATGGGACTGAAAAAGCCAAATGGAACATATAGAATAGTACAGGATTTGAGAAAGATCAACAAAATAGTTGTGCCCTGTTGTCCAATAGTGCCAAACCCTGCAGTAATTCTATATCAAATTCCACATGAAGCTGAGTGGTACACTGTGATAGATTTGTGTCACGCATTTTTCTCTATTCCTTTGCATCCAGATAGCCAGCCATTATTTGCGTTCCGGTTCGGAGAGCGTATTTTGGCATGGTGCCGAATTCCTCAGGGGTATACAGAAAGCCCCTCAATCTTTAATCAGATTTTAAAGAAATCTCTGGAAGATTTGAAAATGCCAGAAAAGTCAGTGATGGTGCAGTATATCGATGACCTGTTGGTGGCATCGAAAACAAAAGAAGCATGTGTAAGTGATACAATTGCTTTACTAAACCATCTAGAGAAAAGAGGACATAAAGTGTCTCCTTCAAAATTGCAGTTTTGTCAGAGAGAAGTCCAGTATTTAGGGCATAAAATTGAGAAAGGAGTGCGAAAGATAGCGACAGAAAGAGTAAGAATGATTCAAGGAATGAGAGAACCAATGACGCAAAGAGAGGTAAGAATGTTTCTGGGAATGGTTGGATATTGCCGACAATGGATAAGTGGTTTCTCTTTGATTGCAAAACCATTACAAAAGTTAACCAAGAAAGATGTAAAAGACCCTTTTGAGTTAAACAATGAAGAAATGAAATCTTTCAAAGAATTGAAAAAGAAATTATGTGAGGCACCTGCATTAGGCATGCCTGATTATGAGAAGGATTTTGAGTTGTACTGCAGTGAAAGAGATGGATGTGCGTTTTCAGTACTGGTACAAAAACATGGAACAATGAAAAGACCAATTGCTTATTTTTCAGCTGTTTTAGATCCTATAGCAAAAGCATTGCCCGGATGTCTGAAAGCAGTTGCTGCTACTTGTGTAAGTCTGGAACAAAGTGAAGGTATAGTGATGGGGTATCCACTGAGAGTATATGTCCCCCATTCAGTAGAAATTCTTTTGACAAGAACAAAAACACAGTACATGACACATAGTCGGCTGACTAAGTACGAAAAAGTCATCTTGAGTGCTGAAAATGTGACCATAGATAGATGCATGAATGTGAATCCTTCAACATCATTGCCAGATGAGGAGAGTATAATTGAACAAGACGAAGTAGATCATGATTGTCTGAACGTGCTGGAATATTGCACGAAACCAAGAGCTGACATAAAAGATGAACCGTTAAAGGAATCTGATTATGTCATGTTTGTGGATGGCTCATGCTTGAGAACGAAAGAAGGAGTTTTAAGCGCAGCTTACGCAGTGTGCACAGTGGCAACTGTGATGGAAGCGTCTTGTCTGAAAGGAATAAGGTCTGCACAAGTTGCGGAACTGATTGCTTTGATTCAAGCATGTAAATTAGGAAGAAATGTACGAGTCACGATTGTGACCGATAGCCAATATGGTTTCGGTATCGTACATGACTTCGGTCAGATTTGGTCACAAAGAGGTTTCTTGACGTCTGCAGGAACACCTATCAGAAATGGAGACTTTGTTAAAAAGCTGCTTGAGGCGATACAGTTGCCTAAACAAATCGCTGTAGTGAAGTGCAAAGCGCATAAGAAAAACGAAGATTACATAGCCGTCGGCAATAATTATGCCGATGAGATAGCCAAATATTGTGCAGAGAACATGGTGTCCATGAACAAAAATAGAGAAAGGGAGCATATCTCTTCTCCTTTGCTTTTTACTAATACTGTCGAGACATGGGATGAAGTAAGACAGTTACAAGAAACTGCAAGTGATGAGGAAAAAGATTACTGGATAAAAGCAGGATGTAGAAGACAGGAAAATAATGGTGTGTGGGTATACAGAGACGAAAGACCAGTTATGCCTGATAGCATGATTGCAGACATGGCACGGATGTACCATGGACAAGCTCATATTGGGAGAGATGCAATGATCAGACTTTTTAGACAAACCTGGTATAACCCAAAATTCAGAGCCATTGCTGAAAGTCTTTGTCAAAGATGTCTTATTTGTCAGCAGTTTAACCCAGGAAGAAAAACAGTAGTGAGTCTAGGAACAATAGGACGAGAAGGAGGTCCATTCACTAGAATGCAGTTAGACTTTATCGAGATGCCCCCTAGTAACAGACTAAAATATGTTCTAGTGGTCGTCTGTTTGTTTTCTCGTTGGGTGGAGGCATACCCCACTAGAAGGAATGATGGAACAACAGTGGCAAAACTTATGCTGCGAGAGTTCATTCCAAGGTATGGTTTTCCAGTCACGGTTGAGACAGATAGAGGAACACATTTTCAAAATGAGTTGATCCAATTGATTTGCGAAGCATTGAGTATTAAACAAAAACTACATTGTGCTTACAGACCAGAGGCTTCTGGGGTAGTGGAGCAGATTAATGGAACAATTAAGAACAGATTAGGAAAAATGTGTCAAGCTACAGGACTCAAATGGCCAGATGCACTGCCTCTTGTTCTGATGACCATCAGAAGCATCCCTGAAAAGAAAACTGGACTTAGTCCTCATGAGATGATCATGGGACAAGCAATGAGACAAGCACACGTACCTGTCAATAAATTATTGACTATAACTGATGATCTAGTACTGGATTATTGCAAGGGACTGGCTGATGTGGTGCGTTCTGTGTTTCATCAGGTTGGACCGGATGCGACCACTCTTGAAAGAAAACCAGCCCACGACTTGAATCCAGGAGACTGGGTCCGTATAAAAATCCACAGGAGAAGAAACTGTCTAGTTCCTCGCTGGGACGAACCACGACAGGTAATCCTAGTGACAACGACTGCAGTCAAGTGTGCAGGAGTGAAGAACTGGGTCCATGCCAGCCACACAATCAGAGTTCAAGAACCTACTGATCGACATGTGAGTCGACGTCTGGAAGTGTGGGATAAAAGTTTAACAGCTGGGACAACCAGGTTAAGAGAAAGGGTGCCAGAACTTGAAGATCGACCTGAAAGTCGACATCTGGAAACCCCAACTGCAAACACCTCTAGAGAAGAAGAGGAAGAAGAAGAAGAAGAAAGAAATTCAGAAATTCCAGAACCTGAAGATCGACCTGTAAGTCGACATCTGGAAACATCTGACACAAGTTCAGGATCTGATGATTCAGTTGCAAACTGTGAAGAATTCCGAAGGAGAACTTGGGGTTATAAACCAATTAGAGAAGAAAATGAGCAAGAAAATGATCTAGATGAACAACCAAGTACAAGTTATGGTGGAAATCCTTCAGAAATAATATTAATAGATGAAGTAGGGAAAGAAGTACACAAAAAGTTAGAGAATCGAGAAGAACCCCGAGGAGCAATAGGGACAGATAGAGAAACAGAAGAACTGGGAAATTTAGAAGCAGAAAGGGAGGAAAACACCAAATCGGAAGAACACCGAGGAGGGACAGTAATAAGGGAACACAAGAAGGAGAAGACAGATCCACCAGTAGGAGATGACGAGATCATAAGCTTCAAAATAAGAGACAATAGTGAAACAGTTGAAACAGAAACTGAAGAGAGTGGAGAAGAGGAGAAAGCAAAAACTGAATCAAGAAAAAGAAATTGGAAATCAGAAAGAGAAGAAAAAGAAGGTGAAGCCAAAAGGCCAAGAAAAAGAGATAATTGGCCCAACAGCTATATAAGAAAATTGAGATATAGAATAATAAGAGCAGGAGACGAAAGTGCTGAACAAGTGAATGAAATAACAAGTCAAAAGGGACAAGAAAAACCAAGTGGAAAAAGATTACAAAAGTCCAAAAGAACAAAGAAAGTGAATGCAAAGTATAAGTCACCTGAGTGGCTGTATATCGCACTGACGGATTACAAAGAAGAAGAAAACACTCACGAGAACCAGAGACTAAGAAGTCGAATGGGAAAAGGTGAGATGCAACAAACCTGAAGTGAAGACTTATAGTGCTTCTGCCGGACATGACAATTTTACTGGATATGACAAATCACCGGATGTGACAACGAAAGAATTCTGGAGAGAATTAAAAGAAAGTACCAAGCAAAGACTTTTTGAAAGCAGAGTGGCATCTAAGTCATTTCTGAGGTGTAGTGACACAGTTTTCTGAAACTTAACAAATAGAAAAAGCAAAATGGAAAATACTAGGGATAGAAGAGATAAATGTGAGTTTATAAAAAGATGGTGCAAAATGTGCTGCTTTTGTACAGGGTTATTAATGACCATATGGATAGTTTTAGCAATCACAATTCCTATTAGTTTAGCTGTGATAGAAGCAAAGAATGATACTAAACCAGAAAAAGAAACTAATATTAAAGAACCAGTTATTTTAAGAAGTAGTGCAGAATTACATAAGGACAAGTCAGTAACAGACTTTTCTAAAAATGTTTTTACAAAATTGTTGTACGAATATGTAGAGACAATGGATGTGAGAGATTGTTATGTTTGTATGCAGTTGCCTGCATCAGTGTCAGAAGGTGTGACTTATCACCTACCTCTAATTTATGGAATAACATGTAGTGTAATAGCAAGTTTATTTTATAAAACAGGTAGATTAGAATCTTATTATACTGACATAGATAAGATTTTTGCAAACATTCCAGTAGTACCAGAACTTAACAAGGTAAAACCAGCAAAAGATTTAGGAGAATTCTTTTTAGAACATAGAAAATTAACGTTAGAAGAAATAGTTAGTAACAACCTTACCTGTGAGTTAAAGAAAGAAGAAAAGGTATTTTTAGAAATGGTTGAAGAAAGAAGAATGACATTTCAAAAAGAAGCAATAAAAGAGAAAGGAACACATCTATGGACGTTTGAGGAAGGAAATCATGAAGGGAAAAAGATAAATGCAGCAATGACATTAGATTGGCCGCAAACAGGAAAGTTGTGTATTAGGAGAAATAAGACAGTCTATGACAATTACTTTGTAGGTTCCAGTATCTGCCATGACAATTATCAAATTCTGGGAGGTTGGGGATTCAAAGGTGGAAAAGATCCAATATTTCCAGGTATCTATTATATTTGTGGGAATAGAGCTTATTACAGGTTACCGGACCATTGGTATGGAACTTGCTATGTAGGCCTGGTCTTTCCAAAAATCTTTCATATGGACAGAGAAGAAAAAGGAACATACAATATGATTAATAGCTTTACACGTAGAAAGAGGGAAAGTTTTTCAGAAATTGTAGGTGATATTTTTGGAGCATTAATACCAGCAGTGGGAATATCTTTGAATGCATTTAAAATTCGGAAGTTATCCACAGTAGTAGATCGTTTGTCTACAGATACTACGGGAGGGTTCTTAATGGTAAATACCGAAATGGTTGCCATGAGAGCTATGGTGATGCAAAATCGGCTTGCCCTTGATATTCTTTTGGCAAAAGAGGGTGGAGTCTGTGGAATGTTGAAAGTCCAACATTGTTGCACTTACATTCCTGAAAAGAGAAAATATACAGAAGTATATTACAAATATTACAAATTTGCACAAAGAGCTAGTTCCACTGGAGGTTGAAAGTGTTTTGGGAAAACTTGGTAGAGGGTTTTCTTCAGTAGCAAATTGGTTGACCAGAATGAGTAGACTAATGATAGGGAAAGTTATAATAATAGCAACTGTAGTAATACTGTTAGCCATGGTGTTGAAGATAGTAATAACTTGTATAAAAAGAAAAGTAAGACAAAATAAGATAAAAAGAAATAACAGAATAATGAAAGAGAGAGAGAAATGGGTGAGATTGAGTTAGAGAAAATGAAAGAAAGTATGTATAAGGAGACAAGAAGACAAGATGAAAGGGAAACAGATGTGTAACTAACAAAAAGCAAAGGATAAAAGACATATACTGCCTGAAAAAGAAGTATAACTTGGGTTTTATGTGGTGATTTAAAAATCACCAAAGGGGGAGTTGATGGAGCAGAGAAAATAAAAATTTTTAACCCCTAACAAATTTTATAAATAATTAATAAAATGTTCGTTTAAATGTATTAATCAACACTGTACGTGTGGGAAGAGTAATACGCAAATGTATGTGCTAAATAATCTATTAATGGATGTCCGTGTGTCTAATTATAACGTAAAAGTAAATGCGTACTAATTTAAAATAAATGCATGTTTTTGTGCTTCATAGAAATAAACGTGTCGTTGCAAAAACAATAGTGATGGTAAGTAAGGAACAGCTTAAATGTTGCTTTCTGCTAGGTAATAACTAATTGGGGTACGTAGATGACGGGAGGGAAACGAAAAGGCTATTTTTCTCTATTTTAATTATGTTTTGTTTATTTCAAATTAGTGCTTCTAAAGTATAACCGAGTGGCGATATAAAATGGCTGCCAGTGGGTGATGTGCGCAAGCGCAATGGAGACATGTGACACGGGAGAGAAGTCGGAGAAAAACTAACCTCGTGATGTTGCTGAGAGGCTAGGATGCGAGAAATGGTCAAGGCTGATGTGACCTAATTGAACTGATAGTGTGCCGTGGTGATCAGCAGAGACCCGTGGGAAACCAGTTTAAGAGAAAGGACAATGACTGCAGAGTTCTCGAATGTATCGAAAGAAGTTACAAATGTACTGATCGAAGCGGATGGAAACATGTCTTGAACTGTGAGAAAGGAAATGATCCAAGGACCATTGGATCCAAGAGAACTTGATTAAAAGAATGAATAAGATGACATGCATGGACCAATGAAAGAAAAGCGTGTTATTAATGTTGCAACAATTAGTTAGCAAAGTTAGAATTAGGGTATAAGAGGGCCTACTCTTAGTGGGAGGGAGTCAGTCGCAGTCACAGTCAGGAGCGGAGTTGGAGAGTCGTGTTGGTGTTGGTGGCTTCCAGTGCTGGGTGGTCCTGATCGATCCCTTACTGAGCGGGAGATGCTGAAAGACTGTTAGATGAGACGGGTTGCAGGTAGCTGATGCTGACGAGCTGAAGTTTCTGTTGCTGTCTTAATTTTCCAGTTGAGTATGAGAATCAGGTTATTTCTAATTCCCAAACTTAGGTTAGAAATCATTAGGCTAAATTAGGAAGGTAGGCAGGTAATTAGAGTTTTGCTTCATGACGAAAATTTCCTTTCTGCAATAAATTGATTATGCTTAATAAATATTTGAATTAATAATGAATTAATAATTGAATAAAAGTTTAAATTCTTTCTCATGCTTTTAAAATTATATAAAATTTAAGTTCCTTTAAATCAAATTACTCAGTGGTTATTTTCCTAAATGATTGTGACATCAGTAATTGGTTATTGTGATTTAGCTGGTCTTAATCACTATGAACTAATTTTTTACATGAATGATTCATCGACAAAACAATGAGCAGGAATATCTTAGGAAATAACTAAAAGAAAGCGATAAGTTAAGGTAATAAGATATCCCGGCTTCTTCCAGCGGTACATAAATGGTGTTTTCCATTTTGTTCTCATGCTTCTCCTAGGAGTACATAATTTCATTAAGTTGTAACGAAAATCCAGGCGTGTGCGTGTGTGTGTGATAGGCGATGTTTATGGGCCCCATCGTCATGTGGATGTGAGAAAATATAGTTTGCCCCTGGATGACCTATAAGTGACCTAGGAGGAGAATAGTTTTTATTGTACGCGCTGCATTAAGATCTCTTTCCGAAACTGAATCTGGTTGTGGAAAGAAAACAAGTAAATCAACTGATTGAGGTGGAAAGCTGAAACCACTTTTTAAAGAAATTTTGGGTTGGTTCTAAGGACTACCCTATCTTTGTGTAGTTGGAAGAAAGGTTCTTCTAAGGTTAATGCCTGGAGCTCACTGACGTATCTAAGAGAGGCAATGGCTACTAAAAAGCAACCTTCCAAGACAAGAATTGTAGGGAACAGTTGTGCAATGGTTCGAATGGTGGATCCATAAGTCTGGTAGGCTCTATATTGAGATTCTAAGCTGGTGTAGGTGGAACTCGACGTGGAGTCACTCTTTTAAGGCCTTCTATGAATTCCTTAATAACTGGTACCTTGAACAAAGACAAGGGCTGCCTGTTTTGTAGATAGGCAGCAACTGCAGCTAATTATAGATGTATGGAAGTGTAAACGAGGACGACGTTTGCAAATGATGAAGGTAGCAAACGATGTTTTGCACAGTTGCCATCAAATGGATTAATTTGTTTGTTGCGGCAGTAGAAAACAAATCTCTTCCACTTTGCTGCATGACATGCTCTGGTAGCAGGTCTACATGCTTCTTTAAGAATGGGCATATATCCAGGGGGAAGATTAAGGTATCGGAATTCTATGACCTCAGGAGCCAAATCGCAAGGTTGAGCTCCTTTGGATTTGGGTGCCTGATTTCTCCATGGTTCTGAGTGAGAAGGTCAAGGTTCAGGGGAAAGATTCTGGTGGGGAACTACTGAGAGTTCAAGTAGTGTAGTGAACCATGTTTGGCAAGCCTAAGTGGGAGCTACTTGAATGAGGGTGAGAGACGTTTCCCTGAGCCACTGAACCACAAACGGAGAAGAGGGAGAGGAGGAAAACTGTAGGCAAATATTCCTGGCCAGTTCATAAATTGGGCATTGCCTTTGGATAGCGGGTGTGGGAACCTGGAGGCTAAATCTGGGGATTTTGCATGGTCTGCAGTTGCAAATATGTCTATTTGTGGAAACCCCCACTTGTGAAAGTAGGGGAGAAGGACGTGTTGCTGCATCCTGCTGAGGAGGTCGTCAAAGTGGTTGTCCATCCCTGAGAGGTGTTCCTGCCAGCAGATGGATGTTGTGACATATTGCCCAATGCCAAATCATCTGAGATAGGTGTGACAACTGTAGAGTGCCCCCTCCCCCCGTTTTTGTAAATAGTACATGGGTGTCATATTGTCCGTCTGGACCAAGACAACCTTTCCTGTCAGGTGAGTTAGAAATGCTTTCAATGCTAGTTGAACAGCTTGAAGTTTGAAGCTCGAGGTAGTTGATGCGGAGACCCTGGTGACTGGTATCCCAGAGACCCTGAACTGTGAGATCCTGAAGGTGAGCACCCCATCTTTTAAGAGATGCATCCGCTGTGAGAATGATCTGGGGAACAGGGTCGAGGAATAGCAGCCCTTTTGACAAACTTTGTGTGTTCCACCACTGCTGAGAGCGATGAGTGGCGGCTGTCCACCAACACTAGATCCTGTAACTGATCCTGTGATTGAGACCATTGGCGCGCCAGGCATCCTTGCAGAGGGCGCATATGTAGTCGAGCATGTGTTACTATGGCTATGCAAGATGCCATCATGCCTAAGAGTCTCATAACTGTTTTGAATGATATGTGTTGGTTGGGTTGAAAGTGCTGTAGCAGCGTCTGTATGTTTAGAATTCTGGCCAAATTTGAATATGCTAACCCCAACTGTATGTTAAGGAAGGCCCCTAGATATGGTTGAATCTCTAAGGGTTTTAGGTGTGATTTATTTTGTATGTTAACAGTAAACCCTAGTTAATGTAAGAGATGGAGAGTAGTTTGAGTGTGTAGTTGACACAGGAGACGAGTACTGGCTTTGATGAGCCAGTCATCTAGATATGGGAAGACATAAATGTTCTTTCTCTACAGATGTGCAGTAACCACTGCTACATATCATGAACACCCTTGGAGTGCTAGTGACTCCGAAAGAAAGAACTTTGAACTGATAATGCTTTCCAGCTTTAACAAATGTGAGGTATTTGCGATGAGCTGGGTGGATTGGAATATAGAAGTAAGCATCCTTTAAGTCTAGTGTTGCCATAAAGTCATCTATCTGAAGCAGTGGAATTACGTCTTGAAGAGTGACCATGTGGAAGTGTCCTGATAGTATGTAGTGATCTAAGGGCCTGAGATCTAATATAGGCTGTAGTGAGCCGTGGTTTTTGGGAATTAGAAAGTACAGGAAGTAAAGTTCTGTACCTTGATGTTGAAGAGGGATGGGCTCTAGGCTCCTTTGAGTAAAAGAGCCTCCACTTCCTGTTTGAGCAGATTTTGATGTTCTGTGGAAAGATTGTGCCTGCGAGGTGGAATGTTTGGAGGTGTGTTTGTGAGCTCTAGACAATAACCATGCTGGATAATGTCTAACACCCATTGATCTGAGGTTATAGTTTTCCAGGCGGAGAAGAAATACTGTAGACGTCCTCCCGACAGATGTTAAGTGGTCGGGGAAATAAGCAGAGAGTCACTGTTTGGGGTGAAGGGGGCAAAGCGTGTTGTAGCACCCGTACCTCTACCTTTTGAATTATTACCTCCTTAAGTACCCCTATAGCATCCCCTGGAGGGAGATGTTTGTTGTTGCCTGTAGGAGGAGGTAGAGGCATCAGGGGGTGTTGTTTTGGCACCCTATTTGTAGAAGGGACGCCGAAAGGAGCCACACAAAGCAGGGGTTTGTAACACCCCCATTGGTTTAGCTACTTCGGTATCCTTCTTTATTTTTTCCAATGCTTGGTCCACTTGGGGACCAGATAGGTCATCTTTATCAAAAGGTACATTTAATAATGTTTGTTGCCCTTCTGGCTTGAAACCAGAGATATGTAGCCAAGCATGTCTATGCAACAAAACGCACATGTTACTAACTTGTGTAACGATATATCTGTAAGAGACAGTAGTTAGTGACAGATTCCTTACCTTAGAATATCCCCAGGTGTCAGGCTGGATCCGGAAAGTTTTTGCGTAGCAGTACCCTTGCGCGTCGGTAGGCGGCGTCGTGCGGCTCCGCGTCCGTCGTCGGCGTTGGGATCGCCGGGATGACGTCGCGGGCAGTACTTAGACGCCGCCCCTGCGCGCTGACGTCTGTTCTGTACATGACTTTCCGCGCCAGGAACGCAGAGCCATGCAAGAAGCTGACATAGGTGTCTGAAAAATACTAGGGCCCTGAAAGGGATGTCCTTAACCCTAGAAATCAGTTCGCAGAACGGGGAGGATGGGTGGGGCGGTAAGGAATCTGTCACTAACTACTGTCTCTTACAGATATATCGTTACACAAGTTAGTAACTTGTGCATCTGAAAGAGAGACGTTAGTGACAGATTCCTTTCCTTAGAATAGATACCCCAGCAATACCAACCCCGGTGGTGGGTCTGCGAACAAAGATCAGACAAGGAAGTCCCGGAGGACAGAACGGCCAAAGAAGCCGTCCCTCCGGACCTGACTGTCAAGGCAGTAATGCTTGGTAAACGTGTGCAGCGAGGCCCACGTAGCTGCCTGACATATATCCTGCAGCGGAACACCGTGGCCTAAAGCCGTGGTAGCAGCCGTTGCCCTGGTGGAATGGGCACGCAGCCCAACAGGAGGCTCCTTCTTAGCCAAAGAATAGCAGGCTTTGATACACAAGGTCACCCAGCGGGAGATGGTTCTCTTGTGCACCGCCCGACCTTTTTTGGCGCCCACGTAGCCAACAAAGAGCTGGTCATCCACCCGGAAGTGTTGTGTGCGGTTGATATAAAAGGAAAGCGCATGTTTTGGGTCCAGACGGTGGAGCCTCTCTTCCTCACTGGAAGGATGCGGAGGCGGAAAGAAGGTGGGCAAAGTGATGGTCTGCCCAATGTGGAAGGCAGTAACCACCTTTGGCAAGAAGGACGGACGCGTCCTAAGAACAACCTTGTCTGGATGGACAGACAGAAAGGGAGGTTTGCATGATAGAGCCTGGAGCTCACTCACCCGCCGAGCGGAGGTGATGGCCACCAGAAAGGCTGTCTTCAGAGTAAGAAGACGAAGAGGACAGTTATGGAGAGGCTCAAAGGGAGCGCACATTAAAAAGGTAAGAACCAAGTTTAAGTCCCACTGAGGCATTACAAACGGAACAGGAGGGAAGAGGTGTGTAATGCCTTTTAACAACCTGTTAACAACAGGGGACTTAAAACGAGAGGGCTGATCAGGGAGCCTGAGGAAGGCCGAGATTGCACAAAGATAGCCCTTGATGGTACCCCGGGCAGAACCCTGTTGGGCCAGAGAAAGAAGGAACAGAAGAACCTCAGAAAGAGGGGCAGAAAGGGGATTCACAGCCTTTGCTGTGCACCATGCCACAAACTTGTTCCACCTGCAGGCGTATACCACCTTAGTGGAGGGACGCCTGGCTGCCAGAATCCCATCACAAACTTCGGGAGGCAAGTCAAAAGGAATCAACTGCCGCCGCTCAATCTCCACGCAAGCAGGGGCAGACTGGACAGGTTCGGGTGGAGGACCGTCCCCTGCTGCTGCGACAGAAGATCCTCCCGAAGAGGCAGACGGATCGGGGATCGACGCTCATACTGAGTAGCTCGGGATACCAAACTCTTCGAGCCCAGTCCGGAGCCACAAGGATGACTTGGGCCCGGTCGCGCCGAATCTTCTTCAACACTCTGGGTAGAAGTGGTATAGGCGGAAAGGCGTACAACAGACCGCAACTCCACTCGCGACGAAAAGCGTCGCCGAGCGAGTGCCGCCTTGGAAATTCCAACGTGCAGAACTGATGACATTGCGCGTTCTCTTCGGTGGCGAATAGATCTAACCAAGGCTCTCCCCACTGTAGAAAGAGTCCTTGCGCCACTTCCGAGTGAAGACGCCATTCGTGATCCATCATGCACCTGCGGCTGAGTTCGTCCGCCCTGGCGTTCAGGGAACCTACCAGGTGTTGAACCATCAGGAATATGCCCTGATGTTCCAGCCATGTCCAGAGGCGCAGAGCCTCCTGACATAGGGTCCACGACCCCACCCCGCCTTCTTTGTTGCAGTACCACATGGCGGTGGTGTTGTCTGTGAACACCTGCACTACCTCCCCTTTGACAGAGGGAAGGAATGCCTTGAGTGCAAGTCGGATCGCCCGGAGCTCCAGAAGGTTGATATGGAGCCGGGACTCCGCCGGAGACCAGCGGCCTCTGATCTCCGCCTCTCCCATGTGACCGCCCCATCCCAGAAGGGACGCGTCCGTCACAACTGTGTGCTCTGGCTGGGGAAGGGAGAGGGATATGCCCCTGACCCATTGCCGGTTCGAGAGCCACCACTGCAACTGTTTTGCAGTTCCCTCCGAAATCTGGAAGAGATCGGACAGGTTGCCCTGGTGTTGCGCCCACTGGAACTTCAGGTCCCACTGCAGAGCCCGCATATGCCATCTGGCATGATCGACCAGCAGGATGCAGGAGGCCATGAGGCCCAGCAGCCTCAGGGTCATCCGTACCGAAACCCAGGATAGAGGCTGAAAGATCGGAATCATAGCCTGAATATCCCGGACTCGCCGTTCGGGAGGATAGGCCCGAAACTGCGTCGTGTCCAGAACTGCTCCGATGAAAAGGAGCTGCGGAGAGGGAATCAGATGCGACTTCGGCACGTTGATGGAGAACCCCAGCGAGTGCAGGAGTTCGGCCGTAGTCTGGAGGTGGGAGACGACTGCCTGGGACGAGCCCGCCTTCAGCAGCCAGTCGTCGAGGTAGGGGAAGACTGGAACCCCTGCCCGGTGCAGATGAGCTGCGACCACCGCCATCACTTTCGTGAACACCCGAGGGTCGCTGGTAAGGCCAAAGGGGAGCACGGTGAACTGAAAATGCTCGAGGCCCACCGTGAACCGCAGGTAACGCCGGTGGGCCGGCAGGACGGGGATGTGAAAATACGCGTCCTGCAAGTCCAACGCTACCAACCAGTCTCCAGGGTCGAGGGCAGTCAAGACCTGAGCTAGGGTGAGCATCTTGAACTTCTCCTTCCGGAGGAAGCGATTTACGTTCCGGAGGTCCAAGATAGGACGCATGTCCTCCTTGTCCTTTTTGGGCACCAGAAAGTAGTGGGAGTAGCAACCACGTCCTACTTCTGGGGTCGGAACAAGCTCGATGGCCCTCTTGGCCAAGAGGGCTGCAACTTCCTTCTGAAGAAGCACCAAGTGATCCCCTGACATGCGGTGGAATGGAGGTGGCATGGCTGGGGGGATGGTCTCGAAGGGGAGGGAGTAGCCCCTTCGGACAATGTCCAAGACCCACCTGTCCGAGGTGATGGCACACCAGTGGTGAAGGTGATGGCGGACCCTGCCACCTACTGGCGTGCTGTGCACCTGAAAGGAAGGACTAGGAGGGCTTGGAGGCCACGGACGGGGCGGGTTGGTGGTCTGACCCGCACGCTGGTTGCCTGACCCGCCACGGCGGGAGCCACGTCCTCGGCCCCGCGAAGACGCTTGCTGCGCGGGCCGGTGGCTGGGCAGCGGACGTGACTGGGCGCCCCTTCCGTGGCCACGAAAGGGGCGAAAAGCAGAGGGTAGCGGAGGGCATACAGCAGAAAGGCCCAGGGACTTGACCGTAGCCCGTGAGTCCTTAAAACGCTCCAGCGCATGGTCTGCTTTGTTTCCAAAAAGACCGACCCCATCAAAGGGCATGTCCATAAGGGTGTTTTGGACATCACCCGAGAAACCAGTGGTTCTCAGCCAGGCGTGACGGCGCAGCGCCACCGTCGTTGCAATAGATCTGCCCAGCGAGTCGGCGGTATCAAGGCCACATCGTATGGTGTACTTTGCCGCATCCCTTCCTTCCGCAATGGCGCGGGTAAGCAGTGTCTGGACCTCCTCAGGACACTGGGGCAAAACTTGCGCCACCGAGTCCCACAGAGAGTGGGAATATCGGCCCAAAAGGCAAGCGGTGTTGACGGACCGCAAGCCAGCACTGGAGGAAGAAAAGACCTTCTTCCCAAATTGATCCAGGCGTTTGGATTCCCTATCCGAAGGAGCGGTAGGGAAGGCGGTTTGGGAAGCAGAGGCTTGGACAACCAAGCTCTCAGGAGTGGGGTGTTGGAAGAGGAACAGGGGTCGCCCGGAGCGGGGCGATGGCGTCGGGCCACGTTCCTATCCACAGGAGCCCCTGTGGCGGGCTTGGACCAGGTGCCCAAAAGAACGACGGAAAGCGCGTCATTAAACGGCAGCAGTGGCTCCGAGGAGGTAGCCGCCGGCTGAAGCACTTCCGTCAGGAGGTTAGTCCTGACAGCCACTGTAGGCAATTGGAGGTGTAAGGCCCCAGCTGCTCTAAGCAACACCATTGCAAAATTTGCTCCCTCCTCCGTTGCCACGGAAGGAGGAGACAGCATGCCAGTGTCAGGGGAGGTGTCCAGACCACTGGCATCCCCAAGTTCCTCAGCCCAGTCCTGATCGAACTCACACTGCTGTGTGAGAGGGTCATCCGACCCCTCCCAGTTCTCTTCGTCCTCCTCAGGTTCAAAATAAGGAGAAGGAGGGACACGCGGACCCAGGTCTCATCGGCGCCGGAGCCGGCGTCGAGCGACGCCGGTCCGGCGCCGTGTCCGGATCCGGAGAGAACCGGGGAACGATGCCGCCCGGAGTCCCGGGCGGCGTCGGGAACTGCACCGGAGACATCGGCGCCGGTGGAGGTGTGGTTAGGTCAACCGGCGTCGATGGGGGTTGCGGCAGCACCGGAGCCGGGATCGAGGCCGAGGCCGGGACCGAGGCTGGTGTGACAGGCGGCGCCGGGACCGAGTCGCCGGCGGCGCCGGGAAACCCCATCAGGGCCCGCGGGGCCCGAAAGCGCACCGGGGGACCTTGAGGCCCGAAGAGGCGGGCCATGGCCGACAGGAACTCCTGTATCTCGGCCGGAGTCGCCCCGAACCCGGGAAGGACGGGTAATGCGGGGGCGGCTCCACAGGCACTCCCGGAGCCGCGGGGGCGGGGACGGTGCCGACAGGACCCTGAGCCGAGTCGCGAGACCGGCGAGGCGAAGTCGTCGAGCGATGACGCTTCTTAGACTTCTTATGCTTCGACTTACCGGAGGAGTGCGAAGACTTGGACCCCGACGACCGACTGCCGGACCTCGAGGAGCTTTCGAGACCGCTCTCGCAAAGCCTTCGGGTGCAAGGCCCGGCAGTCGGGGCACGACATCGTGTCGTGGTCGCGGCCGAGGCAGTAGAGACATTCTAAGTGCGGGTCTGTGATCGACATCATACGACCACAGACGTCGCAGGGCTTGAAGCCAAGCATCCCTACCGACACCTTCGGAGTCGAGAGACTCGAGAAAACAGTGAAAAAATCACCCAAAAATGTAGTCAAAAAATGACTAGGGCACTGCTCTTCCCGGATCTGCGCTTACTGGCGCGGAAAAAGAAGAACTGACGTCAGCGCACAGGGGCGGCGTCTAAGTACTGCCCGCGACGTCATCCCGGCGATCCCGACGCCGACAACTTACGCGGAGCCGCACGACGCCGCCTACCGACGCGCAAGGGTACTGCTACGCAAAAACTTTCCGGATCCAGCCTGACGCCTGGGGATATTCTAAGGTAAGGAATCTGTCACTAACGTGTCTCTTTCAGATACTTGTGTTGACCTCTCTGGCGGCTGTGCCGGCTGAGTCTAAAGAACTTTAAATTGAATTGTTGGAGATTAACTTTCCCTCATTTACAATTTCATGACCAGTATTTTTATATTCTTAGGGAGATGTTGGAGGAGTTGCTACATTTCATCCCAATGTGCCCCGCCGTATCTTGCTAACAGGGCTTGAGTGTTAACAATCCCCGCATGATTGGAGGATTGAGCTGCTACCCGCTTCCCTGAAGCATCAATAAGTTTAGATTCCTTATCAGGAGGCGAAGCATCTGCTAAGGATTGAGAATTGGCTCTTTTATGGGCATTTGATACAACTAATGAGTCTGGAAAGAGCTGACCCTTGATGTAAATAGGGTCTGAGGGTGCAGGCTCATACTTTTTGTTGACTCTAGGTGTGATTGTGAGTGCACACACTAGGTCTTTGAAAATGTCAGCTCCATGTCCAATTATACAAGGTTTCAAAGAGGAAATCTTCCTCAATAGGGTTTTTGTGTAGAAGAACCGGGTGATAGGCTGCTGCTGCCCTAGTGATGAGGTCATGGAAAGATGAAGCATCATCTGCGGGTGATGGTCTAGCCAGGTAGAGATCTGGGTCATATCGCCCGGGGGATCAACATCATAATTATCCCAGGGATCTGTAGGCTGTGGATATGAATCTTCTCCTCCTCCCTGATCATCAGTAGGAGACTGCGGCGACACCTGTAGTGTGAAGTCTTCTGGTTGACCATGTGAAACATGTGGGGAAGGTGGTGGTAGAGAAAAGGGTGGAGGAGGTGGTGGAGAAGGAGGAAGAGGAGGATACAAGGGACTTATTGCACTGTCCTTTTTAGCAGGCAATGGAACATCTATGGCCTCCGCAAAGGAAAGCTGGCGCTTAGATGATCTGGAAGCCAAGTGCACAGGCTAAGCTGAAAAATACAGCCAGTTTGAGGCTGCATGTGTAGCTTTTTCTGCTTCGGATCAAGCCTTTCCCGCATGACCTGGAGGATGGGTTCTGGAGGCAGCTTTGATGTGGAAGCCGAAGTGTTTGTTGCCGAAACAGGCTTCTTCTTTGGATCCGAAGAGGTTGGAGCCGAAGGCAGTGGTAGCTGCTTGCTCGGAGTCTAAGAATCAGCTGGTCGACTCTGTGCCAAGTCCGAATGGCTCGGTGAAAGCGCATTCTGTTTCAACTTGGATTTCGGTGCCGAGCCAGAGGGCAGGGCGTCCGAAACAGGTGATTGGTGCTTACCATGGCCTAGTGGCAGTGGTGGCATGGTAGCTGAAGAATCGGTTGAAACCGAATATTTTTTGGGAGGTGGAACAGGGCCAGGTGTACTCACTGCTCAGTGGCCCGAAGGAAGATCTTGTTTTTGGAGTCCAGAGTCAAGGTCAGAATCGTAAGCAGAACCAGACTCGGAGTCATGGATGGAAAAGGCCTCCTCCTCCATTGCAGAGGCCTTGTGAAGCTCTTCCTATTGGACATCTTGATCGAAGATGTCTGGTGTCTCTTCGATCTGTATGCGCTGCATTTCTCTGCAACACGCCCAATGGTCCTGGCAATGTCTTTTTCGATCGAAAAGATCGACACACTTCACACTACTCCTCACGATGGTCAGGAGACAGACATAGGTTGCAAATCTGATAGAGGTCGGTTCTCTGGTACTTCGCATGGCAGCTGGGGCGCAATCGGAATGGAGTTCATTCCATTAGCAACGCATTCTCTGTCGAAGCTGCCTGAAACAAAGAGGAGGCCTGAGGGCAGCGACAGGAGCACGTCAATCGACAAGCGAAAGTTCGCTGATTTTCCAGATACAAGGATTGAAAACCTGACCGAAACAATACCAACAACGGTGGAAACAAATAGTGAACCGAAAGGAACCGGAGACGGTCTCGAACCCGTCCGAACCCAACGGTGGAAAGATAACAATCTAACAATGGAGTCAATGCCCATGCGCACTATCACCAAGAGGACTAGTCACTATCTCGTGAGAAAAAAGACTTCTTCGAAGAAAAACAACTTGCACACATCCGGAACCAACACTAGATGGCAGAAATGTGCAGAGCATGTGTATCTACAGTCACACATGCCATCCAACAAGTGATTTATTCCAACCTGTAGGAGGAACAACAAGTTATGCCTCTCAGTGGTTGTTCCAGGCTCCAACCGATCTCACCCTCAAAACTAGAACGCCACACAAAAGATGCTACCAGTAACATTCTAAAACTTAAAGAAACAGCCCCCTACAATGCAACTCAACTAACCAATAACACACCTCCGCCTTTACAAAACCAAAATATTAAAACCCCCATACAAACCAATGCTACGCAAAGATAATACACAAATAATACAGAAACTCACAGTCAAGATAGAACATAGTCCCCCAGATCCTAAGGTAGAAAGGTTTGCCTCCTAGTTCTGCTGCCGATGAAACTGGAAGTCTCACAAAAAGAACTCGACTCCGCAATACCCTCAACAGCAGGCAGGACAGAAGCCTCCCCCGACCTCCCAACTGGGATCACTAACAACAGGGCAACTGCTATGTTGGTCATCAACATCGAGCCTCCACCTACATGAATCTGACATGTAAGCCTGTTCATTACAAAAACCTCTTGGGAGCTTAGTCACACATCTCTTGCTCTACCACTTACTATTCTCCACTATAACAGCATGTATAGAGACTCAGACCAAATGTGTACCAGGAAAATAGCTAGAGCTCCCTTACTTAGAACCTGAAGGCCTTTTGATTCTCATAAAGCCCCCCACTTGGAAGTCAAGATTTTTCACTCTTCTTCGATCATCATACCTCAACTTAGATTTGTCCTGGGCATCCTTCACTCTCTGGCATATCTCATCCACAGATTCCACATCATCCACATTGTGATAAATGGAAGTGCTTACCGAAGGACATCTAGATAAAAAATCTGCTCTGGAATTGTTTCCACCAGGAACGTGCCTTACTTTAATATGAAACTTGTACATATATAGCCTGACAAGCCTTCTTGGTTAGCTAAAAATCTTCTCAGTTAGCAAAGGCACCAAGGGCTTATGATCTGTAATGAGAGAAAATTCCCTTCCCCACAAATAAGTGGAAAAGTGATTAGTTGCCCACACACATGCCAACACCTCTCTCCCAATGGTACTTTAATTGCATTTAGATAATCCTCTGGAGAAGAACACTACGTTGAGCTCTTTACCTTCCACCATTTGACTTATACCTGCCCCCAAACTGTAATGAGGGAATTAGCACAGTCATCAAAAGCTTGTACGGCAGGTGCATCAATGATCAGAGACTTTAACAATTGGAACACCTCTTCTTCATCAGGGCCCCACACACATTTTACTCCATCCCTCAACAATTTACTCAAAGGTTCAGCCTGAAGTGCAAAATGTTTGACAAATTTTGAATAGCATTCACAGAGCCCCAGAAAAGACCGCAATTGATCCTTATCAGTCAGAGAAGGATTGTTTTTTATGGCCTCTCCCAGGTCAGACTTTGGCTTTATACCTTTACCAGAAATGCAACAACCTAAGTACTCAATTTCTTTCACCATAAATTGGCACTTCTCTCATTCACTGTAATACCATGAGCCTGTCATGCCTTAACACTTCACTTAACGCACAAGTTACTACTTGTGTAACAATATATCTGTAAGAGACATTAGTTAGTGATAGATTCCTTACCTTAGAATATCCCCAGGCGTCAGGCTGGATCCGGAATGTTTTTCATCAGCAGTACCCCCGCGCGTCGGTAGGTGGCGTCATGCGGCTCCGCGTTCGTCGCTGGCGTCGTAAGCGCTGAGATGACGTCACGGAGACTACTTAGGCGGCACCCATGCGCGCTTACGTCAGTTCTGTACACGACTTTCCGCGCCAGGAACGCAGAGTCATGCAAGAAACTGACCACTGGTGCCATGAAACTAGGGCCCTGAAAGGGATGACCTTAACCCTAGAATCAGTTCGCAGAACGGGGAGGATGGGTGGGGCGGTAAGGAATCTATCACTAACTAAGATATATCGTTACACAAGTAGTAACTTGTGCATCTGAAAGAGACACGTTAGTGATAGATTCCTTACCTTAGAATAGATACCCCAGCAATACCAACCCCGGTGGTGGGTCTGCGAATAGATTACACCAGAAAGTCACGGAGAACAGAACGGCCAAAGAAGCCGTCTCTCCGTACTTGACTGTCAAGGCAGTAATGCTTGGTAAATGTGTGCAGCGAGGCCCACGTAGCTGCCTCACAAATATCCTGCAAGGGAACGCCGCGTCCCAAGGCAGTAGTGGCTGCCGTCGCCCTGGTAGAATGGGCACGCAGCCCCACAGAAGGCTCCTTCTTAGCCAACGAGTAACACGCTTTGACGCACAAAACGACCCACCGAGAGATGGTTCGTTTGTGCACGGCCCGACCTTTTTTGGCGCGCACGTAGCCAACAAAGAGCTGGCCATCCACCCGGAACTGATGTGTGCGCTTCAGATAGAACGAGAGCGCACGTTCTGGGTCCAGACGGTGGAGCCTCTGTCCCTCTTTTGAAGGATGCGGAGGCGGAAAGAAGGTGGGCAAAGTGATGGTCTGCCCGATGTGGAAGGGCGTGACAACCTTTGGCAAGAAAGAAGGACGGGTCCTTAAAACCACCTTGTCCGGAAGAACAGAAAGGAAAGGAGGATTAGAAGAAAGAGCCTGGAGCTCACTCACTCTTCTGGCAGGGGTGATAGCTACCAGGAAAGCCGTCTTGAGAGGAAGAAGACGTAAAGGACAGTTATGAAGGGGCTCAAAAGGAGCGCACATCAGATAGGTCAAGACCAGATTTAAGTCTCATTGAGGCATTATGAAAGGCACAGGAGGAAACGTGTGTGCAATGCCTTTCAGGAAACGGTTAACAACCGGGGACTTAAAGAGAGAAGGCTGAACTGAAAGCCTGAGAAAGGCGGAGATGGCCGAAAGATAATCTTTGATAGTGCCCAGAGCAGAGCCCTGCTGGACCAAGGAGAGCAGGAACGAAGGACCTCAGAAAGAGGGGCAGAAAGGGGATCCACAGACTTAGCTGTGCACCATGCCACAAACTTGTTCCACCTGCAGGCGTATACCGTCTTAGTGGAGGGACGCCTGGCTGCCAGAATGACATCACAGACTTCGGGAGGAAGATCGAAAGCTGTGAACTGTCGCCGCTCAATCTCCACGCATGGAGGTGGAGGCTGGACAGGTTCGGGTGGAGGACCATCCCCTGCTGCTGCGACAGAAGATCCTCCCGAAGAGGCAGTCGGATCGGGGGATCGATCGCCATGTTGAGTAGCTCGGGATAGCACTATCTTCGTGCCCAATCCGGAGCCACAAGGATGACTTGGGCCCGGTCGCGCCGAATCGTCTTCAGCACTCTGGGCAGAAGTGGTATAGGCGGAAAGGCGTACAACAGAACGCAGCTGCACTCGCGACGAAAAGCGTCGCCGAGCGAGTGCCGCCTTGGAAATTCCAACGCGCAGAACTGATGACATTGCGCGTTCTCTTCGGTGGCGAATAGATCTAACCAAGGCTCTCCCCACTGCAGAAAGAGACCTTGCGCCACGTTCGAGTTCAGACGCCATTCGTGATCCATCAAGCACCGGCGGCTGAGTTCGTCCGCCCTGGCGTTCAGAGAACCTGCCAGGTGTTGAAACACCAAGGTAATGCCTTGATGTTCCAGCCATGTCCAGAGGCGCAGAGCCTCCTGACATAGGGTCCACGACCCTACCCAGCCCTGTTTGTTGCAATACCACATGGCGGTGGTGTTGTCCGTGAACACCTGCACTACACTTCCCCGGACAGAGGGAAGGAATGCCTCCAGTGCAAGTCGGATCGCCCGAAGCTCCAAAAGATTGATATGGAGCCGGGACTCCGCCGGAGACCAGAGGCCTCTGATCTCCGCCTCTCCCAAGTGGCCGCCCCATCCCAGGAGGGACGCGTCCGTCACCACTGTGTGCTCCGGTTGGGGAAGGGAGAAGGATCTGCCATTGGCCCAATCGCGATTCGTGAGCCACCACTGCAATTGTCGTGCAGTGCCCTCTGAGATCTGGACATGAACGGACAGGTTGCCCTGATGCTGTGCACACTGGAACTTCAGGTCCCACTGCAGAGCCCGCATAGGCCACCTGGCATGTTGCACTAGCAGAATGCAGGAGGCCATCAGGCCCAGGAGCCGGAGGGTCATCCTGACCGAAACCCGGGAGAGAGGCCGAAAGATCGGAATCATAGCCTGATTAACCCGGACTCGCTGCGCGGGAGGATAAACCCGAAACTGCATCGAAACCAGAACCGCTCCGATGAAGGGGAGCTTCTGAGAGGGACTCAGGTGTGACTTCGGCACGTTGATGGAGAACCCCAGCAAATGCAGTCTGAAGGTGGGTGACGACTGCCGGGGGCGAGCCCGCCTTCAACAACCAGTCGTCGAGGTAGGGGAAGACTGACACCCCGGACCTGCGCAGATGAGCTGCGACCACCGCCATCAGTTTCGTGAACACCCGAGGGGCGCTTGTAAGGCCGAAGGTGAGCACGGCAAACTGAAAATGCTCCTGGCCTACCGTGCGCAGGTAACGCCGGTGGGCCGGCAGGACGGGAATGTGAAAATATGCGTTCTGCAAGTCCAACGCTACCATCCATTCTCCAGGGTCGAGGGCAGCCAAGACCTGAGCCAGAGTCAACATCTTGAACTTCTCCTTCCGGAGGAAGCGATTGACGTTCCCGAGGTCCAAGATGGGGCGCAGGCCCCCTTTCTCCTTCTTGGGGACCAGAAAGTAGTGGGAATAACAACCATGTCCTACATCTGGCCCAGGAACGCGCTCAATGGCCCCCTTGGCCAAGAGGGCCGTGACTTCCTGTCGGAGAAGCGCGAAGTGATCCCCCGACATGCGGTGGAACTGAGGTGGCATGGCCGGGGGTGACAGACTCGAAGGGGAGGGAGTAGCCCCTTCGGACGATTTGCAGCACCCACCTGTCCGAAGTGACAGAGCGCCAGTGGGAGAGGTGATGTTGAATCCTGCCGTCCACCGGCGTGGGGTGCACCCCAAAGCTCGGACTAGGAAGGCTTTGAGGCGGATGCTGCGGGAGCGGAGGTGGACTGACCCGCAAGCTGGCCCCCTGTGCCGCCACGGCGGCCACCATGCCCGCGGCCGCGCTGGAGGTTGGTTCTGCGCAGGCCTCTGGCTGAACGGACGTGTAGGGCGCCCCTTCCGTGGCACGAAAGGAACGAAAGGTAGACGTGGCCGGGCGTGTGGTGGAGATACCCAAGGACTTGGCTGTAGCCCGAGAGTCCTTAAAATGCTCCAGCGCACTGTCTGCCTTATCGCCAAACAGGCGAGTACCATCAAAAGGCATGTCCATGAGGGAACTCTGGACATCCCCCGAAAACCCCGTGGACCGCAGCCAGGCGTGTCGCCGCAAGGCCACCGTCGTGGAGATGGCTATCCCCAAAGAGTCCGCGGTGTCCAACCCACACCGAATGGCAAACTTCGCGGCATCCTTCCCCTCCGCAACAGCTTGGGAAAGTGCAGCCCGAATCTCCTCCGGGCACTGGGGCAGAGTTTGCGCCACCGTGTCCCACACAGCGTGAGAATAGCGGCCCAAGAGGCATGCGGTGTTGACTGACCGCAGCCTCACGCTGGCAGAGGAAAACAACTTTTTGCCAAACTGCTCCAGCTTTTTTGATTCCGTATTTGGCGGAGTGGCAGGGAATGCAGTTTGGGAAGTGGAGGCCTGAATGACCAGGCTCTCCGGTGTCGGATGAGTTGTCAAAAGGGCAGGGTCACCCGGTGCCTGGCGGTGACGCCTGGCCACGTTTTTATCCACAGGAACCCCTGTGGCTGGCCTAGACCAGGTGCCCATCAAAACATCCGTCAAGGCCTCATTGAACGGAAGCAGAGGTTCTATGGAACTTGCCGCCGGCTGAAGCACTTCAGTAAGGAGGTTAGTTTTGAGGGTAACAGTAGGCAGGTCAAGGTCAAGAGCCTCAGCTGCTCTACGGAGCACCACAGTGTATGTGGCGCCTTCCTCCATGACAGTGGGAGGAGACACAAACCCAGGCTCAGAGAAGAGGTCAAGGCCACCTGCATCCTCCGAGTCCTCCGCTCCAACGGCGCCGGGAACGGCGCCGATCCGGCTCCATGTCCCAATTAGGAGGTGGGACGACGGAACCGAGTGCGGCGCCGGAGCCGCCGGCGGAGGACCTTGCGGCGCCGGGGCCGGAGTCGCCAGTGGAGGACCTTGCGGCGCCGGGGCTGGAGCCGCCGGCGGCGCCAGCGGCAGAGCCGGTGGCAAGCAAGGGCCCTCAATAGGGACCGCGGGGCCCGCCGGCCCTCAATAGGGGCCGGCGGGAGCCCTAGGCCTCAAAAGGCAGCCCATGGGCCAGAGCCTCCGACGGACCCGGGTAGGGCGGGTAGGCCGCGGGACTCACAGGCTCCAACAGAGCCGTGGGGGAAGGACCCCTGGCCCCCTCGTCCGCGTCCGGAAACCGATGGGGGGAGGTCGGAGAGCGTACGCGCTTCTTCGACTGTTACTTGTGACGTCTCTTACCCGATTCCGAGGGTGAAGACGTGGACCCCGAGGAGCGATGATGGCTCCGCGGTCGGTTCCTCCAGCAACCCCTGGACCTCGAACGGCACGGAGACGACTGTCAGGCCTCCAGCAGCTTTCGGGACCGCTCCCGCAAAGCCTTCGGAGCCATGGCCAGACAGTCGGAACATGACCGGAAGTCATGGTCGCGCTCCAGACAGTTGAAACAGACGCCATGGGGGTCAGCCACCGACATCGTACGGCGGCAGGCCCTGCAGGATTTAAACCGAGGCATCCCTACGTGGCACCAGGAGTCAAAGACTCAAAAGAAGTAGGACAAAGTCCGAAAAAGAAATTAGTCAAAAAATGACTAGGGTACGTGCTCTAACCGGATCTGCGCTTGCTGGCGCGGAAAAAGAAAGAACTGACGTCAGCACGCATGGGTGGCGCCTAAGTAGTCTCCGTGACGCCATCTCGGCGCTTACGACGCCAGCGACGAACGCGGAGCCGCACGACGCCACCTACCGACGCGCGGGGGTACTGCTGACGAAAAACTTTCCGGGATCCAGCCTGACGCCTGGGGATATTCTAAAGTAAGGAATCTATCACTAACGTGTCTCTTTCAGATACTGGCAAATAATTCTGCTCAGTGTCAGAAAATACCAAGATGATATACTGATATGGCAACACATTTTTCATGTTTCCAAACATTTGAAATATCAATTTCTGAAAAACCGACACTACTGAAGCTAAGCCAAATAGCACGTGAAGGAATATAAATGCCCCAAAGGGAGTGTTAAATGCTGTTAAAGAACGAGAGTCTTGGCAGAGCTGAACTTGATTATAGGCAGTCATCAAATCTAGGGTGGAAAATACCCTTGTGTGACCAAGTTGAGCTAACATTTCCTGTATCTTTGGCAAGGGAAAACAATCCACCAAAATATTCTTATTCGATGGCCTAAGGTCCACACAATCTCAAGTCTTTCATTTTACTCTTAGCTATAACGATGGGAGAGATCTATAGAGAAGAATCAACTGGTTCTATAACCTTTTCAGAGTAAAGTTTGTCCAAATGATCCTTCAACTGACATCTTATGCTCAATGGGACCCTCATCACCTTATGAATTACCAGGATAGTATCCAGTTTTAGAATTAATCTGTGCTCAAAACCTTTGATACCACCCTTACATAACAAATCATAATTATTGAGCAAGAATTCCAATGAAACTGCAGGAAACTCATGAGTGTCGATCAGTGATATAGGACAACTAGTGCCTGGTGTTAGTACCATTTCAAATGACCCCTGGCCTCTCCATCCAAGAACATTAGAACAGAACCTCTCTCTGCAACATAAACTTTTGTAAAAATCATTCTTTCTTTGTAGGTGACATTTTCTAAAAAATAGCCCATCATTTGTATAGTGAAAGCCCCAAAAGCGGCAGTACGGTTCTCGGGAGGAGTGAGCACCACCTGACTACACTCTTTGAAGTATAATTCATCTGTCACAATAATAACTGGTGATCCAGAATCTAAGCTTACCTCAACAACTACCTCACCAATTCTGACACAGCAAACAGGATCACCACTTTTCTAGAGAGCTAGAAGTCACCACCATCTTTATGGATAATGCTTCTATGCCAGCAGGACAATTTAATTAATGTACGCTTTAAGAAGAATTAGACTGATCATTAACCAACACAATCTTTTGAGTACTCCTACATACTTTGGCAAAATGCCCAGTTTTCTTGCATTTAAGGCGGTTTTTCCTAATGCAGGGCAAGTCTTACGATTTGCAAAATGAGACTTGAAACCACATCTGAAGCAATTATTTGTTACAACAAAACTTGATTTAGAAGATGTGCCAAATGTGTTATGTGACTTCGAAACAACATTGGGTCTTGAAATACTAGAGTACATATTTTCAATTTCAGACATATGCCTAAACTTCCCCAACTCTTCAGATGCCATAACTGATCTTTTAATTCCTTTGGAAATCTCTAGCGTCTCTTGCAAGGTGGGATTCCTACAACAAAGTAATTTCTCCCGGGTTCTTCTGTCGAAACAACTGACGACTATCTGATCTCTCAAATAGTTATCGAGATTACCATCAAATTCGTAAGTGGATGCAAGAATTCTAAGTTTTGCCAAAAATATGTCAATTGACTCATGCTTTTGCTGACAGAATATAATTTACACATTTCCACAATAATACTGGTATATTTCTTTAAAATAGTTTTGCAGTCTGTTAATTGCTTCATCACATATGTCCATTGAACTGAAGCAGGAGGCATTAATGTAGGCAAATGGTCAAAAAGGTCTTGCCCTTCTGAACCTAAACAATTGTATAAGATAGGAATAACTATCAAAAGTTTTAAACCATTGTTTCCACTCAAGTTTCTGCACTCCGGGTTCAGGTAAAAATGCTGCAGGCAAATTTGTACTTTGCATATTGAACATCAAAATAAGCAGAACATAATCTAATGAAAGGATTTGTGTGGGAGAACGCCATAGAATCGTGAAATATATTTGCAATATTAAAGTCTGTGAGTTGATGGAGAAACTCCACTGATCACTGTGTAGAACGCAACCACAAATGAGAAGTCATCATAATGAGTCAAACAAACTCAAAGAACTTCTCCTCACGAAGGAAGGATCAAAGGCATCAAGAGAGTGGCAGCATGAAAGTCACTCCACCAATCATTGTGCAGATAGCAACCACCTATGAGGAGCCCAGAACAATGAGCCAATCAGTAAGCTTGATGTAAAACTTTCCACTGAAGGAAGATCAGTCACTGAGGGAGTATCTAGATGAATCAGGTAAACTCTTTTCTTTAAAACGAAACATCAAACCTCCACATTAATATTCAGGAGATTTAAACAGCAGTGCCAACTGCTGCAGCGTGGCGATTCCCTGCAGAGATAGTTGTAGAGAGCATGTGGTCCTTTTGCATGTGATCCTCTTGTGTGCGTCCACCGATGGAGCAGCATGCGGCGTGTGGTCGTTGCCAATGCAGAGCCGGAAGCATGCGCTGCAATAGCTCACAACGAAGTCGTTTGGCCATGAATAAAACACAACATGCAAGGATGGGTAAAGATACACTTGCCTTGCAATAGGAATGTCGAGGCAGCCAATGAATTGTCTGTAAGTGCATCTGACTGGGTCAGCAGTTAATCAGGAACGGTGCACTGTGAGGTGTTGTTCCACAAGTTCTTCAAGCCACTCGTTGCCAAATAGATGTGGCGACGGCAAATGAGGCAAACTAAGAAATTCCAATTTGTAGGAGGAACAACACCCAACGTCTCCCAGTGGCTCTTCCAGGCTCCAATCGATCTCTCCCTTGAGTCTAGAACGCCACATAAAAGAAGCCACCAGGAACATTCTAAAACTTTAAGAACCACTCTCACACAATGCAACTCAACTAGCCCTCACAGGCTCACACCATATTAGTATTCGTCATGCATTACTAACCCCCCCACCACCCACCATCGGAAACTCCGAGTTGATTGTGGCATGGCCCTATGTGAAACTGTCTTGAATGGTACTCTCATGCAACAGAGCACTCCATAGCATTAGGCCTTCTGTTGCCTGTAACCATGCTTTACTAATTATCTTCCTTCTTCATGATCTGAGCAGAATGACGCTCTTCTTAGCAGGGCTGGCGTGTCCGTAAGGCGAGGTTAGCAATAGGTTTTGCCAAATTACACACAAAAAAAAAATGAAAAACAGGCTTTAGAATTCTAGATAGGGAGTGTTCCAATCGCAAAACTATAATCTGCTAGAAGCAGTGGAAATTGTTCAAACATTCCTGCTTTCTCCAGCACATTGCTCACTGGAACACGCTGTTGCCATTTCCTGCATGTACCCAGATTATGCATGACTTGTGCATATTTCCTTATTTTCACACAAGACTGGATGAATAGGCAGATAAATCATTGTTCCCGAATGTGAAAATTCTGAGCCTTAAAGAGGCATAGTGGGACCATCAGTCTAAACATGAAATAACATGTTTTGTATAGCTCGCATTGAAAGCATTATTATGAATTTTGGGTTCAAAACATGAGTACTGACTGCTCGAAAGCTGGGTATCTCGGGGCGCGGATACAGTATTTCCTCTGGCTCTCTAGAGACCAGAGGAAGTAGGAAGTTCATATATATTATCCTTCCACCACAAAGCACGGTGTCCTTTGTTAACAGGTCTGCGCATACAGGAAAAAGCAAGCTGTGCAGACAAGAGACTGTCACAGAGCTACAGAGTGGCAGCTGCTCTCCCTCTCATATTGAGAGAGATGAGCATAGGTAGGGAGAGAGAGGAATGAGAGAGGGTGGGAAAGGAGGGTGGCAAGATGCTAGGTAACATAAGAGAGGAGAATGTGGGTGCCGCGCTGAGGGTGGATGTGGAGGAAGGAAGGACACCAGATGGATTTCTTTTTAGATTGAGGGAGGGGAAGGCTCACCTTAGGGAGCTGGACAGAGCAGCAGGACACTATGTTTTTGGATTAGGTGGAGAGTGGAGTAACATGGAATTTTCTGCTTCTATGTTCCAAGTTACATCACAGAGGCTTTGCTCTTTCTGTCTATCTGATGGCACCACTCAGTAGAAAATAACATTGTTCATGACTCAATGTGGTGCTACAGTTGAAAGGTTAAACATAAAAGTCAGGTTCATCCTAAGTCTGTGATTGTTATTTTGTTCTTTGCAAACAAAGATCTACACTGAGCAGTATACTACTATGTTCGTTTTTTTTTTGTTGGAATGGTGTCAAAATGCAGCTGGTATGTTCTAAAGTTATGCATAGGAAGACATCTAGTGTGGGCAATTAATTACTCTCATCTCTAATATAAACAGTAAGTATGATCTAATATAATGTAGAAGTCACTTCTTGAGTTCTGTAACCTTAAAAAGGCAATTGGTTTTTAAACTCACGTCTCCATAAGGTTGACGCCTCGGTGGCAGTCACATGAAGGGAGGATTTGCGCACTATGTTGGCAGGTTTGTTGGGGCTATACTGGCGTAGGAGACGGAGGTGTCAAGAATCGATTTATAGATTTGGCCTTAATTATAACTAAGAGAGCCATTGTCATGAAATGGAAGGATGCACACCTTCCTGATATGCCCTATTGGTTTGTGGCACCGCTGAAGTGGAGCAGGGTCGAATCGGTGGCACTATGCAGAGAGGAGGTCAGAGGCTTGCGCAGGGTTCCCATTGCACTGGAGTGGAATGTCCTTGTGCATGAATTGCAGGTCCTCTCTGAGGAGTCCAGGGAGGAGGGACCCGAGAGGAAAGTATGATTATGCACTAATAGCCACCTTATACATCTCAGGCCATTGCTCTCTCCTCTTCACTCCCCCTTTTTCTCCCCCTTAATTCCCCCGCCTCCTCCTTCCCTTCTCGTTACTGTGGCCTCTGAGCCTGCACCCTCTCTCTCCCTGAACCATGCTCGGAGTTCCCTCTCTCCCCCCTCCTTTCCTTTTGCCTTTGGGCATCGTTTCCCCAGGTGGTGGAATACAATGCCTTCGTCTGCTCTCTCAACGTGTAGTGTCGCTATAATGGCTTTCCAACCAGTGCCACAAATATCTTCCATTCAGGATGCATGGATCTTGACAAATAGAAATGTTAGTGCCCTGCTAGTTATGCTTGTTACTTGAGCTGCTTGTTGGTGATGTAAAAAAGGAACCAATGTGTCCTGTCGAAACTTTCATTACTGTTACATGATGCACTGACCCACTGGGAAAATGGCCTCTGATTGACTATATTATCATACTGTAATGATTGCATTGTATATTGTGTACTCCTAAAATTGATTACATTGGTTAAAAAAAAATGAGTAGTACAAACTGGCTATCATTTTAGGAATGTGGTTTAAATATGAAGTAGCCTTCTCATGATTCCTATGGAGGATCACAGAAAGATAGTTCTGTAACAATCTAGGTAAGACCCAATAATGGCTTTTCAAATGGCTGCTAGACATTTATTTTCTAAGCATGGGCATAATTTTGCCATGGTAAGTACATAAAATCAGAATTGACAGTCTCCCATTGAGTACAAATCCCAGAGACCTCACTGTGTGAGAAGCCTAATCCCAGAACATCCTGCCCTCACTGTGTTATAACAGACTTCAAATTTATCACTGACAGCTTTACAGCCATCTAACATAAGTTCAGTTTGGTACTTAGAGCTAACTAGCCTTCGCAGATTCACTGCTGCACATTCTGCAACATTTCATAGCTCTGGGCTACGTCATTATGCCAATTTAGGGGGATGAATAGGTGTGTCATCAGCATGTCTGTGAAAACCAACCCACCTTGCCAACAGTAGGTCACGTAGATGCTGAACACCACTGGCAACAGAGGGGACCCTAGAGGAGGTCTGCATGACAAATCAACTGGTAGGACTGACACCCCTCTACTGTTCACCTGGATATATTTATTGGCCAAAAAGTATCTAAACTATTCCAAAGAGGTGTCCAAGGTCCCCACCACGCCTTTCAATCTATCCATCAAAGTAGAGTTCTATTGCATTGAGCAGTTCGAGCAACACTATAAGCAATACTTGCTCTGACCTGCAGTCTCTAATAACCAATCAAATACATCCATCAGAGCTGCATCCGCCCGCTTTCCAGGGTCCAAACTAGACACAAAATCTTTTAGAAATCTCTAAGCCAAAAGACTGCAGAAGAGCTGATTGGGGATCACTTTCTTAAAGATTTTTGTGACAAACAGTGCACCAGTGATTGGCTGATAGCCACATCTGATCAATTCAGCAATGGTTAATTTAGTCTTAGTTTTATGCACGTTTGTTGTAGGCTATTTGGAACAGTACCTTAAACTAAGGTATTTACCAGCTTAAAAGTAATGTCCAACAATGGGTGGGTACAGTCCTTCACAACACTGGTGGGGAACGGGCCTCTTGGGCATTGAGTGAGACCAAAGGGGCCTGACTAGGGAACCAAAGTGGACCTGGTAAAAAAGAGCTCAAACCAGCCATGCTCCTTTCATCTTCTTACACAATCTCTCCCTTTCCATCCATCAATTTTCTCTCTCCTCTTCTCTGCCTCTTCTCCCTCTCTGATTGCTTTCTCTCAACCTTTCACCTCCCTCCCTCTCTTCCTCTCTCCCTTTAAGCCTATCCGTGCCTGTTGCAATTAACCTAGGGGAGCTGGAGAAAGTGACAGAAGGCAGAGGCACCAACCCTGTGGGGAAATGCCCAGTGGAATATAAGGCCTGTCTGGTCCCGGGGGCTAAGGTTACCAATAATCTCTTCAAAGTCCTCAGGAGATACCAGCAATAATACAAATTCCATGAGCTTCTCCATGCCATTCCTTTTTCTCCTCTGGTGATCTATCAGATCTAAATTGTATACTACCTCTCTTTGAACAATATCTATCTGCTTTACAATAAAGTATCTAACCACTTGAACCTTATTTACCAAAGATCCTGAATTATTGTGGCATCAGGCATAAAGTGCAGCGGGACCAGAGTTCTTGTTACTAATTAATGGTGGAAAGACAAGCTAATTTTGACTAGAAACAGATGCAAGGACATGTACATATTTGACACATACAGGCACGGTGGCAGGGTATATCTTGCTGCACCAACAACCGGTGTTTGTTCAAAATTAATCACAACAAATTCAATAATATTTCGTACAGTTGCCAACAAAAAATGCCCACCTCTCGAAACCAGCCACCCACTATGGTCTCAAATATAATATATGAACACAAAAGATGAGAGAGGCATTATTGTAAAAACAACATTCGTAGGGTTTAATCCCACAGAGGAAAAAGGAAGGCGATAACAGAAATAATCATTCTTTCTCTAGATGGTGTTGTAGATCCTTTTATTCATTATTTCATACACAACAGCCAACGTGTTTCACCCTTGCGGGCTTCTTCAGGGCAAGTAAATGGTCCACAAACGGAAAAAAGGGATTCCACAGGGCATTAGCCCAAATCGGTCGGCGATTTCTTACATTTATTCCTGATCACGGGATCTGAGAGAGGATATTTTGTAAAAATCCATAGGCACTGTTCATGCTAGTTCCAGTCGAGAACCAGAATGTATGGTGTGTTGCGCGCTCAGTCGCAGGCCTGTTAAGCGGCCATCGAAATATCCCGTGATCAGGAATAAATTTAAGAAATCGCCGACCGATTTGGGCTAATACCCTGTGGAATCCCTTTTTTTCGGTTTTGTGGACCATTTACTTGCCCTGAAGAAGCCCGCAAGGGTGAAACGTGTTGGCTGTTGTGTATGAAATAATGAATAAAAGGATCTACAACACCATCTAGAGAAAGAATGATTATTTCTGTCATCGCCTTCCTTTTTCCTCTGTGGGATTAAACCCTATGAATGTTGTTTTTACAATAATGCCTCTCTCATCTTTTGTGTTCACATGTACATATTTCTAAGGGTGGATGAATACAATACTTTTTAATGTTGAAGAAAACATTAGTGAGGGAAAGCTAGGCCTGCTGTGTGGAAGCAGTGGGGTATTACTCAGTTAACCGCAGGAATTCTGAGAAGAAGAAACTTTACAATGCCTCTCCATAAATATTGTAGGGAAGAGAATTAAAAAATCTTTAGGTACAGGCATTAAATGGTTGCTTTTCTGATTTCTTCCTGCAAGCATGAACAATCAATTACCTGCAGTGTACAAGAACTGGTTCGCTCTCCACTCTTTTTTCCCTCACGCAGTTTACGAAGTCCAAGAAGTCAGAGGAGTCATCAGGAACACCGTGATCAGGCCATGCAACGTACTGGAGATGTGTAACAGTATGCTCTTTACCACTCTAAAAAAAGTCATAATGTGATTAAGAAAGTCTCTCAAATTAATATTTTGTGAATGTACACACACACACACACATATATATATACATATATATATATATGCAATGAAAATAAATGTGGCTCAGTAACACATTTTGCGTAACTGTACTAATAAACGCATATTGACATATTCATTACTACCAAGTAAATGTCACAGTCGAGTCGAGGTTGTCGCAGTATAGCAAAAATGACATGAGTAAAACACCTAACTGCCTCAGAGATCATATGTAACAATTACTCTAGAAGGGGAACAACTCTCTTGACAGTCACTACATCTCTTCCCTGCAATTTTAACATGCTCCAAAAATGTAACCCCTTGCATACTGATTTTTTATTAAAACAAGTACACATGAAAAAACTAACAAGGCATAAACCCTATATAGAGATGTGCTGAGCACAACGTGATATCATGCTATGTCTTACCACTGTTAAGCAAAAGGAGGGGCATCATGACTCCTTTCAATTTCAACACTCAAGAATGGTAATAAATAGCAGATATTATATATATATATATATATATATATATATATATATATATATATATATTATCTACTGGCGGTCGCCAGTAGATAGTTATAGTTAGGACCTATTTTCCATAGGAAATTCACAACATTCTATTTGAAATAACTTTGGCGCCAGTTGACGAATCTTCGCGAAATTTTCAAAACTCGTGGCCCGCTCCGGTCCGCTCCTATCCTGTAAGTCTCGGGGTGATTCGTCAAGTGGGGGCCGAGAAAAAAGGGGGGTCCCAAAACGTGTTTTCCCCATGCAATTTTCCATAGGAACCTTTCATCGCAGTTACAGCCCGAACTGCTGAACGGAATTACACCAAATTTGGCAAAAAGGTAGCCCTTGGTTCAGAGTCGTGCCTTTTGCTTAAATGGTGTAAATACGTTCAGTAGTTCCTGAGAAATTTGAAAAAGAAAACACATATATATCTGGGCGGAGCCCAACCACACATGTCATCGTGAGATCTGATTGGCTGTCAGCTCTTCATCCTGGAATTGCTGGCAGCCATCTTGGGACCAATATAAATGATAGTACCCCATTGAAATGCATTGTAGTGAATCGAAGATTTTGAGGGTTACTGTTAAAGATTGCAGGAATCGCTGTTAGCATGAGCTGAAAGCCATTTTGTACTTGGCAGCCATTTTAGTTAGCCATGTGCTCGCCATGTGCTTTCTCCCTCTTCCAGAGTCTTGCACATGCTCAGAGAGGCCTAACTGGTAGAATGCACCTGCTCCTAGTATACAACTGTCAAGCTATTCTTACTCATGTAAGCAGTTTAGTCTCCCCTCCCACTTTGTGGAGCAAGCAAATTTTGTATGCCCATATTAGTCAATAAGCATGCTTGTATGTGCTAGGACCTCCCTTGATTTTATGCTGACTATGTAACAAATACATATATAAGGACCCTGTTCTCTGCACTCATTAGAATGCCTCCTACAGTGGCCTGCGGGTACCGTAAGATGCAATCTCCCTCATCTGAGGTTAATAAAACATGTTTTTTTGATATTACAGCTTCTGTGCCAATCTCTTCTTTGTTGGTCTTAAGGACCAGATGTATCAGTGAACCCCTAAGAAGGTTTTTATTTCTACAAATGGCGCCCGAACAGGGACCTCATCGGTGCAGCGGCTATCCAAGGGAGTGGTCTTGAAGGGAGACAGGAATCTACTGAGGAGTACAGGACAGGAATCTACTGAGGAGGTACCCAGCGCACGGAGATTGTTTTGTCTTCCAGCCCAGTATATTTCTGGTCTTCCTGATCTGATCCTCCAAGTGTTTGCCGCTCCCGACTGAGAACTTCTTTGGCGTGAGTATTTTAAAATGACCGTTAGGTCACTCAGAACTTGGCAGTTGGAACCTGGACACCATTTGATTGGTAAGAGCCGTTTTGCGGCACTTGCTGTTGGTTTGATGCCTTTGATTGGTAAGGTAGTTTTAGTAACACTTACTGTGGCTTTGTTTGTATGATTGGCCAATTTTGGAATTTGTTTTGAAATGATATATGCATTGCAATTCATATAGGCAGGTAATGAGGAGATTTTTCTCTAAACTTTGAAAATTTGAACGACACACATTGTGTTAAGTGTCACTTGGAGTATAATATTATATTTGCTATAATATTTTTGGCATGCCTGTTACCAGTACACTTCGCAGAAAGTGTTGCTGTCTTGGAGGTACCGATATGGATTTAGTAAGTACTTAGTTGACTCCTCAGAGGGGATACCTAAATAGGTTTAGGTATAGTAAAAAGATATTTCTTCCTTGGTGACTAAGTACCCCATGGAACTAAATATGTACATAAAACGGATCCGGATCTGCGCACTTAGTAACATTCATAAGTGGTGATATGCAGAGCGCTTTTTGAGTGTTCTACCAGCCAAAACTGGCGAATTTGACCATGGAACAGTTTTTTGGGCTACTTTTGAGAGCTCTTCTTGTAAATATGGCTTACAATTAGTATTTACAAATAGGTTGGTCTTGTGTACACTTTGTAAGCTGTCCTAAGTATTGATTTGTGGGTTAAGTGTGTGTTTCAATGTCTATGTGGGGTTTTTGGTTTGACATTGGTAATACTTGTGTGAGTACTCTGTGTACGAATGGCTAGCTTTAAGCGCGCTGTGTTGTGTCCTTCTGTAACTGTCTGAATGAGCTCAATGAGTTTGTTTATGTTTTTTTTGCTGTCATTATTCTGTTATGCAAAATGTCATTTAGTTACTTACATATTAAATAAAAATCCAGAAATAAATTATGTAACATATGCTAAACAGCTGCATGTTACTATTTAAATTGACAGAGTAAGACACTATACATGTGTGCAAATTGCCACAATGCTAAAGATAAAATTAGAATTCGTATTCAATAGGATTAAAATAGGCCTCATACAGAGAGGTAGAAAAACGAAATTGTGTGTTTTGTAATCAATAGACTTAAATGCACAATGTTATAGCCTTTTCCTTAAATACATTGTATTAGACATTAAAAGGCATGCACATCATTTGAGTGAATTTGGTTGTTGCTGAACTAAATACACATTATAGAAAGATAGATTTGACTGCATTGAAATGCCTCAGTTTTTAAATAGACTGTGACATGCTTTTCTTTCAGCACCCGAGAAAAAAGCTTTCCGACAGCTGTGTTTAAACTAACTAACTAAAAGCAACCGTTTGACACAGCAAATGGGGATTTAACTCTGTCAGGGTATTTCAAATAATAAAGGTTTTTTTTTTCCTGAGAAAGGCGTGAAAATTCGACGCCTGCTGACACACAACAGCTGCATAAATAGCATATGGCTATTCCTGCTCACGGCCACAGACAGGAATGCTGTGTCAGCGGTATTTTAAGTCAGTGTAGGTAAACAGGCCTGCATTATTTTAAAAGTTTCTAAAAACAAGTTTCATTATTTTGGATAACAGAGAACAAAATTGAAAGTAGGGATTTCCTTTCTTAATGCCTTCTTTACATAAGTATATCTGTGGTTCCAATGTTAAATGATAACTGTCCATTAAAAAGTGGCGCAGATTTTTCCTGTTTCAAGTAAGGCTTCTGTGCTTAGGGTTATAAATGAATGCGTTTAAATATGATAGGCTACGAATGAAGCTTGCTTTTCAAATGTGGAATCATCAAAATGGTTGGTTTTATTGATAAAAAATAAAAATTAATTATATGACAAAATATATTGTTAAAAACAAATGCTTTAAATTCGTTTTCTCATCTTTATAAAGCCTAATCATCATACTGTGAATTCCTAGCATCAAAGTTGAATTTAAGCAGTGCTGTAGCGCAATAAAAAGGGAACTTAAATGTGAAATGTCACTTTACCCAGCCGTACAAAACTTGTTTTTATAAGGGTATATCTTATGCATTTCTGATTTCCCATTCCTGGGCTATCTAGAGAACACTTTGGGGGTTCCTATTATGCAAAAATATTGTAGGATTTTCATTTTTAAGTGCCCCTACCACCAAAGTCGAAATTGAGCTAAATTCACAATTTTACAAGCAGTTCTACCACTCAAGGCAGTTTTAACGTGCTCTCAGGCTTCCATAAAGTATATGCAAGTATAAAATAAACAGCTGCCTTTGCATTACTAGACTACACACCACACACCGTACACAAATGAAAATAAGTATACAGAAACCAGCAGACTTATTATCCTACCTTTAAATTATTGGCAAATGGATCGGACAGGGCTGCCGTCTCTGCCGTGCTGTAATTCTCCAGAGCTGCATTGCATTACAAAACCGCATGGCAAGCCTTGCACGCAAAAACGAGCAGCTGCTGAACGGGTCAAAGGTCGGAGTTCTGTATTTAGCAACTTAGCAGGGTGAAGGGTAATGTTTGCTTTGACACTTCGACCTCTGAAAAGTTTTTTGAAAGACGAGATGATAGCGCAAAGAGAGAAAGAGAAGCTTTGCTTCCTATTTTTGGCAAACACGCACAGTCATATGAAACGAAGAAAGACATCCCTCAGTTGAACATTGATCTGCCAGGTATCAAAATAATGGTTTTAGTTTAAAGAATACTGTGTAGGGGCTACGATAAGGAGGAAATGGATTTTAATTTGCATTCATGCGCCCTAATGTTAATCTAGTACAATTGCTGTAGAAATTGGTTTAAAGTTACCTCAATTTGCATTGTGTTAGACTGAATCAGAGAATAGCCACTTTATAAGATATCTCCTACAAGTTTGTTTGTGCCCAGTTGCTACAAATAGGGGTTGAAAGTGTTGACAGAAGTAAAACCTGTTTCGGTTTTCCTACTGTCAAAATGGGGGAAGGAGGCTAGCTCCTCTACAAATTAAGGGTAGGCAAAATTATGTTTTCTCCTTCTTTTTCTCACTTTTTTTTGAGTCTGTCTAAAGCTGTCTAGGAAATGGCCATATGACAGTTAAGGCACTTTGCATTGTTCATAAGGCGGCACACAAAATGGGGCCTAAACCATTACAGAGAATGTTTACTTGGTATTCCCCAGCTAGAAGTCTTCGTTCCTTGGCAGCCCACCTAGTATGTACCCCACGAGTCAAGAAAACCTGACTAGGAGGTAGATCATTTGGCTATGCAGCCGCAAGGCTGTGGAATACACTACCAAGTGAACTCAGACAGACTGATGACTTACTGCAGTTTAGAAAAAAGCTAAAAACCAGGCTCTTTCCAAAAGAATAGCCTTGAGAGATTGGCGCATGATGATTCATAGTTTTATAGCTGCACAGTGATTTAGGTAATCCCAGCGCCAGGATGCCCGTTGGGTGAGAGCTGCGCTATATAAATGCTACTTACAATTACAATTACAATTGGCTATTCTGTAATACTGTTTTAAAGTTGTTAGAACTAATAAAAACATGAAACACATAAGCTATGTTACTGCCCATCCTGTATGAAAGAATGAGTAGAACAGATTGATGTTCCCTTATTTGATCTTTAAGGAAAATTGTATAGTGGGGGTTTCTGTTCAAAAATCTCAGGTGGCAACACTATTATTGTTTATGTTATTCTCATGTTCTATACAGTTTTGCAAGGGCATTGCTAGTCTTTTATTAGCTAGTCTGTGTAAATAAGCTGACAGCCCTTATTAGAGCTGGAGATAGGGTCTTTTGTTCCTTTTGAAAATGATGTTGCATAGTCCAGATCGTGAAAAGTACAATGCAGGAAAGACGCTCATGTGATCCTTAGCAAACATTTTGAAGGAAAATATTGTTTTATAGGAGTTTGTTTGTCATAACATGTTCTGCTGGAGAAAAAGTACCCACTATGTTGAAGTTTAGTTCTTTTTGCAATAAGAATCCCTGTTAGATTAGCAGTCTTAGATTTTCCTGCTGCACCTATAACATGAGAGCATGGTCCTAAGCATAACATGTAAGAGAAATTATTTTACAAGTGTCTGCAGTCCTGTACAAGTAATGTAAAATCTATGAGTAAAAGTGTAGAACATTTCCTTTTCTTGAGGGTTCTTCAGATTAGTAATATAGGAATACACCAATGTAAGTATTTGGAGTATGTCTGTATTGTTTTTCTCTTTTCCTCAGAATTTAGTAAATGAACACAGACTTCCTTGGCTGTTTGGGATTGGGTGATGTATTACTCTTGTCAGTTCACCAAAACGTTCCTTTTATACTTGCCAATAGGTCCAGGGTTTTCTACTCTCAGATAGATGAAGTGGTTCTTGGGTGCCTTGCTAATGTATGGGGCGCCCCAAGACTAAGGAAGTATTCTGAGACTATCCTCTCTGTTGTTAGATTATTTCTGTGCCTTGTCTAAAGACCTCTTGTTCTGTCCACCAATAGATATTTGCTGCCTTACAACCATTGCCAGAGGGGCCCGGACATCAGATCCAGCCTGGGAGTCAGCGTCACTCCAGTTTGAAGCCAAAGTGAAGGAACCAGCATAGGCGTTGCTGGCAACTAAGACCTCAGTGAAGGCGGAAGCACTGGGACGTGAAGTGTGTACCCCTGCCACTGTCTTGGGCGAAAGACGGGGTTACAAATCAGGATGGAGAAATCTTTGTGTGGATCCAGTTTTTGATGCCCAGCTGAGAGAGTCACAGAACGACAAGGACGGCAAGGAGGCTTTTGCTTGAGGTGACCCCCTTTGAAACAAGGGTTGCTTCAGAGATCCTAGCATCAGGCCTTTGAGTCCTGGTCCCAAGTGAATGCAAGTCTACGCCTTTGTTTGTTGATCAAGAGATGCCCGAGTACACTGGGTACAATTTGTGCCCCAACAAAAGAGCAGTGCGCCAGAGGTGCAAATACAGGAGTTAGAGAAGGACTTGAGTTTAGGGTACAGGTGCTATGCCCTTGGTGCCTGTTAGATTAAAGTGAAGAAAACTGGTGCACTGCCTGAGACACTGGATAGGATCATTGAGGGTATTTGCCCTGGGGGGTGATTGCCCTAACCTGAAAGAAAGACTTTTTCTTCTCCGTGATTCTTGAGTTGCGAGTTGTGCAGCTCCACCGTGGGAACAACAAGAGCCTGCCTGTGAGGCTCAAAACGGACACAGGGAGAAGACTCCCCTCTGGCTGGTTGGTTTTTGAACTTTCCCAAGGACTCTTTTTGTTAGTAATGTACCCCTTTGGTCGTCCCATTTTTGAGGAGGAGCAGCCCTTTGCGGCTCCTTGTCCTAATTCCTATGGCCTTGTGTGGTCCTCCTGGTCCCCCGGAGCCACAATTGTTTTTTGTAATAATATGTCTGATTGCTTTAATATTTTTTAAGAGTAATGTTTATTCTGCACGAGAAAAGTTCATCTGAGCATGTTACTTTACTCTTTTCTTAAGTATATTTATTGATAATTCAGCCCTCATAAAATACTGAGAAAGTCTATTGAAAATGTTTTTATTAGGTATGGGCTGTTGGTTATTTTTAAATTGACTTAACAAGCCCCCATCAGAGCCCTGAAACTTAAAATTAGACTAGATGGTTTTGGTATTTGCTTTCTGCTTAGGATTGGAAAATATTGAGATTTCTGTTTGAGATAATAGTCATTATTCTCTCTTGCTACCTGTATGACCCAATGCTCTGTTCACTTTGTACTCCTGCTTATACCTTGTATATACCTGCTTAATGAAATGTTTAGAATGTAAATACCCACCTAGCATAGGATATTGATGAATTCATGAGAAGAAAATGTGCAAAATATAGTAATGTCTTTAGCTCATGCTAAAAGGATCGTCTGTTAAAGATTGCAGGAATCGCTGTTAGCATGAGCTGAAAGCCATTTTGTACTTGGCAGCCATTTTAGTTAGCCATGTGCTCGCCATGTGCTTTCTCCCTCTTCCAGAGTCTTGCACATGCTCAGAGAGGCCTAACTGGTAGAATGCACCTGCTCCTAGTATACAACTGTCAAGCTATTCTTACTCATGTAAGCAGTTTAGTCTCCTCCCACTTTGTGGAGCAAGCAAATTTTGTATGCCCATATTAGTCAATAAGCATGCTTGTATGTGCTAGGACCTCCCCTTGATTTTATGCTGACTATGTAACAAATACATATATAAGGACCCTGTTCTCTGCACTCATTAGAATGCCTCCTACAGTGGCCTGCGGGTACCGTAAGATGCAATCTCCCTCATCTGAGGTTAATAAAACATGTTTTTTTGATATTACAGCTTCTGTGCCAATCTCTTCTTTGTTGGTCTTAAGGACCAGATGTATCAGTGAACCCCTAAGAAGGTTTTTATTTCTACATTACCAAAAGGAGAACTATAAAGGGTGATAACAGACTTTAGTTACATTAGAATTCATTTGTTGATGGTACCATTCTAATTTTAGGAATTGTGGTGTGTTCTAAGGTGATTTTACCCTGTGAAAAATCCTTCTGCTGGGATATCATGAATCATGTTTGAGAGAAAACTATTTTCTCATACTTTTCCCATTGAGGTTTAGAAGGTGATCTAGAAGCTAAAATGAGAGCATATTTTCTGTAAATTCACATTATCTTTCTCAGTCATGTGAGAATGAAGTCTGACATTCTCAGTAAAACATGTACATCCAACAAGGGCAGAGACTGTCAGTTGATTCCTTTGTGTTCTACTGCAGCTTCCCAGAGTGTTCTAAAGAACAACTAGAGTGCTAACAGCCTTACTTATGACAAAAGTATGGCACACCTGAAGCCATCTTGATTGGAATAAACTGGTAACACTTAAAACATTTAATTTAAAAAGGAACAAAATGATGGGGTTCATTTTGTCATAGAAATTATGGTTAGTGCTGTAGAAAGAAAAATTAGGACATGTTTCAAGTGTGATCTCAAATATCTTCCTGTTATATTTCAACAGGAGCAGCCTGTCAGTTGATGCCTTTGTGTTCTACTGCAGCTTCCCAGAGTGTTCTAAAGAACAACTAGAGCGCTAACAGTCTTACTTATGACAAAAGTATGGCACACCTGAAGCCATCTTGATTGGAATAAACTGGTAACACTTAAAACATTTAATTTAAAAAGGAACAAAATGAGGGGGTTCATTTTGCCATAGAAATTATGGTTAGTGCTGCAGAAAGAAAATTTAGGGCATGTTTTAAGTGAGATCTCAAATCCTCTTCTATTTCATTACGAAAATTCTGACATGCAGACTGAAACAATCACTTTCAATACCAGCAGTAGACTTCCAGTTAACTCCCTGGTGAGCAGTAGCTTTACTACAGTGATCTAATGAACAACTAGAGTGCTAACATTCTGAATTTATGGCAAATGTGTGACACATCTGAATGCCTTCTTGATGGAATCAAAGTAAAAAACTGAAAGCATTTCCTACTGAGGAGACTGCAGTAAATGACGAAATTAGGAAACTTCATAACAAATAAGTCTCCCAAGATGGCCACCAGAGAAAAAAGAGCCCAAATGTAGCACAAATATCACCCAGATGTAGCCCACATATAGCCCAATGACAGAAGTGTGCAAAACACTTTTTATTTTTAGTTTTTCTGCAGTTTTATATAGTGCAAACTGGTCAGGTATTGGAGCGTTACATCTTACTTGGACCCCTTATTGCGTATTTTGCACGAAGTACATGAGATTGATCTTGCGAAACATTGAACTTTACGATTCTGTTAACCTGAAGTTGCTCTGAACCGGGCTTTGTAACACCCGTTTTTACCTACTGGTTTTAATTAATTCTCACTGTATTGTATTAGGAAAGAGGATTTACTGTTTTTATGTACACTTTTATGATCTATGTTTCTAAATCAGATCAAATAAAGTTTAATGAATTCTATGGCAGGACGGAGGCGAGGATTATGCATATCTTTCCTCACTTTATTTGCATAGCAGTTCAAAGAAAACGTAACACAACAATCATTAAACAAAAGACTACACAACCCATGAACCATTAGGGGGTAGTCTCCAAGGCAACTATAGTCCAATCATATCACAGTCCATCGTATATAATATCGTGACATCCCTTCCGCTTCCTCTTTCTTCACTGCTCGTCAGTTAAGTGCATTCCTTACATTCTTGGCTTAATCTGACGTTGTTGCTGTTTGTATAGCGGTTTCTTGTGCACGTTATTAGCATTATTGCCTTGGTATTGTTTCATATTCCCTGCGCAGCAGGCTCTTGCCCGAGCGCGTTCTCCCCCTCGCAGTTTCTCCCGCTGTGTGCTCTGCGCGCGGTGAGATCCTGTCAGGCGCGTCTGGTCCGAGCGAGGCAGCTCCGTCGAGCGCTCCCGCTGGTCTTTACGCGCGTTTGGGAATCCGGTCACTCCTTTAGTGTCCGCTTGATTCCCGACCAACCCTCGCCTAATTTTGACACCGCTACGCGGTGATTTCCCCACACGGCCACGTTAGTGACCAGCGCCACCTGGTGGTGGTAATTGGTATTGCGCCTCAGTCTATTCTTATAACAGCTTCGGGGAAAGCCCAGCTGTTGGAGCACCGGCGAGGGGGCTGTCTTAAGGATTTTAAGGGCATTTGTTCTGTGCTCACACCCTCTGCTATCATGTCTTCTCCAGAAGACCATTTTTACTCCTCCTACCAGGAAGTGGAGGAGGAATGGCCCCCAACTTCTCCCTCCAGCAGTGGACCAAGCCCTCTCTCTGGCTATTTCTAGGGCGCTGGCTCCTCTTAGGGATCAGGTTGATAAGCTGGCGAAAAGCATCCCTGGGGTGTTCAGTGACCCAGATCTGGTGGTGGCGGGTCCAAGTAGCTCCCAGATGGGGAATAAAAGGGCCGTTAAGCATAACGCGGGGCACTTGGAAGGATTTGATAAACTTACGGAGACCTTCCTCAAGAGTGCGCGAACGCTAAAACATGCACCCTGCCGGGAGGAGGAGGGGCCCGGAGAAAATTGCGACACTGTCACCACTATTGTAGACCCCGACGGCGGGTTTCCCTTAGAGGGAGAGGGTGTATCGGAGGACGATTTCTCCTCCGATGAGGATAAGGACTCGGGGCGTCCCTGGCGTCCAGAGTCCCACTCCTCTCAGTCCCCGGTTGGGGACGGGGTCCACTCGGACATGTTCGAGCCTACCCAAATTTACCATCCTAGGTCGGCAGAGTGGACACCTGACGCCAAAGTGGCAGAGTATGTGGTGGGGAAAATCCATCAACCCCTTGAAAGGGAGGTCAGGAATAGGATGAGGGGAGAATGCCCCAGGCCCTCACTGAAGGGGAAGGTGGCACACACGCCTGAAATTGATGAGAAACTATGTACCTTTTTCTCCAAGTATATGAGGGATCCCAAGAAAGGAATTGATAGGTCTTGGACGTGGTAGGGCCCTTGACCCAAATTATTCAATTGACGGAGCGTTCCAAAGAGTCAGGATCCCCTTTGTCCACGGATATTGTGGCTGGTTGGGCGCACTACCCTAAACCCTAAAACACTACCCCCTCCACTACCCAAACACCACTGCACTACCCTAAACCCTAAAACACTACCCCCAGCACGACACCCTACACTACCCAAACATAACTGCACTACCCTAAACCCTAAAACACTACCACCAGCACGACTCCCTACACTACCCAAACACCACTGCACTACCCTAAACCCTAAAACACTACCCCCAGCACGACTCCCTACACTACCCAAACACCACTGCACTACACTAAACCCTAAATATACCCCCAGCATGACCTCCCACACTACACAAACACCACTGCACTACCCTAAACCCTAAAACACTACCCCCAGCACGACCCCCTACACTACCCAAACACCACTGCACTACCCTAAACCCTAAAACACTAACCCCAGCATGACCCCCTACACTACCCAAACACCACTGCACTACCCTATACCCTAAAACACGACCCCCTACACTACACAAACACAACTGCACTACCCTAAACCCTAAAACACTACCCACAGCATGACCCCCTTCACTACACAAACACCACTGCACTGCCCTAAACCCTAAAACACTACCCCAGCACTACCCCCTACACTACCCAAACACCACTGCACTAACATAAACCCTAAAACACTACCCCCAGCACAACCCCCTACACTACACAAACACCACTGCACTACCCTAAACCCTAAAACACTACCCCCAGCACGACTCCCTACACTACCCAAACACCACTGCACTACCCTAAACCCTAAATCTACCCCCAGCATGACCCCCTACACTACCCAAACACCACTGCACTACCCTAAACCCTAAAACACTACCCCAGCACGACCCCCTACACTACCCATACACCACTGCACTACCCTAAACCCTAAAACACTACCCCCAGCACGACCCCCTACACTACTGCACTACCCTAAACCCTAAAACACTACCCCCAGCACGACCCCTACACTACCCAAACACCACTGCACTACCCTAAACCCTAAAACACTACCCCCAGCACGACCCCCTACACCACCCAAACACCACTGCACTACCCTAAACCCTAGAAAAGAAACCCCCACCCCATGCCCAATCCCCCTTACCTCTCACTCCTCATGGTTCCTCTCTCCTCATGGTTCCTGCTTCACGTCATCTCTGAGGGGCGGTGCACGTCGTTGTGAGGAAACGGAACAGCCTCTGTTTCCTTACAACGACATGGATCGTCTACATGTTTTTAGAACGCATGGTCATTTACCATACATACCTTTACAACAAAATTCGTTGTAAAGGCATGCGTGGTAAATGACCATGCGTTCTAAAAAATGCGTAGTAATGACTTCGTGATGTACAACGCATGCGTGGTAATGCATGCGTTGTAATGGTATCGCAAAGTAAAAAAGTCGTTGTAACGGCTGTTTACCGATCAAAGCTGGCCCCTGTTCTTCAGTGAGACGTTTATTTGATTAATTAGGAGGAAGGAATGTGTTTTTTACCGAAAAGTGCATTCCCGGCTGTTGTATTGTGAAAGTGTCCGCGTGGCCTGGTTTCACTTCCGGTGAGAGAGTGGAAGAGTCTGTTTGGATCTAAAGGAGTTCTGTTGTTGGACGGGGCCGGCGCGACATGTCATCAGAAAACATAGCTAATGGAAAGCGTCCTCCCTGAAGTGTGGAGCAGTGCCATGAGAGGTCAACGAGTGTGCGTCCCACCGCAGTATGACCGTACCGCGTGACCCATGTGCCGCCTCCAGGGTACGGGAGGCAGAAGCGGCATCGCAGGTCCTCTTGAAGACCGTTGTAGCACTAATTCTACATTTTGGTACTAGGGCATTTTAACTTCGTTGTTCCTGCCAGATACAAAGAGAAGATCCTGTGTTATTCAGTGCCCTCGTTACCTTTTTTGTGGGTTGTGGTGCTTGTCACTTCGCTGCCCCGCCGGTGCACACGACTGGGCACCCCACCTCGTGTGCCATCTGCAGGGCCTCTGCCCTCGGATCACTGGTTTCGGTTTCTGGAGTGGCAACATAAACAGTTGCTCCCAAAGGACTAGCCTGAACACTTAGGTGAATATCCCCTGCACCAGCATTCCACGGAAATTCTTTCCTAGCTCTCCCACGTCAACGAGCACGGCTCCGCTCGCGACACCGTATGACGTCATCGGAGCCATAAGAGGATCTCGTCGGCGTGCTGACGTCAGTTCCACCCATTTTTTCCGTGCCACCGAGGCAAACAGGGGACCGAGACATTTTCACATGTATACATAGTATAATAAATATATATATATTCACTGAAAAAACCATAGGTTTCAGGCACGTTATAGTTAGAAATTAGCATTTAAAAAGCCTTAGAAATTCACTGAAAAAACCATAGGTTTCAGGGGCGTTATAGTTAGTTGGACATTTCACTCGTACAAAACCATAGAAATTCCCCCGTTATAGTTAGTTCAGCTAACTATAACTCGCGCGCCCGCAATGCACTGCTGATGACGTCACATATTACATCACTCATGACATGGTCAGTGACATCACTCATGACATCACTGATGACATCTCACAAATGACATCACTGATGACATCATCCAGTGAATGTGTGTTTTTCTGAAAATTAAATATGTTTTATATATGTATATCTCAAGGTCGATGGAAGAATAAATGGGTATATAAGTGTCTAAATGGATGATTTTTTTTGTAAAATTGATTGTATAACTGACTAAGTGTATCTTAGTGAATACATGGGTTAGTGAGTAATGTTTAAATATGAAAATATCTGTATCAGTCTCTCACTTTGTGTATAAGTGGCTGCATGGGTTGGTGAGTAGCTACATGAGTGTCTATATGGGTTATTAGTTGGTTTTTTGAGTATCAGTATGAGTGTCTGAGTGTCTGTATGGTTCGGTGGGGGGTATTACTTAGTGCATAGATGCATGAATGAGTGACTCACTGTTTGTATGTGTTGAAGACAGCATGTGTGCAGGACTGTATAGGTGGATGAGTATGTGTATGGGTGTGTTAGTGAGTGAATGACTGTCTCAATAGTGTCTTTATGAGTAACTACATATGTTTTAAACTAGTATATGTGAGTATTGGTGTATATAAGTGAGTATATGTGAGAGTGAGAGATTGGAAGAGTTCCTGTACAAATAAGTAGGTGTTTCTATAAGTGATTGTTTAAGAGAGTAAGTATGTGTAAGTTTCTGTAGACGTAAGTGTGGTAGTGTGTGTATAACTGTATATGCAAGTAAATGGATGTTTGATACTTTGTTTGCATGTGTGACTATGTGTGTGAGTAACTCTATGGATGAGTGGTGGTGTGTAACAGGATGTATAGGTGTATGAGTACATATGATGAGTGAGTACATGTATGAGTGACTGTATAGGGACTGTTGGTGAATGAGTGGATGTGTGTGTAGATCTTGGAATTACTGAATAGGTGTGTTGTAACTGGTATTGGTATGTCCATTGTTTTGAAAATGTTAGTTTGTATTTTTGAGTGTGTGTATCAAAGGTTATATTAGGGTGAGAGGAGGTCTGCCACTCTATCACAAGGATGATGTCATCAGTGATGTCATTTGAGATGTCATCAGTGATGTCATGAGTGATGTCACTGACCATGTCATGAGTGATGTAATATGTGACGTCATCAGCAGTGCATTGCGGGCGCGCGAGTTATAGTTAGCTGAACTAACTATAACGGGGGAATTTCTATGGTTTTGTACGAGTGAAATGTCCAACTAACTATAACGCCCCTGAAACCTATGGTTTTTTCAGTGAATATATATATATATATATATATATATATATATATATATTGATATAGATATATATATAGATATAGATGAACAAGTTACTTACCTTCGGTAACGCTTTTTCTGGTGGATACAGTACCTGCCTGTGGAATCCTCACCTTTTGAATTACCCCTGCGCCAGCATTCCACGGAAACTTTTTTCCTAGCTCTCCCACGTCGACGAGGACGTCACAATGGCACGGCTCCACTCACGACTCCGTCTGACGTCATCGGAGCCACAAATAGACCTCGTCGGCGTGCTGACGTCAGTTCCACCCATTTTTTCCGTGCCTCCGAGGCGAACGGGTGGACCGACATCATATTTAAGTATACACAGTATACAATATAAACATAAATACACACAGTATAAAGAATCATAGGAAAAGCAAAAGAAACTAAGCATTTCCTATAAACGAAAAACAAGGCATTCAAAATACACAGGAAAACAACCATGTCAAATAATCAATAAAACCTTTGGTATACGAAGGTGGACAACGGGGAGGAGGGTGGGTCAGTGAGGAATCCAAAGGCAGATACTGTATCCACCAGAAAAATTGTTACCGAAGGTAAGTAACTTGTTCTTCTGATGGATACATCTGCCTGTGGATTCCTCACCTTTTGAATTGAATCCCACAGCAGTCCCACTCCCGGAGGAGGGTATCCACCAACCTATACCAAAAAATCCTGAAGCACAGAGCGTGCAAAATGGCCGTCCCTCCTAATCTCAGAATCCAAGCAGTAATGCTTCGCAAAGGTGTAGAGGGAGGCCCAAGTTGCTGCCTTACAAATGTCAACAACAGGAACACCTCTAGCCAAAGCAGAAGAAGAAGACTTAGCTCTGGTGGCATGAGCTCTGATACCTTCAGGCGGTTCCTTCTTGGACAAAGCGTAGCAGATCTTAATGCACAAGATGATCCACCTGGAGAGAGTCCGCTTGTGCACAGCTTTGCCTTTCATTCGCCCAACATAGCCCACGAAGAGCTGATCGTCCAGCCTCAGATCCTTGGTTCTGTCCAGATAGAAACTGACAGCTCTCTTTGGGTTGAGGCGATGAAGTCTCTCCTCCTCCTTGGAAGGGTGAGGGGGAGGATAGAAGGTAGGTAAGGTAATGGATTGTCCAAGATGGAAAGGATGTAACCACCTTAGGCAAGAAAGCAGCCCTGGTCCTGAGAACCAACTTTTCTGCATGAATGGTCAAAAACGGGGGTTTAGAACTAAGAGCCTGAAGCTCACTTACCCTCCTGGCCGAGGTAATAGCGATCAGAAAGACTGTTTTGAAAGAGAGAAGCCTCAACGAACAACTATGAAGAGGCTCAAATGGAGACCCCATCAGGAAAGTAAGAACAAGATTTAAATCCCACTGAGGCATAATGAAAGGAGTGGGAGGAAACTTATTGGAAAGGCCCTTAAATGAACCTCATAACAATAGGGGACTTCAACAAAGACGGCTGGTCCGGCAAACATATAAAAGCTGACAAAGCCGACAAATACCCTTTAACTGTAGCCACAGCACAACCCTGCTGGGCCAAAGAAAGAGAAAACTCTAGAATGTTAGACAAACGGCCTTTCAAAGGATCAATGGACCTCTCTCTACACCATTTAACAAATTTGGACCACCTAGAGGAATAAACAGATTTGGTGGAGTGTCTCCTGGATGATAAATCAACATCCACCACATCCGGTGGGAGAGAGAAAGAACTCAGATTGCCCCGTTCAATATCCAGGCATGAAGGTGCAAGCTCTGGAGGTGGGGGTGTAGAACCTGCCCCTGCGACTGCGAGAGGAGGTCTGCCTTGAGAGGGAGACGGAGCGGAGGATGCAATGAGAGGTGAAGCAGATCTGTGTACCACACCCTTATTGGCCAATCCGGGGCAATCAATATGACTTAGGCCCGGTCTTGGCGAATTTTCCTCAGAACTCGAGGAATCATGGGTATGGGGGGAAACGCGTAAAGGAGCTGCGAACTCCAATCCAACTGAAACGTGTCCCCCAACGCTCCCTGCATCGGAAACTGGAGCCTGCAGAGCGACGGGCAGTGCGCGTTCGAGAGTGGCAAAGAGGTCCAACCGAGGAAATCCCCACATCTTGAAGATGATATGGACCACCTCTGGATGAAGCCGCCACTCGTGATCGGCCGAGTAATGCCGACTGAGACTGTCCGCACGTACATTTAGCACACCGGCCAGATGATTTGCCATCACACAAATCTGATGGACCTGAACCCAGGACCAGAGTCGCAGAGGCGATACGACCCTACACCTCCCTGTTTGTTGATGTACCACATTGCGGTAGTGTTGTCCGTGAGGACCTGAACTGACCGACCGCGAAGGGACGGAAGGAAGGCCTTTAGTGCCAAACGTATCGCCCGCAATTCCAGAAGGTTGATGTGAAGCAACCTTTCCTCTGGAGACCAAAGACCTTTGACCTCCAGATCCCCCAGATGAGCACCCCAACCTAGAGTGGAGGCATCTGTGATCACCGTGGCCACCGGTGGAGGAAGCTGAAAGGGCTTTCCTTGAGACAAGTTGCCCTGCACACTCCACCAAGACAGATCCGCTGCAGTTTCTCTGGAGATCCTGACTGACTCCCTGAGATCTCCGTTGTGCTGATACCACTGCCTGCGGAGACACCACTGGAGCGCCCTCATGTGCCAGCGTGCATGGTTGACCAACAGAATGCAGGAAGTAAACAGAGCGAGCAGGCGTAGGACCTTCAGGACTGGAACAACCGCACCATCGTGAAACAAGGGAATCATTTCCTGAATGTCGAGAATCCTCTGCGGAGGCGGAAAGGCTCGACACACCATAGTATCCAGTACTGCCCCTATGAACAGGTTGCGCTGTGAGGGCACCAGGTGAGACTTGGGTACATTTGAGAAACCCAAAACGTACAAGAGCCGCGCTGTTACCTGCAGATGATGAAGCACCATCTCTGGCGACTTTGCTTTGAACAGCCAGTCGTCCAGGTAAGGGAAAACAGGAATCCCCGACTTTCTGAGATGTGCTGCCACCACCGCCATCACCTTTGTAAAGACTCGAGGTGCGGAAGTCAGACCAAACGGAAGGACAGCAAACTGGTAATGCTGGGACCCTACCGTGAAACGGAGATACTTCCGATGCGACTTCAGGATGGGGATGTGAAAATACGCATCCTGCAAATCGATCGACATCATCCAGTCTTCTTGCTGCAACGCCAGAAGAACCTGAGCTAGGGTCAACATCTTGAAATTCTCCTGCTTGAGGTAAAAATTCAAGACCCTGAGGTCTAGAATAGGCCTTAACCTGCCATCCTCCTTGGGGATCAGAAAGTACAGGGAGTAGGATCCCTGACCCCTTTCCTGCTCCGGGACCACCTCAATCGCACCTTTTTGCAATAACACAAGAACCTCCTGCTGTAGAAGCAACAAATGGTCCTCTGAACACCCGCCCTGGCGAGGAGGGTAGGGAGGAGGAAACTCCCGGAAGGGAAGGGCGTACCCATTTTCCACAAGATTCAAAACCCAAAGGTCTGATGTTATAGATTTCCAATCTAGTAGAAAATGGGACACCGACCCCCTACAGGACCAGCATGCTCCAAGATGGGGGATCTAGGGCTGCTTTCTAGAGACACCAGTGGCAGGGGCAGAAGAGGAGGAGGAGGAGAGTGACGGGCTGCACCCCGCAAACGACCTCTGTTCTTCCCTCTATAAGATTTGTACTGTAGACCCTGCTGCTGTTGAAGTTGTTGGCAGTCTCAAAAGGAAGACATCCTGCCAAAACCACAATACCTTTTAAAACCAAATCCTCTAGATTGGGACTGGAGTCCCAAAGATTTAGCCGTGGCTCTACTGTCCTTAAACCTCTGCAGCGCAGAATCAGCCTTTTCCTCAAAAAGCCTGGAACCATCAAATGGAAGATCAGGAAGAGTATTTTGAACATCAGGAGAGAAACCCGAAGACCTAAACCAGGCATGCCTTCTTGTAGCAACAGAAGAGCCCATCACTCTTGCCACTGAATCAGCAGTGTCCAATCCAGACTGTATAACCTGGCGAGCAGCCGCCTGGGTATCTGCCACGATCTCCTGAAAAGAGCTCCGATCATTCTCCGGCAACTTTGGAACTAACTGTTTTGCCGAGTCCATCAAGGCATGAATATACCTCCCGAACAAGCAGGTTGCATTAGTGGATTTTAAAGCCATACTTGAAGAGGAGAAAACCTTTTTAGTAAACTGCTCTAGTATTTTTGAATCCCTGTCACCAGGAGTCTGGGGAAAAGACCCCATCGATTGCTTTGAACAAGAAGCCTGCAGCACTAAACTTTCAGGAGATGAATGACTTGAAAGAAATGCAGGATCATTTGGAGCAGGCCTGTACCTTCTTGCTATAGTCCTTGAAATTGCAGGTGCACAAAGGGGCTTCCCACACCTCCAAAATAGGCTCAGTTAAAGCATCATTAAATGGCAAAAGAGGCTCAACCACAGAGGAAGGAGAATGTAATACCTCTGTCAGAATATTCGGTCTGAAATCAGTAGTGGGTAGCTGAAGATCCAAAAGTTCAGCAGCCTTTCTAATAACTGCATGATAAGGCGCAACATCTTTCTAGGGTAAAGCCTTTGGAGATGAAAGTTCCCATTCTGGGGAAGTGTCTAATCGACTTGCTTCCTGAAGGCCTTCAAACTCATCTTCTTCAATCTCACCTTCTTCAGCCTCATCCTGCTGATATTCCTCTTCCTCTAGAAGCTTCTGCGCCTCTCTCCTATATCTCATCTTCGGAACAGGAATCGCGTTGACAGGGGCGCCGTTGAAACAGGCACCGGCATCGAAGGTACAGCTTCTGACGCGGGCAACGGCGCCGCTCGAAGCCGAGAAGAAGAGCGACCACCACATGGAGCCGGAGACTGAGAGACCGGCGTCGAGAACCTCGGAGCCGGAAAGTGCCAGGACGGCGCCGTCGGCATAAAAGGCGCTTGGGCATATTGTTGAGGAATGCCCAAAATAAATGCAAGCGGACCCACTCGGCCCTAAGGCGCACCGGTAGGGTAGGCTGCCTTGGCAAACATGCCATACATCGCATTGAGGAACTGCGATGGATCCGTACCAGGCACAGGAAAGGGTGGATAAGGAGCCGTATCCTGATCCACACAAGGCCGTGAAGGTGCCGGTGACATCGGGCCCAAGACAGGAGAGGCCGCAGGTACAGGTTCATTAGAATCCCTCGGCGCCGGCTAAGAGCTCGGCCCAGGAGTACCCTTCGGCGTCGGTGAACATGCCGGAGAACCTCTCGGCGTCAGAGAATGAGCCGGAGTCGCTGGAGGAGAAGGAGAAGGCGATGGAGAGATGACATCTCTAGAACGATGCCTCGGAGCCGGAGAGGGCGATCTCGAAGCCCTACCTTTTGACGAATGACGTTGAGAACCATGCCTCCTCTTCTTCTTGTGCTTCTTCGACTTCGAAGCATGCGAAGTCGACGACTTCGATCTTTTTCGACCTCTTTTCTCCTTCCTTGCCTTCGCCATGAACAACTTGGCCTCATGCTCTTTCAAGGCCTTCGGGTTCATCTTCCGACAGCTGGTGCAACCATCGACGTCATGGTCCGAAGAGAGGCACCACAAACAGTCTTCGTGGGGATCCGTGATCGACATATGGCCCCCACATCCTCTACAAGGTTTAAACCCTGAGGAACAAGTTACTTACCTTCGGTAACGATATATCTCTAAGAAACATTAGTAGTGATAGATTCTTTACCTTAGAATTACCCCCAGGAGTCAGACTGGATCCGGAAAGTTTTCGTCAGCAGTACCCCTGCGCGTCGGAAGGTGGCGTCGTGCGGCTCCGCGTCCGTCGTTGGCGTCGTGGTCGCCGAGATGACGTCGCGGCAGCTACTTAGACGCAGCCATCGCGTGCTGACGTCAGTTCTGTACACGACTTTCCGCGCCAGGAACGCAGAGTCATGCAAGATACTGACCACTGGTGCCTTGAAACTAGGGCCCTGAAAGGGATAACCTTAACACTAGAAATCAGTTCGCAGAACGGGGAGGATGGGTGGGGCGGTAAGGTATCTATCACTACTAATGTTTCTTACAGATATATCATTACCAAAGGTAAGTAACTTGTTCATCTGAAAGAAACACGTAGTGACAGATTCCTTACCTTAGAATAGATGCCCCAGCAATACCAACCCCGGTGGTGGGTCTGCGAACCAAGATCACACCAGAAAGTCTCGGAGAACAGAACGGCCAAAGAAGCCATCTCTCCGGACTTGGCTGTCCAGGTAGTAATGCTTAGTAAAAGTGTGCAGCGAGGCCCACGTAGCTGCCTGACAGATGTCTTGTAAGGGGACACCACGTCCCAACGCCGTAGTGGCCGCCGTCGCCCTGGTGGAATGGGCGCGCAGCCCCAACGGAGGCTCCTTTTTAGCCAGAGAATAGCATGCTTTTATACACAAGACGACCCATCGGGAGATAGTCCGCTTGTGTACGGCCCGACCTTTCTTGGCGCAAACGATGCCAACAAAGAGTTGGTCATCCACCCGGAACCGTTGTGTGCGGTTCAGGTAAAATGAGAGCGCACGTTTTGGGTCCAGACGGTGGAGCCTCTCTTCCTCTCTGGAAGGATGCGGAGGCGGAAAGAAGGTGGGCAAAGTGATGGTTTGACCGATGTGAAAAGCAGTGACAACTTTTGGCAGAAAGGATGGACGGGTTCTGAGCACATCCTTGTCCGGATGGACAGACAGAAAAGGAGGTTTACAAGAAAGAGCCTGGAGCTCACTCACTCTCCTAGCGGAGGTGATGGCAACCAGGAAAGCAGTCTTCAGAGTTAATAGATGAAGAGGACAGTTGTGAAGAGGCTCAAAGGGAGCGCACATTAAGTATGTGAGAACCAGATTCAAGTCCCACTGTGGCATCACAAAAGGAATAGGAGGGAAAAGGTGAGTAATGCCTTTGAGGAAGCTATTTACAACAGGGGACCTGTAAAGAGAGGGCTGATCAGGGAGCCTGAGAAAGGCTGAGATAGCAGAAAGGTAGCCCTTGATAGTGCCCAGAGCAGAGCCCTGCTGGGCCAAAGAAAGAAGGAACAAAAGGACTTCTGAAAGAGGGGCAGAAAGGGGATCCACAGCCTTTGCTGTGCACCATGCCACAAATTTGTACCACCTGCAGGCGTATACCAACTTGGTGGAGGGACGCCTGGCTGCCAGAATGACATTACAAACCTCAGGAGGCAAGTCAAAAGGAATCAACTGCCGCCGCTCAATCTCCACGCAAGGAGGTGAAGACCGGACAGGTTCGGGTGGAGGACCGTCCCCTGCTGCTGCGACAGAAGATCCTCCCAAAGAGGCAGTCTGATCGGGGGATCGATGCTCATACTGAGTAGCTCGGGATACCAAACTCTTCGAGCCCAGTCCGGAGCCACAAGAATGACTTGGGCCCGGTCGCGCCTGATCTTCTTCAGCACTCTGAGCAGAAGTGGTATAGGCGGAAAGGCGTACAATAGACCGCAACTCCACTCTCGACGAAAAGCGTCGCCGAGCGAGTGCCGCCTTTGAAAATCCAACGCGCAGAATTGCTGACATTGCGCGTTCTCTTCGGTGGTGAATAGATCTAACCAAGGCTCTCCCCACTGTCGAAATAGACCTTGCGCCACGTCCGAGTGAAGACGCCATTCGTGATACATCATGCACCTGCGGCTGAGTTCGTCCGCCCTGGCGTTCAGTGAACCTGCCAGGTGTTGAACCACCAGGGAAATACCCTGATGTTCCAGCCATGTCCAGAGCCGCAGAGCCTCCTGACATAGGGTCCACGACCCCACCCCGCCCTGTTTGTTGCAGTATCACATGGCGGTGTTGTTGTCCGTGAACACCTGCACTATTCTCCCCTTGACAGAGGGAAGGAATGCTTTCAGTGAAAGTCGGATCGCTCGAAGCTCCAGAAGGTTGATATGGAGCCTGGACTCCACCGGAGACCAGAGGCCTCTGATCTCCGCCTCTCCCATGTGGCCGCCCCATCCCAGGAGGGACGCATCCGTCACCACTGTATGCTCCGGTTGGGGAAGGGAGAGGGATCTGCCATTGACCCAATGCCGGTTTGTGAGCCACCACTGCAACTGTCTTGCAGTGCCCTCCGAGATCTGGACGGACTCGGACGGGTCCCCCTGATGCTGCGCCCACTGGAACTTCAGGTCCCACTGCAGAGCCCGCATATGCCACCTGGCATGATCGACCAGCAGGATGCAGGAGGCCATGAGGCCCAGCAGCCTCAGGGTCATCCTGACCGAAACCCAGGATAGAGGCTGAAAGATCGGAATCATAGCCTGAATATCCTGGACTCGCCGTTCGGGAGGATAGACCCGAAAGTACGTCGTATCCAGAACCGCTCCGATGAAGAGGAGCTTCTGAGAGGGAATCAGGTGCGACTTCGGCACGTTGATGGAGAACCCCAGCGAATGCAGGAGGTCGGCCGTAGTCTGGAGGTGGGAGACGACAGCCTGGGGCGAGCCCGCCTTCAACAGCCAGTCATCGAGATAGGGGAAAACTGGAACCCCTGATCTGTGCAGATGAGCTGCGACCACCACCATCACTTTCGTGAACACCCGAGGGGCGGTGGTAAGGCCAAAGGGGAGCACGGTAAACTGAAAGTGCTAATGGCCTACCGTAAACCGGAGGTAACGCCGGTGGGCCGGCAGGACGGGAATGTGGAAATATGCGTCCTGCAAGTCCAGCGCTACCATCCAGTCTCCAGGGTCGAGGGCAGACAAGACCTGAGCCAGAGTCAACATCTTGAACTTCTCCTTCCGGAGGAAGCGCTTGACGTCCCTGAGGTCCAAGATAGGACGCAGGCCCTTGTCCTTCTTGGGCACCAGAAAGTAGTGGGAATAACAACCACGTCCTACTTCTGGTGCAGGAACGCGCTCGATAGCCCCCTTGGCCAAGAGGGCCACGACTTCCTGTTGGAGAAGTGCCAAGTGATCCCCCGACATGCGGTGGTACTGGGGTGGCATGGCTGGAGGGGTAGTCTCAAAGGGGAGGGAGTAGCCCCTTCGGACTATTTGTAAAACCCACCTGTCCGAAGTGATGGTGCGCCAGTGGGGGAGGTGATGGCGAATCCTGCCGCCCACTGGCGTTTGATGGGCCTGAAAGACCGGACTAGGAAGGTTTGGAGGCAGTGGTGGCCGGGGTGGAGGTGGACTGACCCGCCCGCTGGCCCCCTGACCCGCCTCGGCGGGTCCCACGTCCGTGCCCGCGTTGAGACTGTTGCTGCGCAGGCCTGTGGCTCTGTAGCGAACGTGTTGGGGCGCCCCTTCCGTGGCCACGAAAGGAGCGAAAGGCAGAAGGCGGAGGAGGGCAAGAGGCCGAAAGGCCCAAGGACTTGGCCGTAGCCCGTGAGTCCTTAAATTGCTCCAACGCACTATCCGCCTTGTTGCCAAAAAGGGGAATGCCATCAAAGGGCATGTCCATGAGAGTGTTCTGGACATCCCCAGAGAAGCCAGTAGTCCTCAGCCAGGCGTGGCGACGGAGCGCCACTGTCGTGGAAAGCGCTCTGCCTAGCGAGTCAGCGGTGTCAAGGCCACATCGGATTGTGAACTTGGCTGCATCTCTCCCTTCAGCAATAGCCTGAGAGAGCACTGTCCGGGCCTCCTCCGGACACTGAGGCAGCACTTGCGCCACCGTATCCCACAGAGAGTGGGAATAACGGCCCAAGAGGCATGCAGTGTTCACAGACCGCTGCCCTGCACTGGCGGAAGAAAAAATCTTCTTCCCAAACTGTTCCAGTCTCTTGGATTCCCTATCCGGGGGTGCGGTAGGGAATGCGCTTTGGGACGTGGAGGCTTGGACAACCAAGCTCTCAGGGGTGGGGTGTTGGGAGAGGAAAAGGGGGTTGCCCGGGGCCGGGCGATGGCGTCGGGCCACGTTTCTATCCACAGGAGCCCCTGTGTAGGGCCTGGACCAGGTGCCCAAAAGAACGTCAGAAAGTGCATCATTAAAGGGCAGCAGGGGCTCCGCAGAGGTAGCCGCCGGCTGAAGCACTTCTGTCAGGAGGTTAGTCCTGACGGCCACAATAGGGAGTTGGAGGTGTAGAGCCTCAGCCGCCCTACGCAACACCACTGCGTAACTAGCACCCTCCTCCGTAGCCACGGTAGGAGGAGTTAGCATGCCAAGGTCAGGAGAGGTGTCAAGACCACTGGCATCCCCCAGCTCCTCTGCCCAGTCAGGGTCATACTCGCACTGAGCTGCGAGAGGGTCCTCAGACCCCTCCCAGTCCTCCCCTTCCTCCGAAGCCTGTGGTACAGGCCGAAAATACGGAGGCTGGACATGGTGTTACAAGGTCAACCAGCGTCGACCGGGATCCAGGCCTGGATCCATGGGAGTGCCGAGGCCGGAGCCGAAGGCGATGTCGGGGCCGGAGCCGCCAACAATGAAGGGCGAGGACCCCCAGTCGGACCCGCGGGGCCCAAAGGCACGCCGGCGGGGCCCGACGGCCCAAAGAGGCGGTCCATGGCTGACAGAAATTCCTGCAGCTGGGCCGGAGTCGCCGACGGACCCGGGAAGGGCGGGTAGGCTGACGGCGATTGCTTAGGCTCCGCACCACCCACACCCTCAGCCGCGTCACGCGACGGTCGAGGGGAAGTCGGAGAGCGATGGCGCTTCTTCGACTTATTGTGCTTTGCCTTACCTGACCCCGAGTGCGAAGAATTCGATCCCGACGAACGATGGTGATGGCTCCGCGACCGGTCCCTCGACCTCCCACGGGACCGGGACCTCGAGCGGCACGGAGCCGACTGCCGGACTTCCAGCAACTTTCGGGACCGCTCCCGCAAAGACTTCGGCGCCGTGGCCCGGCAGTCGGGGCACAACTTTGGGTCGTGGTCGCGCCCCAGGCAGTAGAGAGACACGCGGTGCGGGTCCGTCACCGACATCATGCAATGACAGTCCCCGCAAGACTTGAAACCGGGCATCCCTACGGCACCAGGAGTCGAACGACTCAAAAAAACAGAGACAAAAGCCTCGAAAAAACTCAGTCAAAAAATGACTGGGGGTACCGCTCTCTCCGGACCCGCGCTTGCTGGCGCGGAAAAAGAAATAACTGACGTCAGCGTGCGAGGGCGGCGTCTAAGTAGCTGCCGCGATGTCATCTCGGCGACTACGACGCCAACAACGGACGCGGAGCCACACGACGCCACCTTCCGACGCGCAGGGGTACTGCTGACGAAAACTTTCCGGATCCAGTCTGATGCATGGGGGTAATTCTAAGGTAAGGAATCTATCACTACGTGTTTCTTTCAGATTTCTTCGACGCCATCGCACTGTTACTCCAAGGGAAATAACAGAAACAAAGTAACCTAAGAAGTTAATGGAGAGTCCCAGAAAACCGTTACGCGTCGTCGGCGCGGAAAAGAGGGAACTGACGTCAGCACGCTGACGAGGTCTATTTGTGGCTGCGATGACGTCAGACGGAGTCGTGAGCGGAGCCGTGCCATTGTGACGTCCTCGTCGACGTTGGAGAGCTAGGAAAAAAGTTTTCGTGGAATGCTGGCACAGGGGTAATTCAAAAGGTGAGGAATCCACAGGCAGATGTATCCATCAGAAATATCTATATATTTATATATATATATATATATCTATATACATAAATCTATATATATCTTGTATTCACTCAATCAAGATTGAAGGCACACACTCAGAGATTGAATCCAGACCAATTGGGTAAGTATAAAAAAGGTATACTTATGTTTTATTTTTAGAACCAAGCAGGACTTGGCACAGGTAAGTAAAATATACTCTCAAATGAAGGTTGAATTTGCAATAGCTACTGGTTGGTATTGATTCAGAAAGCAGTTTACAGTACACAATAATTACTTTTAGAATACTTTTCAGTTAGTTTGGGATTACTTTAGTACTGGGGGTGGTATGCCTAGATACCACACATAATGATCTCACAATACAAGGTAAGTAAGACTTTTCTTGGCTTGAGTTAAAGTTACTCTTTTTCCCATACAAAACGACAGTTCAACACTTAGAACATTTTAGGCCCAAAATCTTACAACAGATGTTCCTATGGAAGAAAAATGGTTATCGGTTTCACAGGTAAGTAAACGTCTTACAAGTGGGAGCTTCGAGGGTTAGGACCAAGGTTCCCCAAGATCTAGGTTGGCCCTTGAGTTGCACCACCAGTGCCACAGGGGCGGGCGGACGGGTGCAGGGTGCAGGGGCCCAAAGTTAGCCAATGGGGCTAAGGGGGCCTTTGGTTAGAGACTGCTTATGAGCAGGCCACTTGGGTGTGGGAGCAAAGCACCTGGGATTAAGGTCAGCACTGCAGGGGCCAACAATAAGCACAGGAGCTGCACCACCAGCAGCACTGGGGCAGCCGGGTCAGGGTGCCAAGGAGACGTCGGAGACTCTGTGCTTCTCAACGAAGACCTTCGTTTTGGCAAAGTTGCTGCAGGCTCAGGCAGGGAGGCTTCCTGAAGAGGACCACTGGCTGGAGAGGTAAGTTGGGTTCGTGGGGGATGTCTGGACACCGTCTGTTGGGCCACCCAAGGCTGTGGGGCATCGGGTGTGGGGGTGTCTTCTAGCGTTGGGTTTTCTTACCAGCTCCAGTCGCGGGGATCCTTCAGGTTGAGGCTGCAGGCATCGTCTTGGAGCTTGAGGGAGGTCGGGGATCACCAGATCCCAGGTCAGGATCGCTGGGGAGACCTCCTCGTGGGATTGGGCCACTCGAACTTGGGCCGTGGGCGTCGGGTGCAGAATCGCGGAGTTGCCAGAATCCGGATTCCGGTCTTGGAGTCTTTGTTGAGCAAATCAGGTGATCACGGGAGACAGAGTCTGTAAGGTGAGTGCAGGGCAGGTCCTCCGGGCTCTGGGGGGCTGCTGGACATGCCGGTTTCTTGGCTGTAGGCAGGTCGAAGACGAGACAGGACGGTAGGACTTGGGCCAAAGCAGTAGATGTCCTCTTCTTCCTAAGTCAGTACCGCTCTTCCGTACTTCTTTCTTCCTCGAATCTAAGGAGGCAAGGTCCAGGGTCGCCCCTAAATACTAAGTTTAGGGGCGTTAAAAGGGGTGTGCAGGTCAGGACCAATGAGTCCCTTCCTTGGGATGTGTACACCCCCTAGTATGCCCCCTTCCAGTGGGAGGGGGGCATGAGCCTCTTCCTAATCATCTTCAAGATGGAGGGGACCAAGATGTGTGCTCCACCTCGTCTCCCCCACCTGAGGGGTGGGGTTGACAAAGGTGGGCACACCTCTCTTCCAAGTTTGGTTTTCCCGCCGATTCTCCCGCCCAAAGTGGGGGGCAGAGCCGGTGGGAGCCAGTTGCTGGGGGCAGCAAAAGGCAGGGACAGCTTCCAAAGGCGGCAGGCCTTTTACGCTATCCCTTCGTGGACCCAGCCCATCCTGGGGAAGGAGGCGTGACACCTCTGCCCAGGATGGGCTTTGTTTCTGGACCCAGAGAGCGGAGGATCTCTAAACAGCCCTCTAGAAAGCTGCCTGGTGGTTGCAAATGGCAGGCAGCCATTCAGGAACCACACCAGGGCTGGTCGTTTTTCAGTGGGCATTTCTAAGATGCCCTCTGAGTGCATTTTACATTAAACTCCACACTGGCATCAGTGTGGGTTTTATGTGCTGAGAAGTTTGCTACCAAACTTACCAGGTTTTAGTAAAGCCATTATGGAACTGTGGAGTTCGAATTGATCAACTCCCAGACCAAATACTCTTTATGGCTTTACTACACTTACAATGTCTTAGAATGGACTTAGACACTGTAGGGGTACAGACTTCATACCACTGTGCCCTCACCTGAGAGCTAGTATACCCTGCTAGAGAGGTGGGTTACCTAGGCCTCAGGCAGTGGGTTGTAGGCATGGCACAAAGGGATGTGTGCCACGTCGACTCTTCACTTTTCCCTGCACCAAAACACACAGCCTGCAATGGCAGTGTGTGAATGTTTAAGGTACAGGGCCTCTAAGGGTGGCACATTAGGTGCTGCAGCCCTTAGAGGCCTTCCCTGGTCACAGTGCCCTTAGTACTCATGGTATCTTTTATAAGGGGTTTACCTGTGGCCAGAGTTGTACCACTTGTGGGTACAAAGGTACAGTTTGGGAGAGAACACAGGCACTGGGAACCTGATTGGCAGGGACCAAGGGCTTATCAAGTCAGGTTGCATCTGATGTCAGGCACAAAGTGGGGGGTAACCATGCAAAAGGGGGCTCTTTCATACTATATATATATAGAATAGGGGATATGATGTGAAAACCCTACATTAAGCTATGAATAAAGTTCAAACCAGAAGTAGAGAGAGTTTAATGCGGCACAACAATGAGGAAAGGGGACTAGAACAGGACACGGACACACTAGAAACATCAGAATGCAACACTATCAGACTTATTACGACTTACAGCAGTCAAGAAAGACAGATTAGAACCATAGTGAATAAGAACTGGCCAATTCTGCTTACAGATGGGGTAATGGTGTCACAATTACCAAGACTACCAACATTCACATTCCGACGAGCAGCCTCTATGAGATCTCAGTTAGTTAAAAGTAGCCCAGAGATAGGCCATAATACATCCTGGCTAAAACCAAGGCAAGGTTTTTTCACATGCTCTTCTTGCCGGGCTTGTAAATTTGGAATTAATACAACCCAGTATACAACACCATTTAACCCAAGACAAGTGGCTATCACAGGCAATTTCAGCTGTCAGACAGAATATGCCGTTTACGTGTTGGAATGTACCTGCGGCCTAAAGTACGTGGGGAGTACCAAGCTGCAGGTACACGTTAGAATCCTCCAACACCTAAGAGCCATAGTAAACAGGGATGCCTCATATCCAGTAGCACGCCATTTTAAAGCTGTACATAATAATGATCTTAGTTGCTTGAAATATTTTGTCATCAATGCCATCCCTAAACTCCGGCGAGGGGGCAATAGGGAAAGAATGCTTAGACAACTAGAGTCCCAAATGTTATTAGAATTAGACTGCAAAGCGCCGACAAGTTTAAATAACAATGAAGACCTCCACAATTTCTTATAATGCTTAGCCCCTTATATGCAACAGAGCGAGTATACACTGACAATATGTAGCATGAATTTCAGCACTAAGTGTTAGCCTCAACATACAAATTTCTGGTCGTTGAGGCTAGAATAGACGTATAGTAGACGCTTTTAAGATACTAGGTCAGACTCATGCAATAAAGAACAGAAAACCATAAGGGAACAGCCGCCCACAGGACATTTTAAAAAACAAAACAACAACAAAAATAATTTTAAAATATTTATGTAACTTTGTGACATTATAGTATATATGCACTAATTTGCACCAAGCACTTTCTATGCACTTATGGAACAATTTCAGCACTTATGCACTTTGAAGTTGGACTAACAGGCATATTTTGCACATGATCTAGATGTTTAGATATAGATTTGAGACTTTGTAGAGGATTTTCTACTGTGTTAGTTAACACAACGATTGAAGGATATTGGATATATGAGAGCATATCAACATTAAATGCATTTAAGCAGTTAGTATCATGTTAAGAATGGCCCCATTGGAGAAGAGCTTACTAGATATGGTTAAGCTAATCAAATGAATTTTAATCATATTGATTTTTATCCATTTCCTGTATTGATATTCATGTATTTATGTATTTAAATCTATATATTTATTTGAATGCTGTCTCAAAAATCATATTACTGTTTCAGGAAATGTCCAGAAATCAGTATTTTGATGTTAACACGAAAGATTGCGCAATAATGAAGTCTGTTGACTATGTCTACCTTCAAACATGGCACGTGAGGAGACCAGGTGTTTTGTTAAAAGAGGTCTATGTTTAGCGCTTTCACTGTGTGAGCAAGGTCACCCGTTGACCGAAACGCGTAGCGACATAATGAATCTGTAATAAAACTACATTTTGCAAGGCAAGAGGAGTTTGTGCTCTTTGAAACCGTCTCGAGGGAAACGGAAGAGCGAACTTAGGAATTTGATATATATATATATATATTTACATACATACACACACACACATATATATACACACACACACACACACACATATGTATGTATATATATATATATATATGTATATATACGAACGCACAAGTTACTAACTTGTGTAACGATATATCTGTAAGAGACAGTAGTTAGTGACAGATTCCCTACCTTAGAATATCCCCAGGCGTCAGGCTGGATCCGGAAAGTTTTGCGTAGCAGTACCCTTGCGCGTCGGTAGGTGGCATCGTGCGGCTCCGCGTCCGTCGTCAGCGTCGCGATCGCCGGGATGACGTTGCGGGCAGTACTTAGACGCCGCCCCTGCGCGCTGACGTCAGTTCTGTACACGACTTTCCGCGCCAGAAACGCAGAGCCATGCAAGAAGCTGACATAGGTGTCTGAAAAATACTAGGGCCCTGAAAGGGATGTCCTTAACCCTAGAAATCAGTTCGCAGAACGGGGAGGATGGGTGGGCGGTAAGGAATCTGTCACTAACTACTGTCTCTTACAGATATATCGTTACACAAGTTAGTAACTTGTGCATCTGAAAGAGACACGTTAGTGACAGATTCCCTACCTTAGAATAGATACCCCAGCAATACCAACCCCGGTGGTGGGTCTGCGAACAGATTCAGACAAGGAAGTCCCGGAGGACAGAACGGCCAAAGAAGCCGTCCCTCCGGACCTGGCTGTCAAGGCAGTAATGTTTGGTAAACGTGTGCAGCGAGGCCCACGTAGCTGCCTGACATATATCCTGTAGCGGAACACCGCGGCCTAAAGCCGTGGTAGCAGCCGTTGCCCTGGTGGAATGGGCACGCAGCCCAACAGGAGGCTCCTTCTTAGCCAAAGAATAGCAGGCTTTGATACACAAGATGACCCAGCGGGAGATGGTCCTCTTGTGTACCACCCGACCTTTTTTGGCGCCCACGTAGCCAACAAAGAGCTGGTCATCCACCCGGAACTGTTGTGTGCGGTTGATGTAAAAGGAAAGCGCACGTTTTGGGTCCAGACGGTGGAGCCTTTCTTCCTCTCTGGAAGGATGCGGAGGCGGAGGCGGAAAGAAGTTGGGCAAAGTGATGGTCTGCCCAATGTGGAAGGCAGTAACCACCTTTGGCAAGAAGGACGGACGCGTCCTAAGAACAACCTTGTCTGGATGGACAGACAGAAAGGGGGTTTGCATGACAGAGCCTGGAGCTCGCTCACCCGCCGAGCGGAGGTGATGGCCACCAGAAAGGCTGTCTTCAGAGTGAGAAGACGAAGAGGACAGTTATGCAGAGGCTCAAAGGGAGCGCACAATAAGAAAGTAAGAACCAAGTTTAAGTCCCACTGAGGCATTATAAACGGAACAGGAGGAAAGAGGTGTGTAATGCCTTTAAGAAACCTGTTAACAACAGGGGACTTAAAAAGTGAGGGCTGATCAGGAAGCCTGAGGAAGGCCGAGATTGCACAAAGATAGCCCTTGATGGTACCCAGGGCAGAACCCTGTTGGGCCAGAGAAAGAAGGAACAGAAGAACCTCAGAAAGAGGGGCAGAAAGGGGATTCACAGCCTTTGCTGTGCACCATGCCACAAACTTGTTCCACCTACAGGCGTATACCACCTTAGTGGAGGGACGCCTGGCTGCCAGAATCACATCACAAACTTCGGGAGGCAAGTCGAAAGGAATCAACTGCCGCCGCTCAATCTCCACGCAAGCAGGTGGAGACTGGACAGGTTCGGGTGGAGGACCGTCCCCTGCTGCTGCGACAGAAGATCCTCCCGAAGAGGCAGACGGATCGGGGGATCGACGCTCATACTGAGTAGCTCGGGATACCAAACTCTTCGAGCCCAGTCCGGAGCCACAAGAATGACTTGGGCCCGGTCGCGCCGAATCTTCTTCAACACTCTGGGTAGAAGTGGTATAGGCGGAAAGGCGTAAAACAGACCGCAACTCCACTCGCGACGAAAAGCGTCGCAGAGCGAGTGCCGCCTTGGAAATTCCAACGCGCAGAACTGATGACATTGCGCGTTCTCTTCGGTGGCGAATAGATCTAACCAAGGCTCTCCCCACTGTAGAAAGAGTCCTTGCGCCACCTCCGAGTGAAGAAGCCATTCGTGATCCATCATGCACCTGCGGCTGAGTTCGTCCGCCCTGGGGTTCAGGGAACCTGCCAGGTGTTGAACCATCAGGAATATGCCCTGATGTTCCAGCCATGTCCAGAGGCGCAGAGCCTCCTGACATAGGGTCCACGACCCCACCCCGCCTTGTTTGTTGCAGTACCACATGGCGGTGGTGTTGTCTGTGAACACCTGCACTACCTTCCCTTTGACAGAGGGAAGGAATGCCTTGAGTGCAAGTCGGATCGCCCGGAGCTCCAGAAGACTGATATGGAGCCGGGACTCCGCCGGAGACCAGAGGCCTCTGATCTCCGCCTCTCCCATGTGACCGCCCCATCCCAGAAGGGACGCGTCCATCACAACTGTATGCTCTGGCTGGGGAAGGAAGAGGGATCTGCCCGTGACCCATTGCCGGTTCGAGAGCCACCACTGTTTTGCAGTCCCCTCCAAGATCTGGACGTGATCGGACAGGTTGCCCTGATGCTGCGCCCACTGGAACTTCAGGTCCCACTGCAGAGCCCGCATATGCCATCTGGCATGATCGACCAGCAGGATGCAGGAGGCCATGAGGCCCAGCAGCCTCAGGGTCATCCGTACCGAAACCCAGGATAGAGGCCGAAAGATCGGAATCATAGCCTGAACATCCCGGACTCGCCGTTCGGGAGGATAGGCCCGAAACTGCGTCGTGTCCAGAACTGCTCCGATGAAAAGGAGCTGTGGAGAAGGAATCAGGTGCGACTTCGGCACGTTGATGGAGAACCCCAGCGAGTGCAGGAGTTCGGCCGTAGTCTGGAGGTGGGAGACGACTGCCTGGGACAAGCCCGCCTTCAGCAGCCAGTCGTCGAGGTAGGGGAAGACTGGAACCCCTGCCCGGCGCAGATGAGCTGCGACCACCGCCATCACTTTCGTGAACACCCGAGGGGCGCTGGTAAGGCCAAAAGGGAGCACGGTGAACTGAAAATGCTCGAGGCCTACCGTGAACTGCAGGTAACGCCGGTGGGCCGGCAGGACAGGGATGTGGAAATACGCGTCCTGCAAGTCCAACGCTACCATCCAGTCTCCAGGGTCGAGGGCAGTCAAGACCTGAGCTAGGGTGAGCATCTTGAACTTCTCCTTCCGGAGGAAGCGATTGACGTTCCGGAGGTCCAAGATAGGACGCATGTCCTCCTTGTCCTTTTTGGGCACCAGAAAGTAGTGGGAGTAACAACCACGCCCTACTTCTGGGGTCGAAACGCACTCGATGGCCCCCTTTGCCAAGAGGGCCGTAACTTCCTTCTGAAGAAGCACCAAGTGATCCCCTGACATGCGGTGGTATTGAGGTGGCATGGCTGGGGGGGTTGTCTCGAAGGGGAGGGAGTAGCCCCTTCGGACAATGTCCAAGACCCACTTGTCCGAGGTGATGGCACACCAGTGGTGAAGGTGATGGCGGACCCTGCCCCCTACTGGCGTGCTGTGGACCTGAAAGGAGGGACTAGGAGGGCTTGGAGGCCGCGGACGGGGCGGGGGTGGTGGCCTGACCCGCACGCTGGTTGCCCGACCCGCCTCGGCGGGAGCCACGTCCTCGGCCACGCGAAGACGCCTGCTGCGCGGGCCGGTGGCTGGGCATTGGACGTGACTGGTCGCCCCTTCCGTGGCCACGAAAGGGGCGAAAAGCAGACTGTTGCGGAGGGCGCACAGCAGAAAGGCCCAGGGACTTGGCTGTAGCCCGTGAGTCCTTTAAACGCTCCAGAGCATGGTCAGCCTTGTTTCCAAAAAGACCGACCCCATCAAAGGGCATGTCCATGAGAGTGTTTTGGACATCGCCCGAGAAACCAGTGGTTCTCAGCCAGGCGTGACGGCGCAGCGCCACTGTCGTTGCAATCGATCTGCCTAGCGAGTCGGCGGTATCAAGGCCACATCTGATGGTGTATTTTGCCGCATCCCTTCCTTTTGCAATGGCGCGGGAAAGCAGTGCCTGGGCCTCCTCAGGACACTGGGGCAGAACTTGCGCCACCGAATCCCACAAGGAGTGGGAATATCGGCCCAAGAGGCAAGTGGTGTTGACAGACCGCAAGCCAGCACTGGAGGAAGAAAAAACCTTCTTCCCAAATTGATCCAGGCGTTTGGATTCCCTATCCGGGGGAGCGGTAGGGAAGGCGCTTTGGGAGGCAGAGGCTTGGACAACCAAGCTCTAAGGGGTGGGGTGTTGGGAGAGGAACAGGGGGTCGCCCGGAGCAGGGCGATGGCGTCGGGCTACGTTCCTATCCACAGGAGCCCCTGTGGTGGGCTTGGACCAGGTGCCCAAAAGAACGTCCGAAAGTGCCTCGTTAAACGGCAGCAGTGGCTCCGAGGAGGTAGCCGCCGGCTGAAGCACTTCCGTCAGGATGTTAGTCCTGACAACCACTGTAGGCAACTGGAGGTGTAAGGCCTCAGCTGCTCTACGCAACACCGTTGCAAAGTTTGCTCCCTCCTCCGTTGCCACGGAAGGAGGAGACAGCATGCCAGTGTCAGGGGAGGTGTCCAGACCACTGGCATCCCCAAGTTCCTCAGCCCAGTCCTGATCAAACTCACATTGGTGTGTGAGAGGGTCATCAGACCCCTCCCAGTTCTCTTCGTCCTCCAATTCTGGTTCAAAGTAAGGAGGAGGGACATGTGGGACCCAAGGTCTCATCGGCGCCGGAGCCGGCGTCTATCGACGTCGGTCCGGCGCCGTGTCCGGATCCGGAGAGAACCGGGGTACGACGCCGCCCGGAGCCCCGGACGGCGTCTGGAACGGCACCGGTGAAATCGACGCCGGCGGAGGTGTCGTCAGGTCAACCGGCGTCGATCGGGGTTGTGGCAGCACCGGAGCCGGGGTCAAGGCCGGAGCCGGGGCCGGAGCCGGGACCGAGGCCGGTGTGACAGGCGGCGCCGGGACCGGAGTCGCCGGCGGCGCCGTAGGAATCCCATCAGGGCCCGCGGGGACCGAAGGTGCACCAGGGGGACCTTGAGGCCCGAAGAGGCGGGCAATGGCCGACAGGAACTCCTGTATCTCGGCCGGAGTCGCCGCCGAACCCGGATAAGGCGGGTAATGTGGCGGCGGCTCCACAGGCACTCCCGGAGCCGCGGGGGCGGGGACGGTGCAGAGGGGACCCTCAGCCGAGTCACGAGACCGGCGAGGGGAAGTCGTCGAGCGATGACGCTTCTTCGACTTCTTGTGCTTCGACTTACCGGAGGAGTGCGAAGACTTGGACCCCGACAACCGATGAGGACTCCGCGACCGGCCCCTCGACCTCTCACGTGACCGGGGCTTGGATTGGCGCGGAGCCGACTGCCGGACCTCGAGGAGCTTTCGAGACCGCTCTCGCAAAGCCTTCGGATGCAAGGCCCGGCAGTCGGGGCACGACTTGGAGTCGTGGTCGCGGCCGAGGCAGTAGAGACAGTCTCGATGCGGGTTCGTGATCGACATCATCCGACCACAGGCGTCGCATGGCTTGAAGCCGGGCAGCCCTACCGACACCTTCGGAGTCGAACGACTCAAGAAAAAACAATGATAAAAATCACAAAAAACTTAGTCAAAAATTGACTAGGGCACTGCTCTTCCCGGATCTGCGCTTACTGGCGCGGAAAAAGAAAGAACTGACGTCAGCGCGCAGGGGCGGCGTCTAAGTACTGCCCGCGACGTGACCCGGCGATCCAGATGCCGACGACGGACGCACGACGCCGCCTACCGACGCGCAAGGGTACTGCTACGCAAAACTTTCCGGATCCAGTCTGACGCCTGGGGATATTCTAAGGTAGGGATTCTGTCACTAACGTGTCTCTTTCAGATAATCCTTTCAATGAGAAAAGAAGGCGGCACACCAGTATCATACATAGGAGGATTTAATGTGCAAGAAAAGAACGACGCGTTTCAGCCTGTCAGGAACTTGACGAAGGCCGGCAGGCTGAAACGCGTCGTTCTTTTCTTGCACATTAAATCCTCCTGTGTATGATACTGGTGTGCCGCCTTCTTTTCTCATTGAAAGGATTGTTCGTATCTATTGTGGATCTTTGCCACCACGGCAGGCACCGGCAGTTACAGGCATGCGTACGGCGTTGGGCAAAACTTTTTGGATTATATATATATATATATATATATATATATATATATATATATATATATATATATATATATATATATTTATTATTTTTATACACTAAAGTTGGTATGGCAGTAGAACTGTACTCAAGTACTCTTGCTTGGTTTGGTGTGAATCTGTTCAGTAGTTTTTGAGAAATTAGTACTTATTATTGTCCCGTCTGTGCATTAAGATATTACATCTTAGAGATGTTCAGATTTTACACACATTAACCATAGAAATTCAGCAGTTATAGTTATCTCAAGTAACTACAACTGGTGCCCTAAGGTAACTAAAACTCATGCCCCCGCCATGCACAGTTTTCTCATCAATAATTTCACTGCAAATGTTGCAGTAATATTATCAATGGTTCCATTGATGAATTGCACTTTCTCTGAGCCAGTTTACAATTCAGAAATTCCCAATAACTGACGGCACCACCAGATCTGGGAAACACTGATGGATCCTACAGTCAATTGGGGATTTTTTTCCCACCTTCACTGACACATTAGCACTCACTTCTCTTAGCAGAAATACCTACCATTTATTTGCAAATGGCAATTTTCAAATGCTTGCGCATACGAGAACAAACTAAATATATGAGGTGGCGCACTAATACACAGGACTTAGCCATCTTTATCTCTGCTTAACTTCAAATAACAGATCATGCAATGCACTCTTGTATAAGAACGGTAGCGAACTCCTCCAGGGGCAACTGTTAGGCAACTAGGTGCCTTCTGTTTTCACATCAAGCATAATCTCTTTCTCATTAAAGGCCCCTAACTTCACTGCAAACACTCCCAGCAGCAACAGTGAAATATGTACTGAGTCACCGGTGTATCTGCATCAACAGTAATTAATTACTGCCAATGGTACTTATGTGCACTACAGTTCACACTCCAACCAGCAACAGGGAGTACACCTCTTTAAAGGTATACAGCTGTTACCAGAAACACTTTATTGCCCACTTTGAAGACTTCTACCAGAGCAATGCACACATTATGTGCTACATACATTGAAATGCCTTAATAGAAATGACAGACATAGCTAATATAAGCTTAATCCTCAGGACAGCTGTGACCTGCTATAAACAGTGTTTACACCACACTGTTTGCTCACCTGGAAATGACAAGCTGAATATAATTTCAATCTTTATGTTGTCTCTTGAAAAGGGAATTGGTAGTAAACTGTTTCCTAGGCTGAAATAAATGTATTCCCGCCTATATGTTGGACCAAGAATGATTTCTACAGTACGAATATTATATCTCATGCTGGCACATTTTATTTATTAGCCACTACTCCCTTGTCACTATCTCTCGGCTACTGACAAGCTATCGCTGTCTACAGGTAGACCTATTGTTTCCAATAGATAACATATAATTAGAGTGAGCTTTGGGCATGACTGGCTGACTTGGTTATCTATCTCAGTTGTATGCTTTTGATTCAATGACTTTCTTGCATATTCTTCTGGTTGTCCCACCCAAGAGTGTTTCAGTCTCACAGTGTTCTGACTGGATGAATTTTATCCTTACACTGAATACTGGATGGGACTCTCTATTTTGAATCAGCCACTGCATAAAAGGGCATGTGTTATATTTCTTCGAGCTCTGCTCCAGCTCTTTACTTTGCCAAGCATTCTCTCTGAGTTTATTCCACTCATATTGATAGGCATTTGCATGAATGTGAACGCCTGTACACATACACAGAGGAGACAGAAGCACCGTCTGTCAGAATGCGTTAGATATCTGAACACCATTGCAACACCTGCCTGATTCTAACATGGTGCTGCACAGTACAGCACTCTCGTATCTGTCCGGTTTCTTTTTTTAGAGCTTGGGGACAGAGGATACAAAATAAAGAAATGACATATAACAGCAAGACACTTCAATTTTATATACTTGTGTAGCAGCCATTTCTGAAAATACACCTTTGTCACAAGTTCAAGGTTGCTATAAATTCAGTCAAGAAAATCTATAGTTGAAAAATCATCTCCAAAAGAATGACAAACGTAAAGCCTATATTTGGAATATTTTGTAACGAATTATGGAGTTTAAGGAATAAGTTACTTACCTTCGGTAACGCTTTATCTGGTAGAGACTATATCTAGGTGCAGATTTCTTACCTTAGAATTTCCCCAGGCGTCAGACTGGATCTGGAAGATTTTTTGTGAGCAGTAATCCTGCGTGCTAGTAAGTGGTGTTGATCGGCTCCGCTTACGTCTTTGGCGATGCCCACAGCACCTATATAGGTGCCACCCATGCATGCTGAAGTCCATTTGAAGAACACTGATCACTGGTGTGGAAAACTAGGGCCCTGAAAGGGATCCGTCCTGTCCCTAGAAATCTGTTTGCAGAGCGCGGAGGATGGGTGGGTTGGTAAGGAATCTGCGGCTAGATATAGTCCCTACCAGATAAGGCGTTACTGAAGTTGAGTAACTTGTTCATCTGATACAGAATTCTAGCTGCAGATTCCTTACCTTAGAATAGATACCCAAGCAATACTATCCCCGGCGGGGGGTCTGCGGACAAACTTCAAACAAGGAAGTCCAACCGAACTATGGATCTGACTGTCCAGGCAGTAATGTTTGGAGTATGTGTGCAGGGAAGTCCATGTTGCTGCCTGGCAGATATCCAGGACCGGAACTGCATGGGCTAACGCAGGGGTCGCAGCTTTAGCTCTGGTGGAATGAGCTTGCAAGCCCTCAGGAGGTTGCTTCTTGGCCAATGTGGAGCATATTTTATTGCAGATCATGACCCATCTGGAGATGGTCCACTTCTGCACAGACCGACCTTACTGTGTACCAACATACCACACGAAGAGTTGGTCATCCCCCCAAAACTCTCATGGTAGAATGACAAAGCTCTTTTTGGGTCCAGATGGTGGAGTCGCTCCTCTTCTTTAGAGAGATGTGGAGGAGTGTAAAAAGTAGGCAGTATGATGGATTGGCCTACGGAGAATGAGGTGACCACTTTTGGGAGAAAGGAGGCTATTGTGTGAAGCACCAGTTTGTCAGGATAGAAGGCAGCGTGGGTAACAAGGCCTGCAGCACGCTCACCCTTAGGGCAGATGTAACAGCCACAAGGAAAGCTATTTTAATCGTAAGAAGCTTGAGGGGACAAATATGGAAAGGCTCAAAAAGAGCACACATCAAGAATGTTAAGACCAGATTAAGGTCCCACTGAGGTATGATAAATGGTGAAAGAGGGAAAAGATGAACAACACCTTTCAGAAACCTATGCACAATAGGGGATTTGAAAAGGGAGGGTTGGTCAGGCAAATGTAAAAATGCAGAAAAATCGCCCTTAAGAGGGCCCAGAGCAGTGCCCTGCTGGGCAAGGGAAAGAGTGAAAAGGAAAACTTTAGAAAGGGTGGCAGAAAGGGGATTCATGTATTTTTCTGCACACCATGCCACAATTATTTTCCAACTGCAGGCGTAAACCGTATTGATGGAGGAATGCCTGGCTGCCAAGATGAAGTAGCAGACTTCGGGAGGAAGGTCGAAAGCTGTCAACTGCCGCCACTCAATCTCCACGCAAAAAGGCGGAGACTGGACAGGTTTGAGTGGAGGACCCTTCCCTGCTGCTGCAACAGAAGATCCTGCTGAATGGCAAGCCTGATTGGAGGATCGATAGCGATTCTCAACAGCTCGGGATATCAGACTCTCTGTGCCCAATCCGGTGCCACAAGAATAACTTGGGCCCGATCGTTCCTGATCTTCTTGAGAACTCTGGGGAGGAGTGGTATGGGCGGAAAGGAGCACAGGAGGGCCGTGCTTCGCTCGAGGCGAAAAGCATCTCCGAGCGAGAGCTGCCTTGGAAACTCACACACCCAAAATTGCTAAAATTGGCAGCGGCGAACAGATCTAACCAAGGCTCCTATCACTGTTGAAAGAGACCTTGCGCCACTTCCGGGTGGAGACGCCATTCGTGATCCGCTAGGTATCGACGGCTGAGTTTGTCTGTTTTGGAACATGCCAGATATTGATCCACCAGGGATATGCCCTGTTGTTCCAGCCATGTCCAGAGATGGAGGGTCTTTTGACAAAGGATCCACGACCCAACCCCTCCCACTTTGTTGCAGTACCACATGGCGGTGGTGTTCTCCATGAACACCTGAACTAGCCTTTCCTTGATGAAGGGTAGACAGCTTTCAATGCCAATCGGATGGCAGGGAGTTCCAGCAGGTTGATGTAGAGTCCGGATTCTGCCGGAGACCAGGGCCCTCTGGTTTCCACCTCTCCCAGATGGCTACCCAATCCCAGGAGTTATGCATCTGTCTCTACTGTGAGATCTGGTTGGGGAAGGAAGGGGTCTGCCTCTGACCCAATGGCGGTTCATTAGCCACCACTTCAGATCTCTCACAGTTCCCTCGAAATCTGGACCGTGTTGGAGAGGTACCCCTGATTCTGTTCTCATTGGAACTTCAGGTCCCACTGCACAGCCCGCTTATGCCATTGGGCATGAGTTACCAGCAGGATGCAGGAGGCCATGAGTACCAACAGCCTCAGGGTCTGTCTCACCAAATTCCAGGATAGAGGCTGAAACATTGGTATCATAGCCTGAACATTCTGTACTCGCCGCTCGGGAGGATAAACCTAAAACTGCACTGTGTCCAGAAAAGCTCTGATGAAAGGGAGCATCTGAGAGGGAGTCAGGTGTGACTTCGGCATGTTGACAGGGAACATCTGCACTAGCCTTCCCTTGATGGAGGGTAGAAACACTTTCAATGCCAGTCGGATCACCAGCAAGTTGATGAGGAGTCAGGATTCCAAAGGAGACCAGAGTCCTTAGATCTCCACCTCTCCCATATGGCCGCCCCACCCCAGGAGTTCTGCATCTGTCACCACTGTGAGATCTGGTTGGGGAAGGGAGAGCAGTCTGCCTCTGACCCAACTGCGGTTCATTAGCCCCCACTTCAGATCTTTCGCAGTTCCCTCCAAGATCTGGACCATGTCAGAGAGATTCCTCTGATGCTGTGCCCATTAGAAATTCAGGTCCCACTGCACAGTCCGCTTATGCCATTGGGCATGAGTTACCAGCAGGATGCAGGAGGCCATGAGTACCAACAGCCTCAGGGTCTGTCTCATCAAAATCCAGGATAGAGGCTGAAACATTGGTATCACAGCCTGAACATTCTGGACTCGCCGCTCGGGAGGATAAACCTAAAACTGCACTGTGTCCAGAAAAGCTCTGATGAAAGGGAGCATCTGAGAGGGAGTCAGGTGTGACTTCGGCATGTTGACAGGGAACATCTGCACTAGCCTTCCCTTGATGGAGGGTAGAAACACTTTCAATGCCAGTCGGATCACACGGATCACCAGCAGGTTGATGAGGAGTCAGGATTCCACCGGAGACCAGAGTCCTTTGATCTCCACCTCTCCCATATGGCCGCCCCACCCCAGGAGGTCCGTATCTGTCACTACTGTGAGATCTGATTGGGGAAGGGAGAGGAGTCTGCCTCTGACCAAACTGTGGTTCATTAGCCCCCACTTCAGATCTTTCGCAGTTCCCTCCGAGATCTGGACCATGTCAGAGAGATTCCTCTGATGCTGTGCCCATTAGAAATTCAGGTCCCACTGCACAGTCCGCTTATGCCATTGGGCATGAGTTACCAGCAGGATGCAGGAGGCCATGAGTACCAACAGCCTCAGGGTCTGTCTCATCAAAATCCAGGATAGAGGCTGAAACATTGGTATCACAGCCTGAACATTCTGGACGCGCCGCTCGGGAGGATAAACCTAAAACTGCACTGTGTCCAGAAAAGCTCTGATGAAAGGGAGCGTAGGAGAGAGAGTCAGGTGTGACTTCAGCATGCTGATAGTGAACCACAGAGAGTGCAGGAGGTTCGCACGTAGTCTGGAGTTGGGAGACGACAACCTGGGGTGAGTCCGCATTTAACAGTCAGTAGTCAAGATAGAGAAGACTGGTACCCCTGATCTCCGCAGGTGTATTGCAATCACGGACACCACCTTGGTGAAAACCTGAGGGGCGCTTGTAAGGCTAAAAGGGATCACGGTGATCTGAAAATGCTCTTGGCCTACTGTAAACTGCAGATAATCCCGGGGGGCAGGCAGGATGGGCATGTGGAAATAGGCATCCTGCAAGTCCAACCCTACCAACCAGTCTACTGGATCCAGAGCAGGCAGGACTTGAACTAACAAAAGAATTTTGAACTTCTCCTTCTTGAAGAAATATTTGAGGGCTTGCAGGTCTAGATTATGACGAAGACCTCCGTTCTTTTTGGGGACCAGAAAGTAGTGGGAATAGCAACCATGACCCACTTCTGGTGTCGGCACCCTCTCTATGGCTCCCTTGGCCAAGAGCTGTGACTTGTTTGCGGAGAAGGGACAGATGATCTTCCGTCAGCTTGTCGTGAGATAGTGGCACGGAGGGAGGGGTTGACACAAAGGGAAGGGAGTAGCCCCTTTGGATGATTTACAAAACCCACCTGTCCGATGTTATGGACCGCCAGTGGGACAGGTAATGGCGAATCCTGCCCCCAACTGGTTGCCCATGCTGATAAGATGGCAGATTAGGAGGATTTGGATTCTGCAGCTGCCCGGTGGTGGTGGACTGACTAGACCGCTGGCTGCCTGACCCACGAGGTTCGTGGGTACAACACCCTCGGCCACCCAGAGGCTGGGGGGCATGCATGGCAAAGTGGCCGGAAGGGAATTGGTGCGCTGGAAGCCCCATCTGTAGCCACAAAAGGAGCGAAAGGTGGATTGAGGGTGACACAAGACCATAAAAAGGCCCAAAGAAAGACCTGGCCATGGAGCGCTCCCGCGCTGAATCCGCCTTGTCTACGAAGAGACGGGTGTCAGCAAAGCGCTTGTCCATAAGAGAGAATCGGACATTACCCGAAAAGTCAGTCGTCCTCAACCAGGCGTGGCACCTCAAGGCTACTGTTGATGAAATCGCTCTGCCCAGTGAGTTGGTCGTGTCAAGTCCACAGCAGATAGTGAACTTTGCTGCATCTCTCCCATCGGCAACAGCCTGAAAGAGTGTGGCCCGGGCCTCTTCCAGGACCGTTGGCAGCACCTGCGCAACCGTGTCCCACAGTCCATGGGAGTAAAGTCCCAAAAGGCATCCTCCTCAAAGAGTCCATCCTCTTGTATTCCCTATCCGGGGAAGTGGGAGAAAATGAGCCAGGATTTATATGGGATGTCGAGGCTTGGACCACCAAGCTCTCTGGGGTAGGGTGTTGGGTGAGGAAATTTGGGTCCCCAAAGGCAGGATGGGCGGTGGTTAAAAGCGATCATCCTATTCACAGGAGCCCCTTTGTTGGGTTTGGAGCAAGCCCCAAATAGGACATCAGTGAGGGCCTCATTGAACAAGAGTAGCAGTTCTGAGGAGAGACTCCTGGTTGCAGCACCTCCATCAAGACGTTAGTCTTGACTGCCACGAAGGAGGTGCAGAGTCGGCCCAGGCACAGGCTCTATCATGGAGCCAGGCCTTGCATGCTGACAGAGCTCTTTGACCTCTTCTTTTTCTTGTAATGGGACTTGTCAGAGTGTCCGGACGACTTTGAGTGCAACAAGGATCACTGACTTTGCAACCGCACCTAGGACCTTCCCCTCGACCAGGACCTTGAACGTTGTGGCATAGCACGCCGAGCTGCCATGAGCTTGAGGTATCGCTTCCACAAGACCCTGGGATTCATGGCATGGCAGTCGGAGCACGGCTTCGGGTCGTTGTCGTGCTCGAGGCACCACAGCCACACAAGATGTGGGTCCGTCACCAACATCGGGTCAATGACAGGTGCAGCAGGGCCTGAAGCCGACCTCCTTGGAGAACATCCCTGCCACACCTGGAGAAAAAACCTCAAAAGACGTCAACAAAAAGTTGAAGAAATCCAGTCAAAAAGTGACTGGCGAGGTAGCTTGTTTCCGGATCAGCACTGGCTGGCGTGTAAATAAAGAACTGACATCTGCGCACTTGGGTGGCACCTATAGTAGTGCCGCGGACATCTGTTTCGGCACAGATGATCCCGACGACGCAAGCAGAGCCGATCGACAGCACCTACCTGCGCACCGGGGCACTGCTCCCGAAAAATCTTCCAGATCCAGTCTGACGCCTGGGGAAATTCTAAGGTAAGGAATCTGTGGCTAGAGATCTCTATCAGATACATGTTTTCTGAATTATCTCTAAGTAAAGATTTTAAATAATTTGATACTTTTTCCTGAATAAAATGTTTTTGTGGAGCTCTGGTCTAAAGTTAATGAGATATTTTATATTCTAGGATAGACGGAGTGAAGGCTTTAACAGGAGGACAATTAAAACACTTATTTCCTTCTATGTCTCTTGACCAGTTAGAATGGGCAAAGAAATAGAGAAGACCTTCAATCTGTAGAGCAACTGTAAAGAAGACTTTGGTTTCAAACATGGGAAATGGATGTGCGAGGTGGGTTGCAAAGGGCATGCAGTAGTTGGGAATGAAGGAGATGCAGAACACAAGGCTGGATTCAGGACCAGCTGACAGGGGTGGAACTACAAGTAGAGGTAAAAGGGCAATGACATGGAGGAAAATATCACCTTCCTGGGCTCCAAAGCCGAAATACCCTCTTCAGGAAGAAATTAGCCCACCCTCAATACAGTATTTCCTTAGTCAGTAGGTGGAACCAGACAAGGCTGGCTGAAGGAACAGGGTCACACACAATATCCAAGTTAATAGAGGAAATGCAAGATTTCTGACCATGGTGAGAGTGCCCAGCGCATTAGAGCAACTTGGAGATGTACAGGCTGCTAGTCTAGGTGAAGAGTACTTTCAAATGGAAGGAGCAGTTTCCCAGTCTAGTTGGAGATCGTGTAAGGGGCACCAGCCCAGTTGTTCATTTGTTTATTTATCAGAGAGCACAAATAGCGTTCCCCAAGAAGCAATATACATAATATGGTCTAACGTTTTAGGAGTATAACATTTAAAAGCAATTTTGGGCATGACTGAGGAATATTGGGGACATGTACTAAACATACATGTGAGAAATGCTATGGAGTCTATTCACACATTTCCCTTTGCAGTATGTTTAGTAATACTACAGTAAGATGACTCGTGTACTACAAAATGCTATTCACAACCCTACATTCAGAGACCTCTGTCTCTCTTACTTTTCTATGTAGAGATCTTTGCCCCAGTTGCCGGGTCTTCACACATGTAGGTATACATTTTATTAGTAAATGTGCGAGCTATCTGGGGGAGTGGCAGGAAAATGAGGAATACTTACTTCTAAATGGAAGGGGATTACAGAATGGTAAGGAAAGGGTTAGGCAGGTGGAAGGAGGGGGTTAGGGAGGGACATGCAAATATAAACACACACCCTCAAAAGAATAAGAGCCATTGCTATTCACAAACAGCACAGCTAAAGATTCGACAGCGAAAAAGGACCCAAGAAGAGTCAAGAATGCATTCCAGCCCATCCTTGCGCCACACAAATTGACGCTCACAGGTACTGCACCAAATAGAAAGTCATGGAGATGGGACTTAAAATAACAACCCGCAAGAAAGAAGTAATGGTAACTAAATTAAATCATTTTGAATTTTTAAAAAAGTGATCACCGCAGTTGACCGCATCAATTTGTTGTGCAAAACTTTATAGAATAAATAACTTTTGAGAACCATTTTGTTTCCCGAGTGCTGGTGTCTTTGGTAGTGATAACTGCAGCCGTTGTTTTGAAATAAATAATGAATACCAACATTTTTCTTTACATTAATTTTTTTTAAAACATCAAATTAATTTTAATTGAACAAATATGTTTTAATGAAATGTACTAAATAATAGGTACATATAGAACACTGCAGATTGGTAAAAGCCAAATTACGGTCTGACTGGGGCATAACGAAAGGCTTGGGAGGGAACAGGTGTTGAAGGCCTTTCAGGAAACATGTCACAACAGGTGACTTGAACAGGGAAGGTTGATCCGGCAACCGCAAGAAAGGCAATATTGCAGAAAGATAGCACTTAACTGTGCCCAGAGCAAGGCCTTGTTGGGCTAAGGACAAAACAAACATCAATACTTCGGACAAGGGTGCAGATAGTGCATAACATGTTTGTCAGTGCACCAAACTAAAAACGTGTCCTAATGGCAGGTATATAAGGTCTTTGTCAAGGGACGTCTGGCTGCCAAGATCACGTCACAGACCTCAGGAGGGTGGACGAATACCCTCAACTGCCACCGCTCAATCTCCATGCATGCAGGTGGAGAGTGCGCAGGCTCGGGTGCAGAACCCTGCCCTGTTGCTGTGACAGGATATCCTCCCGAAGGGAAAGCCTGACCTGAGGACAGATGCTCATACTCAGGAGTTCTGGATACCATACTCTCCTCGCCCAATCTGGAGCCACCACAATAACTTGGGCCCGGTCGGATTTGATCTTTTTCAGAACTCGGGAGAAGAGGTATCAGTGGAACGGAGTCGCCTAATCCAGTCTAGTCAGAATGAGTCTTCGAGCAAGAACCGTTTTGTAAACTCCGAATTGCCTTAAACAGGTATCTGGCTTTGGATCCCACAGAACCGCTAGGTTGGACCGACGCGGCTGGTAGCTCCTACTTTAGCCACAGAAGGAGCAAAGAGAGAAGTGCGGCTGGAGTGGGGCCATGGTGAACCCCAACAATGGGGCAGTGACCCTACACTGAACAGCTGAATCAGCCTTGTCGCCGAACAGATTAGTGCCATCGAAAGGCATGTCCAAAAGGGATGCTCAGACATCCTGCGAGAAGCCAGTTTATCTCACCTGGACGTGGCGACGAAGTGCCACTGATGAAGTAATGACCCTGCTCAGCAAATCTGTCATGTCCAGCCCACATCTGATGGTGAACTTGGCTGTATCCCTGAATTCAGAAATAGCCTGGATCAAGCCCGAGACCAAGGGCAGCACCTGTGCAACCTAGTCCCACACTGTGTAACTCTATTGCTCCAAAAAGAGGCACGTGGTGTTCACCGACTGCATTGCAAGGCTGGTGGAAGAGAAAATTATCTTCCTGAAGTTATCCAGCCTCTTGGATTTCCTATCAGGTCGAGTGGTAGGGAATGTGCCGCGATGAACCCTGGCGGTTGAGGCCTGCACCACCAGGCTCTCAGGGATCGAGTGTTGGATGAGGAAAACCTGGAGCCCAGGAGCGGGAAGGAGGCGGCGTGCGATTGACCTGTGCACAGGAGTGCTCGTGCAGGGCTTGACCCAGGAGCCTAACAAGGACATGAGAGAGGGCTTCACTGAAGGGCTAGAGGGGTTTTGTGTGGGACACCCCAGGCTGAAGCCAATGGTAGCATGAGGTCGAGAACCTCAGTCGCCCTCTCAACCACCATAGCAGAGGAGGCCTTCTCCACACTAGGAGCAGAGACCAGGCCAGTGTCTGGTGAGGTGTCCAGATCACTGGCATCAGTCATGTTCTCATACCATTTGCCTTTGGCCAAAGGATCTTCAAGAGAGTTAGGGTAGCCATAAGGATCATCTAATCCACCGCAGTCATGTCATACTGCTCACAGGGCTTGTCAGAAAAAGGTGGCAAGATCTCCATCCTGGAAGGTCTTGACCCGGTTGGCGCTGAGTTGAAGTCGCAGATCTGGCTCCAATTCGGAGTCGGAAATGACTAAAGGTTAAGCGTCGGTAGCAGCCGGAACGGTGCCACAAAGTAGTGGATTCACGACCGGAGTTTGTCTGAATCCAGAGAGCCCAAAGGGCACTGAGGGCAAACCCACGGGCGGTGTCCCAGTTGAAGCACCTCCTGAACCCGTGGGGCCTGGTGACATCCCGTAGGGGTCCGGCCACACAAAGATGAGGTGCATGGCCTCACACAATTCCTTGTGTTGGGTGGGGGTCCTTCTGGTGCCAGGAAATTCAGGGAGGCACGGAGCAGACTCAGGCTCCGCAGGGAGCATGTGGGAATGGGGCCTAGAATTGTGATGTTGTTCCTGCGCCTCATCTGATGACTTGGACCGGCAAAGGCAAATTTGAAGAACGATTCGACTTCTTGGTCTTCTTCTTCTTGTGGGAATCATCTGATGATTACTTTGACCTCGAGGATGATCAGCAGGTACAATTCCGAGAGAGGGCACCTTCTGCACAACTGGGACCTGGAGCAGTGCTGCGCTGTCCGGTGTCGAAAGGCCAGCAGCTTCATCGCATGCTGTAGGATCGCTTTTGGGGTATGGCAGTAAATGCAGGACAAGGAGTCATGGCCCGGCTCCAGGAACCACAAGTAAATCAGGTGGGGGTCTGTAACAGACATCTGCTGTGACAGGCTCCACAGGGTTTAAAACACACAGGTTTCTTAGGGAACATCCGGAAGGCACAATCCGAGCAAAAAAGCTCAAAAAGGTCGAGAAAACGTTGAAAATGTTGTCAAGAAACAACTGAGGTAGCTTCTGGATCTGCGCTGATGGCGCAGTAAGAAATTAACTGAGGTCAGTGCGCTGGGGTGGCGTCTATATAGGGCCTGCTTGGTCACTTCAGGCACGGGCAATGCAGACACGGAGCCATTCAGTGCCACCTACTGGCATGCAGAGATACTGTTCAAGATTTTCCAGATCTACCCTGACGCCTGGGGATTATTCTAAGATAAGGAACCTGCAGCTAGAAGTCTCTTTCAGATTAGATGGACAACCTAAGTAGCAATGATCCTGTTTGCTACAGACCCCTTCAGGTATTTTCTTCATGCATTCTACCTGCCCATTAGCCAGAGGACAGAAAGTACAGAGTCATTCTGAAATTATGATTGTCAGTCAGCTTTATTTCTACCTCAAGCCATCCAATGGCAGTGGCACAGTCCAACACAGTAGCAATCACTGCCTTGCTACAGAACACTATGTCTTCCCCTTCAGTGGGTCGGAATGTCTCATATCAACCTTCAGCACTGACAGTGGTTTCTCCTCATTAGGTACCCAGGTTACAGTTGCTCCTTCTTCCTACACATACATGGCATGCTACAACTCCATCAACATGAACACTTCCAGCCAGGCTACTGTATGCACATAGGCTGTGCTACAGCCTTGTTTCAATCTTTCCACAGGCATGAACACACAATCGCCAAGCTACATGTGTCGTTGTTGAAATTTGCTTTGTCTTTCTGTCACCAGACAGCTAGCAAACACTATAAGCTATGGCTTGTACTTGTTTGACTTCCCATGGTTCTTTCTTGTGGTTAATTTTTAACTTTTGCCACCTTAATTTGCTAGGCTTGACAGGCACGCCCTCTCCTGTGCTGCCCCAACGCTGCATCAAACTTGAGTAAGGTGTAACCCCGTTACGTGACATCCTCTACATCGCCTGACCAGTATATCATGATCATCAGACCACAATGACTGCTACATCCGAAGTCACTATTTCACACGATATCCAGGAAAAGTATAGAGTAATGTTCCCTTCAATTTCTTTCCATCTAGTTGCATATCTCCTCTTGTCATTCTCTTCCTCTTTTGCCCTCATGCTTACCTTACAGATTCTGAGAACATTCTGCCACCAACATTCCATCTCCTTTCAGTTGGAACTGCAACACTGTTGTTGACATAGTGCCCTTTGGTGGTGCTGATTTATGTGGAGAAAAAATTGCTAAACCTTCTCGGGGTCATCTTACTTTCATTCATGACACTAGCAATGAGCTGAAGAACCCAACTTCTGTTGAGAAGAACGCTACCAGCGCCATCACCACACTTCATTTGGCATAAGATGTGCGCTGCAACTCTTTCATATCCATTAATATTACTACTGCAATCCAGACTTGTATAATTTGGCCTTGTTCTGTTGTGTTCAACTGCATTTTTCTATTTGTACGTTCACTTTGCTCCTCTGTCAGTCGGGTATCATACCCATTGTTACATCTGTGTGCGGCTCTGCGTGTTGCTCAATGGGCAAGAGTGTTTCCTGCTTGTTCTGTGTTGGAAGAGCAGTTTCCCAGGGCCTGCATTCTTTCTTTCATATGCAACGGTGCAACGCTCTGGATTTTCAGACTCTGCAAAGTGCAAGTACCCCTCTAGTTTTCCTGCACGCTATTTCTTAGAGAAAAACAGTGCTTAAGTCTTCAAAAGCAATAAATGAGGAGTAAAGATCTCTCAGGTGTCACCCTGTGTGCAGAAATGTGGCTCTGGAGGTTCTGAAATCTTCACAGAAGGGTGTGTATCGACATACGTTCCTATTTCCTGATGCAGCTATGTCAGTAACAGAAAGAACTGCCAAGCTCCAAAACTACACTGCCAACACCCAGGAGGAGACAGTACTTATGTCAAACACAGTCTGTTGTCATACATAACAAATCCAGGAATTCCAGTGGAGAATTGAAGAACTTAAAAAAGGCAGCGGTGGAATAATCTGCCAGTGCTAGGTATTCCTGAAGGATTAGAAGGGACTGGTCCTTGATTGTCAATCTGATTAAAAAAACATTCCCTGAGCTGGGTGATTGGGACATTGACAGTTAAATTCAGTGAGATTACAGAAGTTAAATTTGCACCAATTCCTGATCTCATGCTTCTTCTAATATCAGACCTTAGCCTTTCTTGATTTACATTGGGAACTTTCAGGTGTGTAAAGCAAGTCCTACCGCACCTGTAATGGCTGTCGAAAATGATCAAAGCCCTAAAGGCAACTGGGGCTCAAGTGTATCTTCAAGAACCAGCCAGGCTAAAAATGTGAGAAAAGGCCATACTTTTTTTAGTCCTTCCAAAGAGGAGGCCTCTAAATTGATTAAACAATGGGAGCATGGCACAGATGACTTTTCTAAGCAGAACAATGTAAATAATACTAGTGATGTTGATTAAGGACTAGTCTATTCCACTAGTGGTACAAAGACAGGATCTGGTGTTAAACTGCCTTTGTTTGTAGAAAGGTGTGGGGTGGCCATGGTGGCAGTGACTAATTCCTGTTTGATCATCAGCAGCTTAAAGTGAAATGATTATCCCCTTATGGTTTGTGGGTCAGGCCTTGAAAAATCTACTCGCCCACTCGCTATGGCAAGTCAGATTATATCAGGTCGAGCTATTTTTAGCACCTTCTTCTCCATTCTGGTGAGTGAACTTAAGCTGGAAGGAACAGGTTTTCTCTGTTCATTCAGAAAGTGAATGAGCAATAAAGACACCTTTAAATCTTGTTTTTATCTTGACACATTTGCAGTCTGTTTAAGGACAGAGATCAAATGTCAGTTTTTAGGTCGAGCATTCGAGACCTCTTGTATATACTTTAGTATATACTTATATGTGTATGTACTTTGTGGGCTCTGGAGATCAGCCCTAGGACTTGTCTGCTTTTTTCTGTTCAACTGCCTCTATTTAACTGTCTTAATAGAAAACGACCAGTAGAGGTCAGTAAAATACCAGAATTGCTTTCTTCTGAGGGACTTTCTTTTTATTTATTTTTCTGGCAACTGCCTCTATTTAACTTTCTTTATAGAAAACGACCAGCAGAGGTCAGTAAAATACCAGAATCACTTTAGCATTCTCTAGATTCCAGTCCATAGAAATTGTCTTCCAACAGCACCCGTGGACAATAATATTGTTTTCAAATCTTGTATTTTCAGTGATATGACCACCGAAGGCCCTGATCTTATACTAAAAACAGAGCTTTGGACTATACCATTTCCCGCTGAAAGGCAATATTTCTCTCCATATGTTCCTATACCTGGCGTGTCACGCAGTTTGGTGCTTACTTTCCCTCCATGTTAAAGAACAGTAGAGGTTTCAGCACCCAGGCTAATGTGCTGCATAGCTTAATACATATAAGGTCCCAAAGGCGAGACCTATTGCATTGCAAATGCTTGTTCTTTTTAGTAATTCTTTCTTATCCTGAAGGGTTTTGTCAAGTAAGCTGTCTGACAATCATTGCGAAACAAAAGGCTGAAAGATGTCCGTTTTTTTCTAACACACAACTTTAAACAGCCTGTAAATAAATAGGATAAGTATTTCAAAATATATCAAGAACTACAAAAGAACATTTTTTTGTAATTCAGAAGTGTGATGCAAACAATTATTTAAGTAGGAGCAAAACAAATCAGAACACTTTACTTGGTGGTGTACAAATGACAAATATTTCCAGAAACTCAATTTCCAAACATTGTACACTATATAGTTTTATCGGTAAAACCATAAGTCAGTGGGAAATGTTGTGGCCATTTCAATCGAAAATCTGCTGATTGCAAATAAGTGTGCTACCACTTCATGCTTCAGGTATGTATTTATTAAAACTGATAGTTTTTAAACATGATTTACAAAACATTCCTGCACCCGCCCTGATGACAATGAGGTTAATGAAATAAGAGGCAAGTCAGCAGTCATGTGTATCCGATATGTGGCTAGATTTGTACTGTATATGGAGCAAAAGTTCAGCCTATTAAATCATACAAAAGTGTTTTTTGTACAGCAGATATGCTGAACTTGCACATTTGAAGGTGCTGTCATATTTGATAAAGAAGAAAATGGTGGTTCGTGAATTAAAATATTTGCACAGGATCACATATTTTGAAACCAGTTTATGGGTCAAGAGCATTATAATTAGGTCAAGTAGATTATTTAAGTCACTAGACCTGCAGGTCTAGTGACATGTTTATGATTTTTCGAGGCCTGTGGGTGGTAGGGTATAAATGGATGCAAGGGTCGTAAGATAAGGGGGGAGATTTTTCGCTGAGGGGAGACATAGTAAAAATGGGAATGTAGGGCAGTGTGCAAACAGAAATCTGAAGGCTGATAAAACATAAAAAATGAAAAAGATGAGATTGGAATACAGTGAAGGAACCATGCAAAGAAGCACGCCAAAATGATATTCATGAGATTCATGTGTTGGAATGTACATGGTCTAAATAACTCCCTTAAACTGCCATTAGTCAAAAAATCAGTTTGGGATATTCATGCCTAATGGACGAGTTACTTACCTTCGGTAACGCCTTATCTGGTAGAGACATGATCTAGCTGCAGATTCCTTACCTTTGAACTTCCAGGCATCCGGCTGGATCCGGATGATTTTTATAGCAGTACCCCTGCGCGCCGAAGGGTGGTGTCGGTCGACTCCGCGTCATGTCGTAGGCGTCGGGTTCGTCATCGTTGTGATGTCCGCGTCATCTATATAGGCGCCACCCCATTGCACTGATGTCAGTACTTTTCACGACTTTCCACGCCAGAAGCGTGGAGCCATGAAGTAACTGACCATGGTGTGTTAAAAAAGAACTAGGGCCCTGAAGAGGAGATAGCCCTGACACTAAACCAATCCACAATGGGGGGAGGATGGGTGGGTCGGTAAGGAATCTGTGACTAGGTCATGTCTCTACCAGATAAGGCGTTACTGAAGGTAAGTGACTTGTCCATCTGATAGAGACATCTAGCCACAGATTCCTTACCTTTGAACAGATACCCAAGCAATACCATCCCCGGAGGAGGGACTGCGGAAAGGTTTTAAACCAAGAAGTCCTGCAAATCAGAGACACCAAAGATGCCCTCTCTGCGTACCTGAGAATCCAGGCAATAGTGTCTGTTGAACGTGTGCAGAAATGCCCATGTGGCCGCTTGGCCGAAGTCATTAACCGGGACACCACACTCAAGTGCCGTGGTGGCTTCCTTCGCCCTGGTCGAATGGGCCATGTTTCTTCACCAAGGCGTAACAAATTTGAATGCAGAGAATGACCCAGCGTGAAATGGTCCTCTTCCGAACTGCTCGCCCCTTCTTTGCGCCAAAGTACCCTATGAAGAGTTGGTCGTCCACCCGGAACTCTTTAGTGAAATCAAGGTAGAATTATAACGCTCTTTTGGGGTACAGAGGGTGGAGACGCTCCTCTTCCTTGGAAGGATGCGGGTGCATAGAAGGTAGGCAGTGTAACAGACTGAGCCAGATAGAAAGGTGTTACCACCTTAGGCAGAAAAAATGCCCTACTATGGAGCACTACCTTGTCCGGAAAGACAGTCAGGTAAGGAGGCTGAGAAGACAGAGCTGCAATTTGTTCACGCTTCTGGCTGAAGGTATGGCTACTAACAAGGCTGTTTTGATAGTGAGCAGCCGAAGGGGGAAATTGTGCATAGGTCCAAACGGTGCACACATCAAAAAGGTAAGGACCAAATTAAGGTCCCATTGTGGCATAAGAAAAGAAGAGGGGGGAAACAGATGAGTAAGCCCCTTCAAAAATCTCTGTACAAGAGAAGATTTAAATAGAGACGGCTGATCTGGTAGCCAAAGGAAAGCAGACAGGGCTGAAAGGTAGCCTTTCAGAGTGCCCCAAGCAGAGCCCTGCTGGTCCAAGGAAAGAATGAAAAGAAGAACATCTGATAGGGAGGCAGACAAAGGGTCAACAGAACGCTCTTTACAGTATTTACAAAAATGTTGCCATCGGCAGGCATATACCAACTTCATGGAGGGACTCCTGGCTGGCAGAATAACCTCACAGACTTCAGCAGCAAGGTCGAAAGCTGTCAAGTGTCACTGCTCAATCTCCACGCAAGGAGGAGAAGAGTGGACAGGTTCGAGTGGAGGACCCTCCCCTGCTGCTGCGACAGAAGATCCTCACTAAGAGGCAGCCTGACCAGAGGATCGATGCTCATTTGCAGAAGCTCGAGATACCAGACTCTCCGTGCCCAGTCTGGAGCCACAGGGATGACTTGGGCCTGGTCGCTCCTGATCTTCTTGAGCACTCTGGGCAGGAGTGGTATGGACGGAAAGGCGTACAGGAGGCCTTACGGATGCACCAAGGGATGCTCCTAGTACCATTAATTTTGTGCCTTTAGAGATAATTACCATGGAGGAAGTTAATTCAGCACTAAAGAACAGTGTATTAGGAAAAGCCTTGGGGCTTGATGGGGTTCCCGTGGATGCCTTTAAGTCACATCCCTCCATATGGGTTCCGATCCTTACCCCAATTTTTAATGGTGCATATGGTCACTCCCCTAAAACCTGGGCAGAAAGTGTGATTGTCCCCATCTTTAAAAAAGGGGACAGAGGTGATGCCAGGTGCAACCGTCTCATATCACTTTTAGATTCTTCAGTGAAACTAATGGATAGAGTGATCTGGCAAGGCTGGAAACCTAAGCCCAGGAAAACGATATTTTGTCAGACACTCAATTTTGGTTTGGAAAGGAGATAGGTACTGTGGAAAAGGAGATCAACCTGCACCTTATTAGTAAATATACTTTGGTAAGGGAGGGGCACATATACCTGTGCACTGCAGACCTGACAAGTGCTTTTGATCTTGTGAACCATGCCAAATTATGGCAAGTATTAATGGATATCAGTGCCCCAAGTGGTATCGTTTGATTTCTCTCCCAGTTGTATGCCTGGCTTACGTCATCCGTGCGTTATGGTAGTAATAGAGAACACACAGAGAAGTTACGGGTGACCCAGGGGATCAGGCAGGGATGTGTGCTTGCTCCTCTATTGTTCTCCTTATTCATTAACGGGGTGGGCTGTTTTCTGGAGAATGTGAATGCTGACGCCCCAAGGGTGGGTGCCCGATTCACTTCTATTTTGCTTTACGAAGATGATGCAGTGCTCATCTCCAGGACAGCAAATTGCCTCCAGCGGTTGATTCACAATTTTGTAAATTTTATGGAGAACAGAGATCTAAAATTAGACCTAGGCAAACACACATCATGGCCTGCAGGAAAAAGAAGAGATTTGGGAAGAGTGTTTTATACTCAGCGACAAAAATTAGAAGAGCTAAAAGCTTTTAGCTACTTGGGTATTACATTCTCCCATAAAGGTGATTGGTCATCTCACATGGAAATAGCTAAATTAAAATGTATTAGGGCTATTGCTGCAGTGTTTAGCTTTTTAAGAAACTAGGAAATAAGCCCATAGGAGACATCATCAAGCTGTATAGAAGCAAATGCCTACCGGTAGCCCTGTATGGTTCCCTGGTTTGGGGCAGGGAAAAGTGTAACCTACTGCAGGTCCAAGAAAATACTTCCTACAGAGGCTCCTGGGTGTGCCTAGCTCGACCCCACCTTTATAGCACATAAAGAACTTGGCATGGAGTATATAGAGGATACCATTCGCCTTAGCATACTGAAGAAGTGGTTGGTATCTGGTTAAAGAAGGGCACCAAGTTCACTAGGGAGGTCATTAGGGACTGCTTGGGCTTGGACCACTTTGATAAAATCCTGTGGCAGCAGAATGTAAGATTTTATTACATGAATTAGGGGAAGATTTGAATCCCCTGGAACCCCATAGCATCCTGAAATATAGTAAAAAGGAAATTAAATTTATTTTAGTAGGAAAAAGGAATGTCTGCAGAGAACACCAGGAAAAGGTAAAACCCACAGTTTACAGATACTGTATGGGCCATGTTGAACAGGGGACACAAGACTACTTGGTAGGATTGAAAAATGTTTATGATAGGTTTTTGCTGACTAGATTACGCTTAGAGTTAATCTACTATTTAATGCTCTTCCCAAAAACTGATTTGTGGCCCCGGAATTTACCTAGATGCCCGTGTGATAGGAAGGCAATACAATCGACATCACACTTTTTGTTGTTCTGTAAATTTTACAGCGACATTAGAGGGCTTTTAATACGACTCCTCTTCCTGTCGCAAGGCGTATTTTCCATCAGAAGGCACGTATTTCTTTTTTTAAATTATCAAATTCCATACATGCTTTACGATTCTTGCATTTATTAAAATGGCACTTCGTAGGCCTAATTCATTAACCTATCTAGACAGTCTACACTATAAAGAAAATTCAAAGGATTGTAGAGCTACGTTTAAAACTTTGTTCCTCTCTGCAAATGTCTCCACCAGTATTTTAAGATTTTGTTATATGCAACATATTTATTTTATTGCTTGGTCTGTATTGACTTCAGGGGCAAACCTGTAATGGCGGAGATGCGCCGCCCCTGCTAAAAGAGGAAAAATAAAATGTTAATAAAAGCATTTTATTATCATTTTATTTTTGCCTGTCTAACAGCTGACGACGCGAGACTTCAGCGGGGCAGGCCACGCAATCCTGTTCGGCAGGCATGGCGGGAGAGGAGCTGTGGGCACTTTTAAATGCTCATGTCTGTTTGGCCGGCCATTTTAGGTTGGCCAAACAGACATGCTCACTTAAGTTTCTCCAACCCAGCTGTGTTGTACAGCCGGGTTGGAAAAACACCCCAGGCTCCCAGGCACTGTCTGAGTGGCAAACAAAGCCGCTCAGACCAAACCAAGCGCTTCTTTCATGCTGGGAATAGCATTCCCACCATGAGAGAAGTGCTGGGATTGGCATCTAGGAGCCTGCACAGTCTGAGTACAGGATCAGAGGAGAGAAGCAAGGCGGCAGCAGTTGGAGCAGCATGTAAGTGTAATTTTAATTATTTTTAATTGAGCATTTAGTTTTGGTTGTATTTCCCAACCCACCACTAAGCAATAATAGCAGCCGCCACGGATTGACTCATTGAAAATATTCTTATTTAAAATATACTGACTGGCACATTCGGTTTTAACTTTAAATTACGTGGATTTTACATCCTTTTATTGTATTTTGTTTCTTTTATGGATTTGTATACAAATCTGAATAAAGATTTGTTTGATTTGGTTTTTTTTTGTATCTGAAACAACACTAAAGACATGCACTGTGATTAGTTTGAAATATAAATTACGGTGTTTTAGAAGCAACACTCAGCGCCCTTTGGGATGAAAGTAGTGTATTTTGGTATCACAGAACTTCTGTAATATCAAATGCACAGGCACTGGTCATTCAAAATTGGTAGATCCTGATTTGCATGTGAACGAACATATGCAAATAAGAAAAATCTTTAATCTGAGCATGTTCAGGAGGTGGTCAGTATTTTTGCACTCTCCTCCAGTACAGCTACAACAGTTATCAGAGTGGGGGTGCTACCAATGATATTACTTCTCCGAAGTAAAAGGTACTGTGGAAAATCCAAGCATCACACAAAAAACAAGTGTAGCAAAAGAGCCACGCCCATGCAACTTGAGAATGTTAAATGTATAGTATGCGTAGTCCGTTGTGAATTTTGTAGGCCTGGGTGGTAAATTCCGTTCCGCTTGCGGAATTTGCGGAATTTGGGTAATTTCGCGTTCCGCGGAGAAGGCGGAATTGCCCAAAATTCCGCGATCCGCGGCTTCGCAGAATTTTTTGCTTGTTCGCGCTTTCAAAGTGCGTGTTCGCGAGATATTTCCCCCCCGAGCACGCAAACAGCGTTCGCGAACAGGAAAAAAGCATCGCGAACGGGCGGAACAAGCAATTCCGCATGTTCGCGAAACTTTTGAATGCTCGCGGAGATTTTTTACCGTTTCGCGGAACTTTGCGTAACGCGGCTACGCAAATTCCGCCCACCCCTAGAATTTTGGAGCGTACTGTTGTGGTAACACACTGCCATTTACAGACAGCACATTTTTCATTGAAATGGCCCCTAAATTTCACAGACATGCAATTGTACTGACAAAACTGTATCGCGCACAAAGGATAATGTGTGGAAATTGGCTTTCAGCAAAAATATACCACATGCTCATCACCAAGTAAAGTGTCTTGATTAATTAGATCCTAATAAAATCTTTGTTTCCTTCAAACTTCAGTTACAAACAAATGCGCTTCATTTGTGCTTTCCTATCTGCTGATATATTTTAAAAATATTTGTACAGTTTATTTATAGATATTTAAATTTGGTTGTGTGTTTAAAAAAATACATCCTACAGCCTTCCCTTTAACACTTTCTGTACCCCAGCAAGATTATCACATAGTTCACTTTACAAAATCCTCTCAATTTACAGCCAGAGGTAGAGAAATAAAGTGAGCATAAAATCTCAATGTTAAGAGATTTAGCAACAATTTGTTAAAAGACGCAGCCTGACATGTGACCTCAATCTTTGAACGCACAGAAAATGTGACAAGATAAAAGCAAAGTTTAAATGCATCTTTATTGCTCAATAATCTCCTGAAATCCAGCATGGTCATTTTTTTTTGGGGGGGGGGGGGCCGTTGGTTACTTCCATCATCCATGTTTCCCTGGCACAGATGAGGGCCCAGGAGTGCAATGTAGGCCCCTGCGGTCCATCGGTGCTCCCAACCCTGCCGGGCCCTAAATCCTTCCGGGGGGGGGGGGGATACAATTCTGCCTCAAGGCCAGTGAATATGTCTTGTATACAGGACACTTGGAGGACCTTCTTCACAATCTGCGGGGTGGGCCCATTATTTTACATTATTTTACGTTATGCCACTATGAGGGCCCTATAGGAGTGTGCATTTGTCGACAGGCTGTAGTTCTCATGCACACAGTCAGCCAATGATGCCGAAGTTATAGAGCATGGATATCATTTGTGTCAGTGAACCGGGCCCCTCTGTAAGGCTCACTCACCCTCCTGCAAACTAAGACTAAACTGTAGAGGAGACCATCAGCTGGCTATGGTGTGCAGGGCATTTGGTAGCGAAGCAACAAGTGCAGATGGTCTGTATGGACACTGCTCCTGTGCACTGCTGCGAATTGTGATAGGCTACAGGGCTTATTTATCTGTTACGGACACAATGTACAGTGTAGCACTTGAAATAAACATGGGCCATAAAATCATTAAATTCTGGGACCAAAAGATGTGAAAAAATTGCCACTTTGAGCTGAAACCGAAAACTAGTGTCTCATTCGAATGGTAGTATTTAAATATTAGGAAGTACAACATCAAACGCTGATTTAAATACATTTATCTTAACTAAAATATTAGGTTTCGGCATCTGCTAGTGACTGGTTATTTGAAAAGAACAGGCATGTACTTCGCAAATTTATGTGCTATATAAGCATATGCAAGAATTATAATTGCATTGCCTGTGGACCCATTTGTGCAGGAGATGATGAAAAACTAATTGGCTGAGGGAATAAAAGCATAGCACAAGGTTCTATTTTTTGTATTTTAGAAGACCTCTGAGATACCATGTTCCCAAAAAATAGTTCACAATGTATACAAAATGGAGACGGAAACTGCAAAAATGATAATTCAACTCCCTGTTTCTAATTTTCACTATCTGTTGCAATTAAGCCAAACCTAAGTTTGAATGGGCTTTTTAATTGCTTGAGACATAATCAGGGAAAGTAATATGTTAAATATATATGCAAATGTCTAAAAGCAGAATTAAACTCAGCTATCATTTAAGTTTATGTCCTGCTTCCATAACAACATTACAAATAAAAATAAACTGTCAAGCTTAGAAGTGAGGCAGCTTTTATCTTGTAGGTTGCAGATGAAGCAATCTTAAGTACATGTGCACTATCTGGTGTTTGGCTATCTAGATTCGAGGAGAGCACTGTGGAGTAGTCCTTGTGTACCAAACAAATAGATGCAGTGGGCTTTTATATCTGAGCTTTGACCCAGTACCTATTGCTAACAATACACAAAGAGTGGGCTTTGGGTCCTTCGCTTTCAACCACTGACTTTCTTCGACCAGTCTCTTTCAGCTATTTTCTTGAGACTTTGTCAATTATGTCATGGCTCAGCCTAGTAGAATATTCACCTCTCACCTAACGGTACTTGCTGTTAGGTTGTATCCTTCCGCCACTAGTCCAGTGTCTGCAGCGACCTGCATAAGGGACTACTTCATAACGATAGCCCTCTCGGTCTTCTCCTGTTAGCTCCCTCCTACTTGTTTCACTCGAATGTGCTAATGATGTAGTCGTTAGCACATTAAACCCAGACCTTTTGGCTTGGCCAATGCTTGTTTTATATATTACCACAAACGCTGTAACTACTTTACTCTTCACAGTCCTTCCAGTACCAGAAGCCCTCTGCTGCTGTAAACCAAAATTGTACCCATCCCATCTCCTCCTCCCCAACTGGAGGGTGTCTAAGGTGTCTCACAGACGCCTGAAATCTGCCCCAGATGGCAGACGGAGGGAGAGCGCATCTCTGGAAGAGAAAGGGTTTGACTCAGTGTAATGAATATTACTGGTAATTAACAAAGCCATTACCACTTCATCCCTCGTCTTAATCTATGCACTTACAGAATAAGAACAAATGAAACAGACACATATTTGACTGAATCACGCAGATACCCAAATACTGCAACACATTAATTGAAACCCAAGTACATAAGCACTATTCAGCCTAACACAACTATTTCGTATTCTATAGTAGAAGAACATTCCCTCTGTCGCTTATGTTATCCGAAAGTACAAGGGGCTGACTATGTTGTCAATGTGTAAGATGTATGTATTTGCACCCCATACTCCAGTGCACTCCACCCAGAAGACCACAATCTTTCGGATAGGTTTTTTTGTGAGTATCTCATACACACTTTTCCACATACATCAATACTGGGTCTTCTCAATCAACTTTCTTGCAAAAGGTTTCTTCTCCTTTGGAAAACCCACTAAAGAAAAGTAAGTCTTGTCCATGAGAAAATAACCTTCTTTCTCAGAGGTCAGACAGGAAGAGAGACTGGGCAAGTTCACGTTCTGATGAAAGCAAAATTCTACTAAAGTCTGAGGAGCAAAATACTATACTGCACTGGTTGAAGAACCAATGCCTCAGATGGAAACAGCAAGCATATCTCATACCAAAATAGCACATCCAATTCCCCCCAGCGAAGTTCCAAAGCAACAGCCATAGAAACGGAAGTCGCCAGGTAATCTCCAGTGCTTCCAACATACGTTTCTGCATGGTAGTCCTAGGGTCAACTCCCAAGCTGCAATGACTGATCGAGAGCAGAGGGTACAACACAAAAATGCTTAAGAGATGCGTTAAGTAGAGTATCACTCATGCAATCGCTCACTATCCCCTGGATAGTGAAATGCCTTAAAAGTGGCAAATTAAGCCTTCAAGCATTGCAGACCACCAACTGAAACCCATACCTGCCAATCTGAAGAACAACTTCGACGTGTGAGGAGAGGGCGGGGCCTTGTGCCGAGAAAAACCTACCAGGCACTTTTGAACCCCACCCGCCCCCAAACCCCCTTCTCCCAAACAAATAGCTTGCTGAGGTTGGTGCCGATGTCCTGGGGTGTTTTCACACCCCTTAATGGATGTCGGCAGTTCAAAGCCTCGGAAAATGAGCAGGAAAACCACTATTTACAGTGGGTTTCAACTAGTTTTCCCTCCCCGGTCAGATATCGGAGCCGATATCGTCTGTCACATGGTGGCACTGTGTGAGTTGGCAGGTATAGAAACCTACTTTAGTAACACCAATCTGAAAAACGACTACCAGTGCCTAGAGTATGAGCTCAAAGTGCCTTGACTTTTGAAGGTCTTTGTGATCTCATCAGAGAAATCCTGACATCAAACCATGCCTTCCCTATTTCCGTAGCCAAAGACCACAGAGGACCTGCCTGAGATAAAAGGCCACTCTAGAAAGGATCAGGAGAGAGGAAGTATACAACATGTGCCCTCTGTCACCAGGTGCTGTGCTTACTACTGCAGACACTTTCTGGTGCATGTAAGTTCCCAAAGCACTTCTGCAGGTTGCCACTACTGTGTCCGTTACAGACCTGTTCCATGCATCTGCTCTGTGCACCTCCTGCATGATTGCAAGGTGACAGAGCTGGAGGCAATATACAGAGGACATCTCGAGTGTAACAAGGGGGGAAGTCCACCACCGAAGGATGCCCCTGCTAGCTCAGCCATAGCGCTAATGAATGCAATGCAGAGCCTGGCACAGCGTTCATGGGAGAGGCTAATGCCACCGATCACAGTATGCCTCTGCACTCCACAATGTGCAAGATGAACAATAAGTAAGAATTTACCAGACTAATAGCACGCCGTCTATGGTCTGCAGACAAACAGACCCCACAGTGGTCTCAGAGGATGGTCGGAAATGGAGGAGAATACCTAGGAGTAACAAAGGGGGTCTGTCACGAGGGATTCAATTCACACTTTAATAGGGATAAAGTAATAGTGCAAACAGCAGTTGAACTGAAAGGCAGTCTCATGTTCTTATGAACATTAAAACTGAAGTACCATTGATTTAGTTCTGGAGAAAGCACTGGCCACTTTCACCACACATTCACTGTTGTAATTCATAGAACATTACAACGTTACAGTGTTCACACCATGTATTTTAGCCAAAAACAAGCACTCCAAGGTTTACTTATTAGAAACAAACCCAGAAAGCTACACAATATGTATTTATTTATGTATTTGAAGTTTTTGCAAAGCGCTAGGTCTCTCCACAAAGTGGCCTCAGGGTGCTTTGGTAGTGGAGCGAATAGCGACTGAAAGAACATGAAACCGGAACAAGTCTAGAAGCAACCAATCAGCCACAGCGAGAAGGGCGTCAAGGTAGCTATTGTCAGATGAGTCCCAATAGGACAACAAAGCCTTGAGGAGATACAGTCCTGATGGGCAGGAGGACGAGGTGAGCCGTGTTAGGCTCCTGATTGGGCAGGACTTAAGATTCATCTAAGGAGGATTGAAGTGGACTCAAGCTTAGGGGCTGTGTGAAAAGATGCGTCTTTAACGATTCTCTGACCTTTTAGACACTGTGAAGTCTGATCTGTAAGGCAGGGTGTTCCACAGGGAGCAGCCCAGGGAGCCACAGGTGCACCAGCCATATCTTTTGAGATAGTAAGGTGAAATCCACAACAAGCACCTGTTGGCAGTCGTGAAGTTTTGGGGGTAATTGTGCTTGGTTTATTAATACATTACATACAAAAAATGCAAAAAATAAATTAGTAAGTAGTTAAAGGAGTGGAGCTAGCCGAGCTCCGGGTCGGTTGCCTCATTTCGGAGCTCCAGCACCAGCTCCCTCCCAGGAGGTTCATTATAGGGCCTGTCGGACTGGGATGCAGTGGGTGAGAGTGGGTACCCATGTCTGCATGAGGCAGGTTCTAAACCAGACCAGGTAAAGAGGGAGACCTTGTGATGCCACAAGTGCCCCAGGTATGCCTGAAGCTGGGTAAGGGCGTGCGTTATTGATGGAACTGGCATGGGTGTGCCGAGGACTTTCTGGCAGACTCCGCGTTTACATGCTCTCTTTTGTTTGTGATGGTGGCATCATAGAAGTCAGTGTCACCCGTGGCTACAGGCTGCAGACACTGCAAAGCTCTGAGACACTGTAGCCCCTGAGACGTGCTCAGAACAAATGGAAAGTCTCAGTAACATCTTCAAAGTGGACAATTTGTGGATTTTCACTTCTCACTGCGCCATCACCAAATAGGAGTCCCTTAACTTGGTATTTGATATTACCTTATTTTGAAAATAATAATTTGTTGAAATGAAATAAATACATGAACAAACCTTACTTGTAAAAAGGGTTCCTTAAGAAACTATTGCCATGGAAATCAAGGACTACACTTTCCCCATTGGGACCATTTGTGCCTTGAAGCATAAATACTTTACACATCGCCTCTAAGTTAAGCACGACTGCTACCAGAGAGCTAAGCACAGGTTAATTTAGTGACTTTTGTGGTTCACCCTGACAAAGATTGTGGTTGTTGGTTGAGAAGGGTTCTCACCCCCTCAACCAACACCCCAATTTCTTACAATGCCCACATGCTTTACTTGATAAAGTCACATTCTCTTCTGTGTTGGCGAGATCACTTCAGATTCAAATGAACTATGGAATTTAAACCATGTTGCTGCTCCTCCAGCATCTAGCACTTATATCGTCTTGTGTAATGAAGCCACTACAGATAATGTTTGGGCTTCAGCCTGATCATCTGTGTGTGTCAGAATACACAGGAGCTCAGGATTTGGGTACTTTGTGGAAATTCAGCCATTTTAAAAATCAACAGTGCAACACGCATCCAGTGCACGCCCCACAGCTGCCAGGTAGAAATTAAATGGTCATATTGTGCTACTGGCTGTGAAATCCTAAACAGGTATAAGAGACATTTAGAAATCGCAAGGACAAGAGCATCGCTCTATCCAGTCTGTAAAGACTACTCATTGCATCGCTATGCTGTCACGGATAGACACCGGTAGGAAGGAGGGAATGGGCACTACACTACATCTCCCATAATGCTGTGACAGGGCTTCCTTGTTCTATCCTCTCTCTCTCTCTCCTATTCTATTTAAACTCCACCCTCCAACAACCCGGTGCTTGTCACCTGACGACCTACACCATGAAAGGAAGACTGATTTCCCCGGGACTCCTGTTAAGCGCCTCGCCGACCATCTGTTGTGGAAGTGATTAGCCGCCCCAGAGATTGCCGGTCCGGATTCCAGAGACTCGCACTTATGCGCGCTCGGTAACTGCTTGCCCTCCATGCATTTCCAACCCGAAGGACATCTGCGGTAGCAAAGCTGTTAATACACGCGCCTCGCTGAACCCACCACCTTATCGAGTGTGTACTCTTGGGAACACTCTTATCTAATTTTGGAGGGAACTAATCGCTAAAGAGCCAGGAGAAGCTCGCAGAGCATTACGCCTTATTTTCCTTTCTATTCCTGTATGGTATGGATTATAATTTACACGCACTGTGGAATCGCGTGTCTTCACAGAAGAAGTGCCTAAGTTACATATGCTTCTACACACACCGCTGACTGAGGAGTATCAGTATTGAGATAAGTAACTCAGCGGTATATTGCTAAGACTTAGCAGTGTTCTTGGTTTCATGAAATACTTATCCCTGAATACTAAGGTGACAATGTGACTCGCTATCTTTTTTTCTTTTTCTTAATTTATTTTGACCTTTTGTGCATTGATGTTATTTGGATATGGGCGGCTGCATAAATGTAAGTGCATCACATACTGCTCAATCTATTGCATGGTGTACTAGGGGAATGTCTTCATGAGATGTTGTGTTGTGTCTCATATACAGGGCGCACAAAGCTACCATAGGAGTGAAGCCTACAACTCCAGAGCTTGTCGAGTGTTGTCGCAGCCGCACTTCTTTATGTTTCATTTGTCCCTTTTTTCCCTTTCCCCTACTGCGGTGTAGCCTGTGTAGTGAGTGTATATCTATACTCGCAGATTCTTCCGCATATGGGGTAAGGGAGGTTTAGCATCATCCATCGCTCCCGCTGTATCAAGCCTTTAAGGTTAGTGATTAACCATTCTCTGTTGCGACAGAGTGACAAGCCCACGGTTGCCTACGGCCTGAGCGATGGATACCAACGCGGTTCTTACGGCAGTGTTGGAAACATTGACCACCTTGCGGATGGAGGTGGAAGCCTTTCGAGGGGAGAATTTGGAATTGAGAAACGAGATGGGCAGCATGAGGCGCGAAGTAGCAGGCCTGTCCCGCCCCAGCCCTGCAGGAACTAGGGGGGGATCCTATATTAGGAACTGGACCTTGCCTCCCCCATCCACCACTCATGACATAGGTCATGCGGCTCAGTCCCAGGGAGGGGGCGCCAGTGTTCCCACCATCCAAGTAATGCAGCCAGTGCAATTACCCCTAGCACCTCCTGAGAGATTCTTTGGGGAACCAAAGAAGTTCGGAGTCTTTCTAGGGCAATGTAAACTGCACTTCATGTGCAAACCTACGGTATTTTCTACCGATCAATCTAAAACGGCATTCGTGATGTCCTACCTTGGGGGAAACGCAGCTAGTTGGTCCTTTCCCTTTATAGAAAAAGACGATCCCATCTTGCACAACTTTCCCGCCTTCTGTGAAGAAATGCGCAAGTTATTTGATAGGAAGGCACATCAGCTATCATTAGATCGGGAACTTATTACACTTAAGCAGGGTACACAAGATCTCCTTTCATACATAACCACATTTAACAGGCTTGTAGTGGAAACGGAGTGGCCAGTGGAAAAGAGAGTATCGTTATACTACCAGGGGCTGAGAGGAGACCTAAAGGACGTTCTCGCCCAGGTGGTGCACATGCCATCTACCTGCGAGGAACTCATTAACCTCACCGTTCAATTAGATCATCGGCTCCAGGAGAGGAAAGGAGAGAAACACCGTATCGATTCCAAATACCCATTTCTTCAAACTAAGGCCGTGAGGGATGAACATCCACCGACCATGGAAGGAACGGAACCCATGCAGATAAGTGGAATTCGAGGACCCCTCAGTCAAGAGGAGAGAGAAAGAAGACGGAAGCAAAGATTATGCATGTACTGTGGAAAGCCAGGGCATTACATCAGGGACTGCAAGACTAAATCCAAGACAGTATATCAAGACCCTAAAGGACCTAGAAATGCGTCTGCAGTGGACTACTCTACGGAGAAGTCGGAAAACTACGGACCTCAAACAAGTTACAGACCCCTTGTTTGAGGCAAGATGAAGAAGAGGTCTTCCCTTCCCTGGCCAATACGGTTCAGACTTCAGTCGCCCACATGAATGTGTGTGTGGCATTAGAGATACCTGGAGTTGGTCACGTGCTAGTGCATGCTCTCCTGGATTCAGGGGCCACCGGAAACTTCATGGATCAACGTTACGCGCATGAAATTGGGGTATCATGCATAAGAAAACAGAAGCCGGAACCCGTGAAGGCGGTGGATGGAACTGCATTGACGTCAGGACCGGTGCGTTTCCACACCCAACAGATACTAATGCAAGTCGGTGGAACCCATGTCGAATACATCCAATTCGATCTGATAGACGCCCCTCACTTCAGACTCATATTGGGAATGCCATGGCTAACGCTGCACGATCCATTAATACAATGGGCGTTACGCACAGTTACTATGAATTCTTCGTTCTGTGCAGAACATTGTACAAGGGAGTCAGCCCATACAACAGACCCGGTCGAGAATCCGGCGGCACTACTTGCTAGTGGTTGTAGTGCACCCAACGTGTGCTGTGTCTCTCAGTTACCGGAAGACTATAAGCAGTATCAGGCGGTGTTCAGTAAAGAAGAAGCGTGTAAGCTGCCCCCGCATCGGGATTACGATTGCGTCATTGACCTGGAGCCTGGGGCTAGCATACCCTGCAGTCGCATATACGCCCTCACAGAGGCAGAAACTACCTATCTGCAACAATATCTGGATAAGATGCTCTCGTCTGGTTTCATCCGCCCGTCCAGCTCTCCTGCTTCGTCGCCCCTCTTCTTTATACCAAAACGGGAAGGAGGATTGAGGGCTTGCATCGACTACAGGGCGATCAACAAGGTGACCAGAAAAAACAGATATCCTCTACCTTTGATACCTGTGTTACTGGATCAGTTGAAGGGAGCCACTATATTTACGAAACTGGATCTCCGAGGGTCTTACCATCTGGTGCGTGTGCGGCGGGGGGATGAATGGAAGACGGCCTTTCGTACCAAATTCGGGCTGTACAAATATCAGGTGATGCCCTTCGGCCTCTGTAACGCCCCCGCCGCATTCCAGTATTTTATGGATGAGGTACTGAGAGGTTTGTTGGACGTGTCTTGTATGGTCTATATAGACGACATCCTAATATATTCCGCTTCACTGGATGAACACGTTATACACGTATCAGCCGTACTAGACCGTCTCCAGCGTTTCTCGCTGTACGCTAAACTAGAGAAGTGCCTATTGCACACCACCGAAGTTGAATTCCTGGGGTATGTCATCGGACCCCACGGCCTCTGCATGGATCAAAAGAAGATACAGGCCATCATCCAATGGGAGTCCCCCTCCAGTGTGAAAGCCTTGCAAAGCTTTTTGGGCTTTGCAAACTTCTATCGGAGGTTCATTAAGGAGTTCTCCCGTATCATCCAACCCTTAACATATCTTCTAAAGAAAGGAGCCATTTTTCGGTGGACTGCATCCGCGGAAGAAGCCTTTCCAACGTTGAAGACCTGCTTCATAAGTGCACCAGTGCTAAGACATCCTGATGCCAGTCGACCTTATGTAGTAGAAACCGATGCCTCATACTATGCTATTGGAGGAATTCTTTCCCAACGGCATCCGGACACAGGACAACTCCATCCAGTTGCCTTCTTTTCCAAGAAACTGTCTACGAGCGAGGCGAACTACAGTATCACGGACAAGGAGCTGTTGGCCATAAAGAGGGCGTGTGAGGAATGGAGACACCACCTCTTGGGGGCTAGACATACGGTGGAAATATTCACAGACCATCGGAATCTGCTCTTCTTGAAGAGTGCCAGAGCCTTAACACCCCGGCAGCTCAGATGGTCGCTATTTTTCTCCGATTTTGACTTTGTAATCAAATATCGACCTGGACCACAAAATGGTAAGGCCGATGCCTTGTCTAGACCCATGTCACTGCCAGTTTTCAACCAAGCCCCAGCTGAAGAACCCCCTACAATTCTGCAAAAGGCGGTCTTCCCTTCAGAGGCCCTGGCAATAACGGCATCCACAGAGTACCTGGAAGCGGTTAAGAGACAAGTCGAGGGTCTAGACGCACAAACATGGGTCAACGAGGACCCACAACATCGTTCTGCTACTAGTAATCTACTGTTCTATGATGACCGAATGTATATACCAGTGGGACCACTACAGCAACAGGCCTTGCAATTAATTCACGATTCCACTTTAGGCGGACATATAGGTACACAGAAAACTCTGCAATAAATGGCCAGATACTTTTGGTGGGAATCGTTACAGAAAGACACTGTGAAGTACGTCTCGGACTGTGCAGTTTGTGCCCAAGCCAAGGCTCAGCATCAAAGACCCAGTGGTTTACTCAGACCCATACCCACACCTCCAGCGCCGTGGCATACAGTATCCATGGACTTCATTGTGGAAATGCCTCCCTCTCTAGGTCATAACACTATACTTGTAGTCATCGACCATTTAACCAAAATGGGTCATTTTGTAGCATTAACTAAAATACCCACCTCAGGGGAGCTGGCTAAAACATTCTTGCAATACATAGTGCGTTTGCATGGCATCCCGTCCGTCATCATAACGGACAGGGGGACCCAATTTACGTCTAGATTTTGGAAAGCTCTGTGTGCTATCATGAGAATAGACGCTCGTCTCTCCACGAGTTTCCATCTGCAGACCGATGGCAAGACAGAGAGGTTAAACCAAACCTTAGAACAATATCTAAGATGTTTCACGTTGCAGCACGGAGATGAATGGAGTATGCTCTTATGGTCAGCGGAGTTCGCTTATAACAACGCGAACCATTCCTCTCTGGGCTGTTCCCCCTTCTTTTGCCTACATGGTTACCACCCTAACATGTTACCATTCGCACAACCTGCTGCCTCTAAACATCCCACCATAGCTGAACATCATGCCCACCTAAAGAAGGTTTTAGATAATGCCAAAACCCACCTAGAAGTAGCTAGAGCCCGCGATAAACATTACGCAGACAGGAAAAGAACGCCAGAGCCAACTTATTCAATAGGGGACAGGGTGTGGCTCAACACTAAACACTTAAGGTTTAAGGGAAATGCACGGTTACGGCCGAAATATATAGGCCCTTATTCCATCAACCGCGTGATTAACCCTGTTGCCATGCGGTTAACACTCCCTTCTGCTTGGCGTCTTCACCCTGTATTCCATGTATCCCTTCTGCGCCCCTACCTTCCGAGTGTACGGTTACCTGTGAGACCTCCACCTCTGGAGATAGAAGGGGAGGAGGAGTATGAAGTTGAGTACATTCTAGATTCTAAACTTGTGAGGGGACGGTGCACTACCTCATAGGGTGGAAGGGTTATGGTCCCGAGGAGCGGTCTTGGGAACCTCGTGCCAATCTCCATTGTCCTGGCCTACTCCGGCGTTTCCACGTCAGGTTTCCCTCCAAGCATGGAGGACCGCCGAGACGTCGGTCGTTGAGAGGGGGTTCTGTCACGGATAGACACCGGTAGGAAGGAGGGAATGGGCACTACACTACATCTCCCATAATGCTGTGAGAGTGCTTCCTTGTTCTATCCTCTCTCTCTCTCTCCTATTCTATTTAAACTCCACCCTCCAACAACCCGGTGCTTGTCACCTGACGACCTACGCCATGAAAGGAAGACTGATTTCCCCGGGACTCCTGTTAAGCGCCTCGCCGACCATCTGTTGTGGAAGTGATTAGCCGCCACAGAGATTGCCGGTCCGGATTCCAGAGACTCGCGCTTATGCGTGCTCGGTAACTGCTTGCCCTCCATGCATTTCCAACCCGAAGGACATCTGCGGTAGCAAAGCTGTTAATACACGCGCTGAAGTGTAACCGCTGTTGCCGCTTTTTCTTTGTTTGTTTCCATGAGATGAATTGAAGACTCGCCTTTCGTTCAGCATGCCTCGCTGAACCCACCACCTTATCGAGTGTGTACTCTTGGGAACACTCTTATCTAATTTTGGAGGGAACTAATCGCTAAAGAGCCAGGAGAAGCTCGCAGAGCATTACGCCTTATTTTCCTTTCTATTCCTGTATGGTATGGATTATAATTTACACGCACTGTGGAATCGCGTGTCTTCACAGAAGAAGTGCCTAAGTTACATATGCTTCTACACACACCGCTGACTGAGGAGTATCAGTATTGAGATAAGTAACTCAGCGGTATATTGCTAAGACTTAGCAGTGTTCTTGGTTTGATGAAATACTTATCCCTGAATACTAAGGTGACAATGTGACTCGCTATCTTTTTTTTCTTTTTCTTAATTTATTTTTACCTTTTGTGCATTGATGTTATTTGGATATGGGTGGCTGCATAAATGTAAGTGCATCACATACTGCTCAATCTATTGCATGGTGTACTAGGGGAATGTCTTCATGAGATGTTGTGTTGTGTCTCATATACAGGGCGCACGAAGCTACCATAGGAGTGAAGCCTACAACTCCAGAGCTTGTCGAGTGTTGTCGCAGCCGCACTTTTTTATGTTTCATTTGTCCCTTTTTTCCCTTTCCCCTACTGCGGTGTAGCCTGTGTAGTGAGTGTATATCTATACTCGCAGATTCTTCCGCATATGGGGTAAGGGAGGTTTAGCATCATCCATCGCTCCCGCTGTATCAAGCCTTTAAAGTTAGTGATTAACCATTCTCTGTTGTGACATATGCATAAAAATAATGTACTAAACAGAAGAGTTTTCAGAGCCAATGACACTTGAACATGTTAGATTTCGCTATGTTTGACTCCTGTACTGAGTCTGATAGATACAATGTAATCCCTAGATGTTGGCGTAGAGATGATGCTAGCTAGAATTCTCTCATGCAAAGTTTTACAAACCACGTAGTAGTGGTGATCTGCTGACTAGATTCATTACCATCTATCCATAATTCAAATTGCACCTTAAAGAGCACTGAAAGGTTCCACTCTATATATAAAGATAAAATGCCCTCACTTTTGATGCTCTTTGCACACCTTTTATCTTTGAAAACGTTCACTAGCACACTCTACCACATCCATACTTACCTCATTGAGGCGACCGGTCAACCTGACTGCTTGCCTCTGATGTCTATACCCGGTATGTGTCACACTAAAAGGCTATCACAGGCTGAAGCAGACGGCCATGGATGCACCAGCCTTCTGGCCCTAACTCGCTTTTTTTTGTCTATCTCCCTCACTTGATCTCATATTGTATTGCATGCTTTATGGAAGACCTGTATAACAGGATGCCTGGAAGTTGCACACATGAAATCTCATGAGATAGCTCTGCTGACGAACAAGTTACTTACTTTCGGAAAAGATCTTTGTGGTGGATGCTCTATCTAATTGCAGATTCCTCACCTTGTGAATATCCCCAGGTGCCAGACTTGATCTTGAAACTCTACAAGCACGCCAAAACAAAGCGGTAGGTGGTGTTCTGTGGCTCTGTGCCAACTTCGTTCCACTCCAGAATGTAGCTGCATACAGACATCACCAATGCATGCTGATGCCAGTTTCTTTCTCATGCTTGTAAGCACTCTCAGACACAGAGCCTGTCAAACTACTGGAAGGACTAATGTGCAGATTTCTGAACAGGGATCTTTTCAGATGGAACAGGAGACCATTCCACAGAACAGAGAGATGAGAAGGCGGTGATGAATCTGCGGTTAGATAGAGTATCCACCAGAAGAGCGTTGATGAAGGTAAATATCTTATTCCTCTGATGGAAATTTCTAACCGCAGATTCCTCACCTTAGAACAAATACCAAAGCAGTACCTCCCAAGGAGGTGGGTTAATGGAAAGGCTCAGATCAAATAGTCCTGTAGGACCAAATAAGCAAAATGCCCATCCCAGTGGACCTGACTGTTGAGGCAACAGTGCTTTGTGAATGTGTGCACTGATCCCCAAGTGGCATCCTGACAGATATCCAGTACAGGCCCTCTGCATGTCAACACTGCGGTAGCAGTCTAGGCTCTTGAGGAATGAGACCTCAGACCTTCAGGAGACTGCTTCTTAGCCATTGCATAGTAGATCTTAATGCAGAGGACTATCCATCATGATGTGATCTGCTTCCAAACCACCAAGTCTTTCATTTCTCTAGAGTACCCCACAAAGAGCTGATAGTCCACCGATGGTCCTTGGTTCAATAAATGTAAGCCTTCTGTAGAGCTCCAAGCGACGCACTCTCTCTTCCTCTTTCGAGGGATGAGGCTGAGAAAAGCATGTCGGAAGGGTGATAGCTTGCCCAGCATGAAGAGGTATCACAACTTTCCACAGGAAAGTACCTCGGGTTCTCAATACTAATTTGTCTGGAAAAAAGGTGATATAAATTGGCTGGATGGAGGGGAACTGAAGCTCACTCATACTATGAGCTGATGTTATCACAACCAGAAAGACCGTTTTCAAATTCAAGAGGCAAAATGGACAACTGTGTCCTGGCTCAAAAAGGGGTACACAGTAAAAAAGTGTGAACCAAATTTAAGTCCACTGTGGCATCACAAATGATTTTGACGGAAACATATGTTGCATACCTTTAAGAAATCCCAGGTGATTTAAAAATGGATCTTTAACAGTGCACACAGCAAGTCCTTGCTGGGACAAAGATCAAACAAACAAGACATCCAACAGTTTGGCGTGCAACGGGTTGGTCTGGCGGGTACCACACTAAGCCACAAACTTTTTCCAGTGCCCAACGTACATCGATTTCCTAGAAGGGCGCATGGCTGACAATACCACATCAACAACTTCTGAAGCAAAATCAAAGGAAATCAATTGTCACTGCTCAATCTCCACGTAAGGAGGTGCACGTTGTGCAGACTCGGGTGCAAGATCCTGCGCTGCTTCTGAGACAGAAGGTCCTCTCGAAGCAGCTGCCTGATCAGAGGGCAGATGTTCAAGCCCATACGTTCCAGGTACCAAACCAGCCTGGCCCAATCCAGCTCCATTAAGATGACTTGGGCCGGCCATTCCTCATCTTCTTCAGAACTCGCTGCAGGAGAGGTAACGGCGAAAAGATGTTGGAAATATGCCCATTCAGAAGGATCTCCACAAATATTTTGATGAACCCTATTTTCGCCGGCGATAGGTCTCTGTGTACTTTACCCAGTGGCAAGGTGCTTGTGCTTCTCCTTTCAACATGGTAAAATCGGTACACTCCTGACTGGCATATTTAACTTACCTATAAATCTTAGTATCTGGTACCAAGGTGTACACAGGGCCTGTAAGAACAAGTTGCTTACCTTTGGTAATGCCTTATCTGGTAGAGACTATCTCATCGCAGATTCCTTACCTTTGAATTACCCCAGATTCAGACTGGATCCGGAAACTTTCTCATGAGCAGTACCCCTGAGCGCTGGGAGGTGGCATTGTTCGGCTACCCGTGGGGACGTCAGCTTAGTACACGACGGAAGTGACTTGTAGGGTGCCTATATAGGCACCACCCCAGTGTGCAGACATCAGTTCGTTTTAATGACTTTCCATGACAGAAGCGCAGAGCCACAAAGAACACTAACCACTAGTGTGGAAAACTAGATACTAGAAATCTGTTCGCAGAGCAGGAAGGAGGGGGTGGGTCGGTAAGATTCTGTGGCTAGATAGAGTCTCTACCAGATAAGGTGCTACCAAAAGTAAGTAACTTGTCCATCTGATAGAGGCTTCTAGATGCAGATTCCTTACCTTAGAATACATACCCAAGCAATACCTCCCTGAAGGTAGGTCTTTGGAGCAATTTCACACAAGGAAGCCCTGCAGGACTGAATGGGCAAAGTGCCTTTCCCTACAGACCTGACTGTCAAGGCAGTAGTGCATGGTGAACGTGTGCAGAGAAGCCCACGTTGCTGCCTGGCAGATGTCCAGGACCAAAAGAAACAAGCATTGGCATAGCCAATAGGTCTCGCTTTTGGGACCTTATAAGTATTTAGTTATGCAGCACAATATCCTTGGTGCAACAACATCAACTGTTGCATGGCTAAACACTTATAAGGTCCCAAAGGCGAGACCTATTGGCTATGCTGTAAATGCAGGTTGCCCCAGGGAAAACCCCCTCCCCCAGAGCAAGATCCAATAGCTAAAAAGGCAAATGTTGTTATACCTTGAAATGAAAACGACATTTCATTGAAAACTATTTGGGTGAAGTATCTGCTTTAAAAATAGCATTAATTTCAAAAGAATGCTTAGCATTTTTGTAAACATGATTTTATTTTTTTTAGAATGAATGCGATTGAGTGAATCGGAGAGCAATTGAGCCAGGGGTATACTTAGGGAGACTAGGTGAGAATGAGTGAGATTGAATGGGAGTGAGTGAGTCACAATGTGACTGGGTAAAAATGTTTGAGGTACAGATAGATTGAGACTAAGTGATCAGGAGTGAGACTGAGAGAGTAAGTAAAAATGAGTGAGACTGAGTGGGTCAGAGTGAGACTGGGTGAGTCAGAGTAAGTGAACGTGAGGGTAAGTGAATGAGAACATGTGAGAGAGTAAGACTGAGTGGAAGCGAGTGTGAGTGAACCCACCTAGCGAAAGTCAGGCTTGCTCACTGCAATTGGGGCCGAGGCTTACACCCCACCACTTTAAATGTCCATCAGCTGCCACTGTGCAGGCGTCTGAATAGTCCCCTAAAGCACTAACCTGACTACCCCAGCTTGACACCCGTGCATGAGCCCTGGTGTGTCCTGCCAATCAGGAGCTGCCTCTGACCACACTTTGCTATTGGACCTACTAGTAGTCAGTGCACTCTTGGTGAGATGGGCGAGCGCCTGATGTCCGATGCAACCACGAATAAGAACAGTCTTAACTCGACGGCGTGCCTCGAACAAGAGTCCGGCTTTAACGCTTGCGTGTCAGCCAAAGAGCAACTACTGCCCCCGTAGCCCCTTTTTAAATGGCGATTCTTCTGCAGGAATTCAATAAAGTTGCGCAGAACGCAAGTGTGTGCTACTGTGTTGGTCGAGTATAACGTATTTGACAAGAAGACATTTTAGGCTGAAATGTGCTGCTTTTCAGCAAAATATAAAAAAAGGGGAAAAAAGACCATTGGGTTGCCTAATGAACAAGAGGAAGTCACGTCAGATAACATCGCTCGTGCTCCCTGAAACTGCGACACGAGCTGGTATGTCATTCCCTGACAGAACGCGCGCGCGTCCTGCGCCCGGAGCCGATCGATAGAGTGGAAATTGCTTGCCGTTTCCGCTGAAGAGCGCGCTTTAGTGTCTCTGCTCGGATTCGCACTGTCGCCGGATCAGCGCCTGCGAGGCAGGGCACGCTCTTTCCGGGGTTGGGGCCACTTGTAATCTCCCGCCCTACACTCGAGTAAAGCGGTCAGGGGTCAGGGTAGCTTTACTAATTCCTTCACTTTTAGAGGTCTGCTGTACGTCCACGGGCGAATGTAAGCAAACGAAATGGGTCCCCAAATCCTAGGTTGGGTGTATAAAACAACTTTTGGGTTACTGTGGGCCCCTCAAAGCCTGGTGCCGCTGCAGGCCTGATAGCTGCGCCCCTGCTGGTCTATAGAGATAAAAGTACAGCAGGCACCAATTGAAAGCAGAAACAGCATGAGCGGGAAGGGGGGGGGCGACGCGAGTGGTGCGCCCGCGCGCGCCACAGAGAGCGATCTGTTTCCAATTATCGCGCCTGCGTCTGGGCACAATAATGGGAAACAGATGTCGGCCCTGCGCGCGTAACCGCAGGAAAAAGGCCATGACGCACGAGCGTCTGGTCAGCTTTCCAAACCCCCTTACTAAAAGTCTCGCAAGCAGCGCATGCGCTGCTCTAGGCTCGACCTAAAAAGAAAGAAAGAAAATGCACTGCTAATGCAGTGGTTGCAGCTTTAACTCTGGTGGAATGAGCACACAGTCCTTTGTGGGGTTGCTTTTTGGCCAATGCGTAGCAGATTTTGATATAGAGCACCTTCCATCGGGAGATAGTCTGCTTCTGCACGGAACACCCTTTCTTTACTCCGACATAAGAGTTGGTCGTCCACCCACTCGTGTGCGGTCAAGGTAGAACGACAATGCTTTTTGTGGGCACAGATGATGAAGTCGCTCCTCTTCCTTGGAGGGATGAGGTAAAGCCTAAAAAGTAGACAGAGTAATGGATTGGCCTACGTGAAAAGGAGTGACCACTTTTGTCAGAAAAAAAACCCTCGTATAAAGCACCAGTTTGTCGGGGTAGATGGTCAAGTAGGGAGGCTTGGATGACAAAGCCTGGAGCTCACTTACCATCTGGGCAGAAGCTATAGCCACGAGAAAGGCCGTCTTGATGGTAAGGAGCCTGAGTGGAAAATTGTGCAAAGGCTCAAAAGGAGCACACAAAGAAAGTGAGGACAAGGTTGAGGTCCCACTGGGGCACGATGAAAGGAAAATGTGGGCACAAATGTTGTAAACCTTTCAGAAATCTAATTACAATAGGGAATTTGAACAGGGATGGCTGGTCAGGCAACCTAGAAAAGAGGAAAAGCAGAAAGATGTCCTTTGAGAGTGCCCAGAGCAGAGCCCTGTTGGGCAAGAGAGAGTACAAAGAGAAGAACCTGGGAGAGGGGGGCAAAAGGGGGATCGATCTGTCTATTATTCCACACATGTTCCCCAAAGGCAGGGGTATACCGTCCTGGTGGAGGGACGGCTGGCTCCCAAGATAATGTAATAAAACCTTATGAGGAGAGTAAGGGAGGTAGCACCTTAAGTATATCCTCCAAAAGCTTTACAACACGAAAAGGGGACTTGAGGATGTTTAGAGCCAACTAAGTCCTATTTGTATTTTTTATTATTTTGGCTTCTCTGGGTTGTGGGTGTGTGGGTCATCAAAAGATTTTTGAGAGGTCATCTCACCCGCAACTTATAGAGGCATGCTTCATCTGACGACCTCTCACACCAGGGTAGGAACGGTGCCACCCCGAAGGACTCAACCGAGGGAAGCTAATCTGACCCTGGGAGTTCTTACAAATCTATGCTCAGGACGATACACTAGGTCCAGCTGTTTTGGGGGGCAAGAATGAATATAACATATACCTAGAAGTATACTCAGCATTAGAACCCCTATCCATATTTGTGGATCACTTCCTACTGCCCATAGTGAAGAGAATGCCATCCTATATACAAGACACTAAAGATAAGTTAAAAGTCCTAAGCAAGATAGAATTTAATCCAGACACTCAATCACTTCTGACAAGGTTTACTGAGTCGCCGGAAACTTAGAGAGGGGGATCTCTCTCTAAGTTTCCGGCGACTCAGTAAACCTTGTTTGACGGTGTACCATCCCCTCCGTACTTTTGAGAATTATGTCTATGTAAATATCCAGAAATTTTCTATGAAGCCGTTTACTTCAGAGACCCTTTACCCATCTATATAACATCAAGGCTCCTTATTAGACTATACCACTACGATCACTGGAAACTATTTAAGCTGCTGATCACCCTGGAGACATGTATTATGTGATCCGATGTTACATCTAGTCATCGCCCATTGTGAAGCATGGCTTTCACATTCAAGGGGTAGGAGATGTGAATTAAAGAAGCACCTCCAAATGACATTTCGTTATATATCATTCGAGACATATATGGCTAACTGATGAAGGCGTCCCGCCGAAACGCGCGTAGATTATAACCATGTTAGCCATAATCATATTGTAGAATAGTCTAATATCTATTATGCATTGATTTACCCCAATGTATTTGTCTATGTTTAGTTTTTGATACATACCTTGTTGCTTGATCCTATCCGGACATAACACAAGTATTAGCCAACATTCATGTATAATGAGATAAATAGGTATGAATGATGGTTGCAACCAGGTACATCTTTTTATATGTATCAAATTGCACTAGCTGAATGAGGTACTAGTTGAAAACTGGTCTTTGACAGTATTCCAATGTATTAATTTTCATTGATTCTTATATCTATAGTAACAATATTTTTTATTTTTTTCATATATTAAAAATTAACTAATAAAATAAAATAATATATTTTTTAACCATTCCCTGTTTCTGGTCACATATTGCTGTTCAGTTTAGTATAGATCCACTTTGTATTCGTTTCCTACATGTTTAATGTTGCTACCCTGATGTAGGAAACACATTCCAGGGGTACCCCTTTTTCCACACATGGAAAGGCTTTCAATGCCAGCCAGATCACACAGAGCTCCAGTAGGTTGATGTAGAATCCGGAGTCCGCTGGAGACCAGAGACCTCTATCTCCATCTCTCCCAAATGGCCACCACATACCAGGAGTGATGCACCTGTGCAGGAGGCTGGCTTAGTATATGGTGCTCACTTATGTAAGTGTAGCATCCTGCACTAATCCAGACAACCCTTATGGTGATTTTAGTGGTTTTAGACAACCTTAGAAAGCTCTCTAAGTGGTAGCTGTGGAGAGCAGCCTTCAGGCTTAGTCCAGAAGGAGTGTAAAGAAGCTTGTTTTACCAGTACTTAATCTTATGGTGTAGGTTAAGTGAAAAAGAACCACACAGTGTAGTTATAACAATATGTATTTATTACAAACACTCACTAACACATTGCAATATCTCCTACCTGGAGATATAACCACAATACACACAATACTTTAATAATAGAACACGTAAGTAGCACAAATACACAGTGGTCCCCAGGGGGGGAGACAAAACCATATACTAAAATCGTGCAATGCGAACCACGACCTAAGTCGAGACTGGACCCAGAATACGTAGATTAGTCAGGGACCCAAGGAACCATCCAAGGTAAATATCTAGGAACCCACGGAGGCTGTGTGCAGAGTGGGAATACGACTGTGTGCTCAATACAAGTCAATGGCCACAATGTCCAATTTAGGGAAGAAGCAGAGACTGGGGTCCTGATTAGCAGGATCTCAGTTAGACTAGTCAGTAAAACATAATGACACCAACAAAAAGTGGGGTGACCATGAAAGCAGATCTTACTTTCCAACAATCGGTCACTACTGTTAGATCTAGATGGAGAAGGGAGAGGGGTCGGCCACTGCCCCAATCGCGGTTCATTAGCCACCATTGCAGGTCCTTTGCAGTTCCATTCAAGATCTGGACTATGTCAGAGAGATTCCCCTGATGCTGCGCCCACTGGAACTTAAGCTCTCACTGCAGATCCTGCATATGGCAGCGGGGATGTGTCACCAGCAGGATGCAGGAAGCCATAAGGACCAGCAGCCTCGGAGTCAGTCTCACCAAAATCCAGGATAGAGGCTGAAACATTACTATCATAGCCTGACTATCCTGGACTCGCTGTTTGGGAGGATAAGCCTGAAACTGCACCATGTCCAGAATAACTCTGATGAAAGGGAGCGTGTGACTTCGGCACGTTGATAGTGAACCCACGCGAGTGCAGGAGGTCCACCGAAGTCTGGAGGTGGGAGACAACAGCCTAGGGCGAGCCTGCCTTCAATAGGCAGTCACCAAGAGAGGGGCAGATTGGCACCCAAAACGTATATAAACTACTAATGCCACTCTCAATTAAGAATGCAGCTTAGAACTGAAAAGACATCAGATGTCTGCCTGCTGAAACAATTCTGTCTACCTCGAGGACATGTAGGGTTTGTATCTACTTCTTCATCTTGATCCCCTGAGAAGCTACCCTCTGTGTAAGTGGGTATTGTTGACCTACAGGATTAAGACAGTGCAGGTCGGTCCACAAGATGCTTGCCTGCTCCAGAATTTATTTTGCTTTGAGTGAGGATTTTGAAAGATCCCAGAGACTTAAGTAGCCGTGTTCAACTAGAATAAAACTAGCAAAACAAGTGTTCACTGGACTTTTACCCAGTTGTGGCCGGTAAATTGAGCTTAGAGGGTGGTGGGGGGGCCCGGCCCACATAGACACATGCACACTCACTTACACCAATGCATTCACATGAAGACACGTGCACACACGCCAATTCACAACTCACTCACACATACACATACATTCATACATATACGCATGCACCAAACAGTCAATTAAAGCATAACACATGGAAGCCTCGGAGGTGCCAGGAGGGTTGGTATTGCTGCCTCCCCTCATTGGCTGACCTTAGCTCAGCAAATGAGGGGAGGCAGCATTCCCTACCTCACCACAGAGTAGAATGGGGTCAGAGAGACTGCTGACCCCACCCACACTGACTGCCCTAGGCACTACAGGGCTTACAACTGAAGCACCCAGGTACGAGGTTATCACCGACTCTACCCCTCGTCATGACAGCCTCGAGGATCTTTGCTGAGCTGAGGAGGTCATCCCACAGGAGCTGGTAAATCCTCAGCCCAGCAAACGTTCAACTCAGGCAGCCAGGTGCCTGCACATCTAGTAGCTCTTAGCTGCCTGACTTGAAAATAAAGAGTGTCTGTCAGGTTGACCTTTGCTCAGCCTGACAGACACTCTTTATGTCCAAAAGGTGCGGGGCCATGGACGGGCCGCTGCTGTTTTCACCTGTGACCTGAAGAAAAGAGGGGAAAATGTTTTTTCTCACTTCAGCTTGTTGCCCAGTGTCAAAGGAGCATTCCCTGGCTGGAGATTACAGGCATTTGAAACACCAGGGAATAACAATAGTCCTGAAGGTCTGGACATTTGTTTCCACTCCTTTTAAGACCCACACCATTGCTCCTGCAAGTGAGGGAAACTGTGATGTTAAAGGATCGGATTTTCATTAAAAAAATTCTGCTTTGCAACCATTCTCGGGACGGGAATGTAGGATGGCTACGAATGGGAATTAGTGGCAGAATACTTAAGAGTTTACATTTTTACTTCAAGAGACCGTTTGTAATGTGATAAGTATTCTGTTAAGGTTTCTGTAAGAGATCCCGATCCCTCAATCAGATTTACTTTATTTCTGCAATTGTAATCAATACATTGTTTTCTTTTAACTGAATTGGTTTGGGGACTATATCTTACTTATTTCTTAATGTAATACTGTTTTGGTGTTGCTCCTCAGTCCTCAATAATAACACTCCCCTTACCCGGTGAAAGGATTGCTGTTTGTGCTAAGCTACCAAGCGTACGCTCAGGATTCCTCACATGAAGCTGTTTAACTTCTAGGCACTAGATTGTTTTGGACTGTGTGTGAAACTCAACTACATCTCATATCAATACTGAGGTTTCTCTCCGAAAACAAAATACAAATGACTACAAATTCGTTTTATAATATAATATATTACACACACACGCGGACACAAACACACCCCAAAACTAAAAGAACTTACATGCGCGGAGTCTCGAGATAACCAACTCTATCAGGATTTGGTGCATTACAATCCATACACAGCCACGTTAATAATGACAGAAGTACACGTGCCTTCTGGATACTGGCAATGTAACATGCAGTCGCTTAGCTGACCAGAGCCCTTCAAAATGTGACTCATCTTGTAACTAGCAATCACTAAAAAAACGGAATTATACTTGTCATCGTACAGTATGTACCCAACCCTGGGGTCTGCCCAGATAAATCACTCTCAAAGAGATCACCAGGAAAGGCTTTGAAGCCTGGCGATCTACAATTGTCCGCATCATGTACCGTGTATGAAAAAAACCCAAGAGAAAGGAAGTGAAAACATTAAACATGCATATCAAAAGACGTTATACTGCACAAATAAAAAGACTGCTAACAATTCCAATTACAGTATACATGGGTGGTCTTTGTGGAAAAAGCGTGACTTTTTCAGTTAATTATTTCAATCATTTTCAAAGTGCCTAAACTGAAACTAGACTTTGAGATGTTTTAATTAAGAAATATACAATAGATATAATAAAATGTCTGATTGACTTTGTTATGGTGCTAATACTCAACCTAAGGAAGCAGCTTTCAAATACAATGTTAGATGTGTTCTGCTATTTTGTGAATAAGCACGGTCATTCAGCATTTGTTTTTTATAAAGGCCTTCAAACAGAGACATACCACAATCTGCTGCTTAATGAGCTTTCGTAAAAGAACAATCACGTAAAGGTCAGAGACAAGCCAGATGGTGGGTTTATAATTGGTAATAAGTCTAATTACAAAATCAGAGAGAAATAGGTTTTACAATACCTATTCCGCAGTGATCGGGACTGCATTGAAGGAAGGAGTGGTTGGCCCGAATACATTTTCGTATCATGTGATTAATAAAATGATACTGACAACTGACAGGACATTGAGAACCGTACTGTTTGAAGACAATATTCTGGCTCTCAGCAGGCGCAGACAATGAATGCAACTAGTTTTCAGAGAACAAATATTCAGTATGACAAGGTCAGAGGCAGGGCCTTCGTTGTAAGAAATAATACCGAAATAACCACAACATGCAACTTAATTGTATCTGGATCGGTTATTCTTTACTGAAATACTAATAATTACACGACCTATCAAGGCTGATGATGTCTAGTATTGAAACTACAGCTTTAAGAACCTGGACGAAGAGGGTGCTAATCCCAGGCCCGGCATCTGACTGACATTCTTAGAATTCCCGGCAAATCACGCATTTTCTTTGTTTCTAAAAACGTAAGTACATAAAATCTGATGCAACTGTAATTATGAGAAAAGTCATTTTTCCATTTGAAATTGTGCAAAATCCCCATTAATTAACAGCAACCCTTTCTTAACCAGCAATGACTACAGTATAAATACATACTACCTCTCAGCGTATTTTTTTATGCATTTAAATGCTTGACCATATTGTTCAACACACATAATTGGGTTTCCGACCAAGGATGATCAAGTAACTGTACATAGATGGTCACACCAGGCGTACCTTGATTCGGGAGATCTTCAGTACCCAGTGACGGCTCCTCCACTGAGGCGGAGGAGCGTCGCCCCACTGCTTTTAGCAGTGGAAATGAAGGAAAAATAAAATGATAATAACTAATATTATTATAATTTTATTTGTTCCTGCGTCTTTACGGGGCTGGGCTGCTCTGCTCTCCGAGCAAGGGAAGGAGTGGTGGCATTCTGTAAAGTGCGCATGAATGTTCGACCAGCCCTCTCAGTCATGCGCACTTTGTATGTTCTCCATGCAGGCTGCATTACAGCCTGCATGGAGAACATGCCCAAGCACACATTCCCCATCTGAGCGCCGAACCACGTCGCTCAGACCAATCACAATGCTACATTGCAGTGTTGTGATTGGTCAAGGGAGCCTGGCTGCTTCTTTTTCTGGCTGGAGCGGAGAAACGACCACGAAGGAACGACACGGAGAGACGCGAGGAGGTAAGTTTTCTTTTTTGTATCTTTACCCAAGCCACCGCCGATCTGTGCCAGCTGCTATTGTTCAGTACGAAGAATGGGTGATCTCTTTATGCAGCCACCCTGCCGACTTAAGGAGAGCAGCCCAGTCAGAAGGTGCCTAGGAATAGAGAGCATTTCTGGTGAAGGAAAAAGCAGATGGTGCAAAAAAACCTCCAGGTGGAAACCAGAAAGGCAGAACTGAGGAGAGATGATCAAAAGACATGAGCAGTAGGGCGAAGAAGAAAAAAACTTGTTACTGCAGAGGAAACCAGCAATAACCTAGTATCATACAACGGCTACAACAACTGTTGCGAAGCAACCCCCTAATCGCTCTCTCTCTCTTGTATTTGATAAAGTGACCTGGAAAGGGAAATGGATTCACAGGAAGGAACTATCTACCATGTTGAATAGGGTAAAATTGAAAGCACCAGGATTGGAGGTACTCCATCTTGAATTGGGAGATAGAACTGTTATCCAAGATGGCGCTTGCCTTCCCATGACACAAGAAACAAGAGGGAGAGCAACCATGGTGTGGGAGGCACCCAAATCCAGGCAAACAGACCCACAATGCCCTAGGGGGGGCTGTCACTATGCCAGGGGCAAGTCCTGCCCTGGGCTCAGCACCCTATGTGCTGTGCTGCCACAAGAAAGGCTGGTACTCAACGTGCACAGGCAGCATATCCCCTTACAGTATTCCCGCTCCCCTGAGCCCTAGGTTTAGCGGGAAAGTGTAGAAAAAACTCTGCACATCAATAAGGGTGCATGAACAACCTCAGTGGTTCTCAGGATAGTTCAGATACTGGGTACACCTTCCACCAGACTAAATACTGGAGTTTCCCTAGTCCAAATCGTCAAGACTTTAAAGCTTGCATGTTCTGATGATCTAATTTCATATGACTCCTAGTAGCAAATGTCTCAGTTCTGGTACATGCTTCTGTCATGTCTAATAATTCATATTCCAAAACAGAATAATTATGTCATACTTGTAAAACAGAACAAGGATAATAGAAGATGGGATGTTTCATATGATCGTCTTTTTGCACTGGATCTTTAGGAAAATGATCAACACGTGGCTATTCTCCAGTTACTAACTCCCTTGTTCTCTCTGCCTCTGCTGGCTTTAGGGCTGGGACGCCTTGTTGCTGGGGCAGCCATGCGCTTTTTAAATCCGGAGAACATAACATAACTTGTAAAAGTAATGCTCCTAAAGCACTCCCATAAGTATCTTTTTCCCCAAAACCCTTTGGGCAGGATTTGGATACCAAGAACAGGAGATGTGGTAAAGGCTCACTTTAAGGCTTTGAAGGCTTTCTCAGCACAGTGCTCCTATTTAAATCCTGTTTGGTGTTGTTCTTTTTTGACGATTTGTGAGATCTCTCAGGAATGCATCGACAAATCCTTGATGACCTGCTGGTAAAAATGTGCTAACCCTAAGAAGCACTGGGTTTCCTTAACTATAGTTGTTTGACTGCCAATCACGTACAGCAGTTATCTTGTCAGGGTCCCTGGCAATCCCTTTAGAATGCAACATGCATCCCAGGTACTCTACCTCGAGTTTCAAAAATGCATTTTTCTGTTATACGAATTAAAGGGTGCTTACGGAGTTGGTGCAATACCTCTTGGACAAGATGAAGATGGTCTGACAGTCTTAGAAAGAATTAAAACGTAGTCTAAGTAGACCACAACGAGGATGTCCAAAATGTCAGAAAAAAAACTTCATAAATCTTTAAAAAAACTGAAGGGCATTGCTAAAGCACATAGGTACTACCCTGTACTCGAAATGCCCATATGGGATTCAGAAGGCAGTCTTCCATTTATCCCCATTCCTATACGAAACAGATGATAAACTCCTTTGAGATCCAACTTGATAAATAATCATGAACCTAGTACTGACTTTAGAACATCCTTAACCAAGGGAAGAGGCTATCGATCCTTGATAGTAACTTTGTTTAATCGCCTATAATGTATACAGGGCCTTAACTCGTTTGACTTGTTTGGTACAAAAAAAGAGCAGCTATGGCAGCAGATGAGGATAAAATACTGAGTTCATTTTCCAGATTCTCATTGAGGTATTGTCTTAAAACTTTATTTTCTGTTTCAGACAAGGAGTATATCCAACTGAAAGGAACTTCAGCCTCCGGTTTGAGATCAATAGCACAATTGCATGGGAGATGAGGCGGTAGCTCCTTTGAGTTAAAATCAAGAAATACAGGCTGAAATCTCTGATAATGATCTGGAACAGCACCCAAGGTAGTCTCAACTGGGCTCCTTTCCTTGCGGATGGCAATAGATTCTTCCATGACTGCCAGACAGTTTTGATGACACTAAATAGAGCTCAGAGAAATGGTTTGGTTTGCCCAGTTGCGGTACGGGTTCTATAAGCCTGAGGCATCCCAGGATGACAGGGTGACCTGGAGATGTAATTAAATCCAAACATAACTTTTCTTAATGATTGAATATTGTCATACCACAGGCACATTCTACCACAAGGCCAGAAATAATGGGGTTACATCTACTGTGTGAATAACTTCAGCCCTTTCCTACTGACATCTGGGTATTTGATGACTATGCACCCAGCTCCCATCTAAACAAAATCCAGGGCTATCAGCATCTAACAAGGCCATCGCTGATACTTTACTTCCAGGTCTCTGATGCAGAGTTGTAGAGAGCAAAAACTACTGACTCCCGACTCCAGGAAGAAAATTTGAGGTTGGAATTTGAGGAGGATGTCCTACATCCAATCTCTGCTTCCTTTCCAGAGCTGGATTTAAGCGTTTACCTTTGGCTTATTAGAGAAGATATAGTACTGCTTTATCAGATGACACTTTTCTCCAGAGTTAAAACATAGCCCTTTAATACAGCATCTCTTTTTATCAGTTTCTGATAATGGCCCGTGGATTGAGCAAATTTGCACTTGTTCTTCAACTGGCTCAGTGATTCTTGTTTCATCCGGCTTCTGGATGGGTAAGGGCTTAGCAGCAAAAAATGGAAAACTGATCTGTTTGCCGCATTTCTGCTTCCGCCGTCCTTTTAATTGGAATTCAATATGATATGCCTTTTTGATGGCTTCATCTAACGAGGTAGAACGAGGGACATGAACATGCTAATCCTAGTCCCAGTCAAAACTGGATAAGGAGGGTTTGTTCAACCCATTAAGTCTCAGCAGCTAATTGTTTAAATCGGGTAACGCAGGCCATCACTTTTTGGGAGCCTTGCACGATATCATTAAGGGCTTCTTCTACACAACATGGAATTATTGAGTCTACAGAACATTCTCCAGAACTTGTCCAGGAAAAGTGAATAATCGCTTAAACAAGGATCAGAGGCTGTCAAAAAGGACACTGCCCAGGATAAAGCATCTACAGAAAGGCAACTAAACAAACAGCCAAACTTAGTCTTGTCAAGCATAAATTGGGGGTAGGTGGGGAAGTGAAATGTACGATCATAGCATCCAAAAACTCCTTCAATTAATCTGAATTTCCATCAAAGTGCAGGACACCAGCTAGTACAGCTGAAAGGTCATAAGAATTTCAGGATGCTAAGGATTGTTGAAGTGCTACATTCTCACTGCGTAAGGCGTTTAGCTCAGTATTTTGTTGTTGAATGGCATCCTAAAGACTTTGAATCTTGTCCAGAACTGCAGAGGATGATGTAAACCATTGGCTTCACAATCTGTCAATAGCTGGTCATGATGGCTTACCTTGATTCGGGAGATCTTCACTCTGAAGAATGGGTGATCTCTTTCCACAGCCACCCTGCCAACTGAAGGAGAACACTCCAGCTGAAAGATGCCTTTGGGAAAGAGACCACGTTTGGTGGAGGAAAAAGAAGTTGGAGCCGAAAAAACGCCAGGTGGAAATCAGAATGGCAAGACTCAGCAGAGAAGATCCAAGGACCTTAGCAGGAAGGCGAAGAAGAGAAAACCAACAATAACCTTGGACCGTACAAAGGCAACACCAACTGTTGCAATGCAACACTTTACTGGCCTTTCTTCCTTCTTCCTTATATAGGGTAACATGAAATAGAAAATTATAGATTCCAAGCAAGGAATTATCAACAATGTTGGATTGGGCAAAAGTGAAGGCAACAGGATGGGAGGTGCGCAATCTTGCACTGGGAGATATAACTATTATCCATGATGGCACCCACATTCCCAGGATGCCAGAAAGAAGAGGGATAGCAATCATAATGCACACATCACCCAACAGCATCCCCCAAAACCGGGCTAGTAGGCCCGCAATGTCCCCCACAGGCGACTGCTATCATGCAAGGGGTAAATCCAGCCCTAGGTTCTGCACCCTATATGCGCACTGACACGAGAAAGGTCAGTACAAGATGTGTATTGGGAGCATATAACCTAACAAATACTATAAGATTTTCACCTTGTGGTAGATCGCTCGTAAGCATGTATTGATAGGAATTTATAAACCTGTTTCGTTGGCTTCCAAGTGGCGTTTGATAGGGTAAATCGCTGCTGCTTGTGGGCCAAGCTTAGGATGACAGGAATAGGTCAGTTTAGTAACCCTGATTGAACATTTCCATACTGGAAATTGGACCTACGTTCTTTTGAGCAATGACAACAGCATGACAGCATGTGAGGTAGTATCAGAAGGTGAAGAGCTGATGGCTAGTACGATCGGCCCTGGCCCGGGAGCGGACGTTGGAGATAGTGAAGCCTTTCGAGCCACTGAAGAGATCGCATTCCTCCAAACCTTAATTCCCAGAAACAGAGTACGCATTGTTCAAAAGCTCGCCCTTCCCCTCCTGGCTAGAGGCTTTGACATTTGTGGTTAAAACATCGAACACCCCTTTCTCCTTCTTAAAGAACAAGTTACTTACCTTCGGTAACGATATATCTGTAAGAAACATTAGTTAGTTATCGATTCCTTACCTTAGAATTACCCCCAGGAGTCAGACTGGATCCGGAAAGTTTTTTTGTCAGCAGTACCTCTGCGCGTCGGAAGGTGGCGTCGGTCGGCTCCGCATCCGTCGTTGGCGTCGTGGTCGCCGAGATGACGTCGCGGCAGCTACTTAGCCGCCGCCCTCGCGCGCTGACGTCAGTTCTGTACACGACTTTCCGCGCCAGAAACACAGAGCCATGCAAGACACTGACCACTGGTGCACAAAACTAGGGCCTTGAAAGGATAACCTTAACCCTAGAAATCAGTTCGCAGAACGGGGAGGAGGGGTGGGGCGGTAAGGAATCTATAACTAACTAATGTTTCTTACAGATATATCGTTACCGAAGGTAAGTAACTTGTTCATCTGAAAGAAACATGTTAGTTATAGATTCCTTACCTTAGAATAGATACCCCAGCAATACCAACCCCGGAGGTGGGTCTGCGAACCAACATCACACCAGCAGGTCCTGGAGAACAGAACGGCCAAAGAAGCCGTCTCTCCGGACCTGGCTGTCCAGACAGTAGTGTTTCGTAAACGTGTGCAGTGATGCCCACGTAGCTGCCTGACAGATGTCATTCAGAGGAACTCCTCGTCCCAAAGCAGTAGTGGCTGCCGTCGCCCTGGTGGAATGGACGCGTAGCCCCACTGGAGGCTCCTTTTTAGCCAGAGAATAGCATGCCTTAATACAGAAAACGACCCATCGAGAAATGGTTCGCTTGTGTACGGCCCGACCTTTCTTGGCGCCCATGTAGCCAACAAAGAGTTGGTCATCCACCCGGAACTGTTTTGTGCGATCCAGATAGAAAGAAAGCGCACGTTTTGGGTCCAGACAGTGGAGCCTCTCCTCCTCTTTCGAAGGATGCGGAGGCGGAAAAAAGGTGAGCAAAGTGATGGTCTGCCCGATGTGAAAGGCAGTGACAACCTTGGGAAGGAAGGAGGGACGAGTCCTGAGAACCACCTTGTCCGGATGGACAGACAGGAAAGGAGGTTTGGAGGAAAGGGCCTGGAGCTCACTCACTCTTCTGGCAGAGGTGATGGCTACCAGGAATGCAGTCTTTAGCGTCAGTAGCCGCAAAGGACAGTTGTGAAGCGGCTCAAAGGGAGCACACATTAAAAAGGTTAAGACTAGATTCAAGTCCCACTGAGGCATAACAAAGGGAATAGGAGGAAAGAGATGAGTTATGCCTTTCAAGAAATGATTAACAACCGGGGACTTGAAAAGAGAAGGCTGATCTGGAAGCCGAAGGAAGGCAGAGATGGCCGAAAGATAGCCCTTGATAGTGCCCAGAGCAGAGCCCTGCTGGGCTAAGGAAAGAAGAAACAAGAGAACCTCAGAAAGAGGGGCTGAAAGGGGATCCACAGCCTTTGCTGTGCACCATGCCACAAACTTGTTCCACCAGCAGGTATATACCGTCTTAGTGGAGGGACGCCTGGCTGCCAAGATTACATCACAAACTTCAGGAGGCAGGTCAAAAGACGTCAACTGCCGCCGCTCAATCTCCACGCAGTGGAAGCTGGATAGGTTCGGATGGAGGACCGTCCCCGGCTGCTGCGACAGAAGATCCTCCCAAAGAGGCAGTCTGGTCGGAGGATCGATGGCCATGTTGAGCATCTCGGGATACCATAATCTTCGTGCCCAATCCGGAGCCACAAGGATGACTTGGGCCTGGTCGCGACTAATCTTCTTCAGCACTCTGGGCAGAAGTGCTATAGGCGGAAAGGCGTACAACAGACCGCAACTCCACTCGCGACGGAAGGCGTCGCCTTGCGAGTGCCGTCTTGGAAATTCCAACGCGCAGAATTGCTGACATTGCGCGTTCTCTTCGGTGGCGAATAGATCTAACCAAGGCTCTCCCCACTGTCGAAAGAGACCTAGCACCACCTCCGAGTGAAGACGCCATTCGTGATCCATCATGCACCTGCGGCTGAGTTCGTCCGCCCTGGTGTTCAGGGAGCCTTCCAAAAATATGGACCCGCCTTTTGTAGATCCAAAAGGGTTGCACAGCCTTATGCACTAGTGTTTGAATTTCTTCCACTTAAAGCACAAGTTACTTACCTTCGGTAACGATATATCTGTAAGAAACATTAGTAGTGATAGATTCCTTACCTTAGAATATCCCCAGGCGTCAAACTGGATCTGGAAAGTTTTCGTCAGCAGTACCCCTGCGCGTCAGTAGGGGCGTCGTGCGGCTCCGCGTCCGTCGTTGGCGTCGTGGTCGCCGAGATGACGTCGCGGGCGCTACTTGGACGCCGCCCATGCGCGCTGACGTCAGTTCTGTACATGACTTTCCGCGCCAGGAACGCAGAGCCATGAAAGATACTGACCACTGGTGCATTGAAACTAGGGCCCTGAAAGGGATGACCTTAACCCATGAAATCAGTTCGCAGAACGTGGAGGATGGGTGGGGCGGTAAGGAATCTATCACTACTAATGTTTCTTACAGATATATCGTTACCGAAGGTAAGTAACTTGTGCATCTGAAAGAAACACATAGTGATAGATTCCTTACCTTAGAATAGATACCCCAGCAATACCAACCCCGGTGGTGGGTCTGCGAACAAAGATCACACCAGAAAGTCACAGAGAACAGAACGGCCAAAGAAGCCGTCTCTCCGGACTTGGCTGTCCAGGCAGTAATGTTTGGTAAACGTGTGCAGCGAGGCCCACGTGGCTGCCTGACATAAGTCTTGCAGGGGGACACCACGTCCCAATGCAGTAGTGGCTGCAGTAGCTCAGGTGGAATGAGCACGCAGCCCCACCGGAGGTTCTTTTTTAGCCAAAGAGTACCAGGCTTTGATACACAAGACAACCCAGCGGGAGATGGTTCTCTTATAGACCGCCCGACCTTTCTTGGTGCCAACGTAGCCAACAAAAAGCTGGTCATCCACCCGGAACTGCTGTGTGCGGTTAAGATAAAAAGAAAGCGCACGTTTTGGGTCCAGACGGTGGAGCCGCTCTTCCTCTCTGGAAGGATGCGGAGGCGGAAAAAAGGTGGGCAAGGTAATAGTCTGCCCAATGTGAAAGGCCGTAACCACTTTTGGCAAAAAGGAAGGACGGGGCCTGAGCACAACCTTGTCCGGATGGACTGAAAGGAAAGGAGGCTTTCAGGAAAGAGCCTGGAGCTCACTCACCCGCCTGGCGGAAGTGATGGCTACCAGGAAGGCAGTCTTTAATGTCAAAAGACGAAGAGGACAGTTGTGAAGTGGCTCAAAGGGGGCGCACATAGGGTGACCAGGCGTCCCGAATTTGCCAGGACGGTCCCCGTTTTTCACCAGCTGTCCGGGCAGATTTCGAGAAACTTAGCTCATGTCCTGCTTTTTGGAGAGGGTCGACTAAAAACGGGGGGAGGTGTTTTTGTATGTTTTACAAAGCAGGGATAGTTAGCAGTTGTTCCAAGAAAGCAATTTAATTCACAGGCAAGCTACTGGGTTTAAAATTGCATCTTATGTATGTTCTTACTGCCTGTTTTGTAATTCTCTGCTGAGGAGCGCTGTCATTCTGTGCGCTCGCTTGACGTAACATTATAGTCCTTCTTCTATTTTTGTGAAATGTCCCGTTTTTTTGCTTTAAAATTCTGGTCACCCTAGGCGCACATCAAGTACGTCAGAACCAGATTCAAGTCCCACTGAGGCATCACGAAAGGAATAGGAGGAAAAAGGTGAGTAATGCCTTTAAGAAACCTATTTACAACAGGGGACTTGAAAAGAGAGGGCTGATCAGGGAGCCTGAGAAAGGCCGAAATAGCAGAAAGGTAGCCCTTGATAGTGCCCAGAGCAGAGCCCTGCTGGGCCAAAGAAAGAAGGAACAGTAGAACCTCAGAAAGAGGGGCAGAAAGGGGATCCACAGCCTTTGCTGTGCCCCATGCCACAAATTTGTTCCACCTGCAGGCGTATACCACTTTAGTAGAGGGACGCCTGGCTGCCAGAATAACGTCACAAACTTCAGGAGGCAAGTCGAAGGGAATCAACTGCCGCCGCTCAATCTCCACGCAAAGAGGTGGAGGCTGGACAGGTTCGGGTGGAGGACCGTCCCCTGCTGCTGCGACAGAAGATCTTTCCGAAGAGGCAGTCTGATCGGGGGATCCATGCTCATACTGAGTAGCTCGGGATACCATACTCTTCGAGCCCAGTCCGGAACCACAAGAATGACTTGGGCCCGGTCGCGCCTGATCTTCTTCAGCACTCTGGGCAGAAGTGGTATAGGCGGAAAGGCGTACAACAGACCGCAACTCCACTCGCGACAAAAAGCGTCGCCGAGCGAGTGCCGCCTTGGAAATTCCAACGCGCAGAACTGATGACATTGCGCGTTCTCTTCGGTGGCAAATAGATCTAACCAAGGCTCTCCCCACTGCTGAAAGAGACCTTGCGCCACCTCCGAGTGAAGACGCCATTCGTGATCGAGCATGCACCTGCGGCTGAGTTCGTCTGCCCTGGCGTTCAGAGAACCTGCCAGGTGTTGAACCACCAGGGACATGCCCTGATGTTCCAGCCATGTCCAGAGACGCAGAGCCTCCTGACAGAGGGTCCACGACCCCACCCCGCCTTGTTTGTCGCAGTACCACATGGCGGTGGTGTTGTCTGTGAACACCTGCACTACTCTCCCCTTGACAGAGGGAAGGAATGCCTTCAGTGCAAGCCTGATCGCCCGCAGCTCCAAAAGGTTGATATGGAGCCGGGACTCCGCCGGAGACCAGAGGCCTCTGATCTCCGCCTCTCCCATGTGGCCGCCCCATCCCAGGAGGGACGCATCTGTCACCACTGTGAACTCCGGTTGGGGAAGGGAGAGGGATCTGCCGTCGACCCAATGCCGGTTCGTGAGCCACCACTGCAATTGTTGTGCAGTGCCCTCCGAGATCTGGACGTGATCGGACAGGCTTCCCTGATGCTGCGCCCACTGGAACTTCAGGTCCCACTGCAGAGCCCGCATACGCCACCTGGCATGATTGACCAGCAGGATGCAGGAGGCCATGAGGCCCAGCAGCCTCAGAGTCACCCTGACCGAAACCCAGGACAAGGGCTGAAAGATGGGAATCAGAGCCCGAATGTCCCGGACTCGCTGTTCGGGAGGATAGACCCGAAACTGTGCCGTGTCCAGAACCGCTCCGATAAAGAGGAGCTTCAGGGAGGGAATCAGGTGCGACTTCGGCACATTGATGGAGAACCCCAGCAAGTGCAGGAGGTCGGCCGTAGTCTGGAGGTGGGAGACGACTGTCTGGGGCGAGCACGCCTTCAACAACCAGTCGTCGAGATAGGGGAAGACTAAGACCCCTGATCTGCGCAGATGAGCTGCGACCACCTCCATCACCTTGGTGAACACCAGAGGGGCGCTGGTAAGGCCAAAGGGGAGCACGGTAAACTGAAAGTGCTCGTGGCCTACCATGAACCGCAGGTAACGCCTGTGGGCTGGCAGAACGGGGATGTGGAAATAGGCGTCCTGCAAGTCCAGCGCCACCATCCAGTCTTGTGGGTCGAGAGCAGACAAGACCTGAGCTAGAGTGAGCATCTTGAACTTCTCTTTGCGGATGAAGCGATTGACGTTCCGGAGGTCTAAGATAGGACGCAGGCCTTTGTCCTTCTTGGGCACCACAAAGTAGTGGGAATAACAACCACGACCTACTTCGTGCGTCGGAACGCGCTCGATGGTCCCCTTGGCCAAGAGGGCCGCAACTTCCTGCTGAAGAAGCACCAAGTGATCCCCCGACATGCGGTGGTATTGAGGTGGCATGGCTGGGGGGGTAGTCTCGAAGGGGAGGGAGTAGCCCCTTCGGACTATCTCTAAAACCCACCTGTCCGAAGTGATAGTGCGCCAGTGGGGGAGGTGATGGCGGAGCCTGCCGCCCACTGGCGTTTGATGGGCCTGAAAGTTCGGACTAGGAAGGTTTGGAGGCAGAGGTGGCGGTGGTGGTGGTCTGACCCGCCCGCTGGCCCCTTTGTCCGCCACGGCGGAAACCGCGTCCGCGCTGGGATGACTGTTGCGCCGGCCTGTGGCTCTGTTGCGAACGCTGCGGGGCGCCCATTCCTGTGCCACGAAAGGAGCGGAAGGCGGAGGAGGGCGGACTGCCGAGAGTCCCAAGGACTTGGCCGTAGCCCGTGAGTCCTTAAACCGCTCCAACGCGCTGTCCGCTTTGTCGCCGAAGAGGCGACGGCCATCAAAGGGCATGTCCATAAGGGTGTTTTGGACATCCCCTGAAAATCCAGTGGTTCTCAGCCAGGCGTGGCGGCGAACCGCCACCGTCGTTGCAATGGATCTGCCCAGTGAGTCGGCGGTGTCTAGACCACAACGGATCATGAACTTGGCTGCGTCTCTCCCCTCTGCAACAGCCTGGGCGAGAGCAGGCCGGGCCTCCTCCGGACACTGAGACAGCACATTCGCCACCGTATCCCACAGGCAGTGGGAATAACTGCCCAAGAGGCATGCGGTGTTCACGGACCGCAGCGCAGAGCTGGTGGAAGAGAAAATCTTCTTCCCAAACTGATCCAGCTTCTTGGATTCCCTATCCGGTGGTGCGGAAGGGAAGGCGGTAGGGGAAGCAGAGGCTTGGACAACCAAGCTCTTGGGAGTGGGGTGTTGGGAGAGGAAAATGGGGTCACCCGGAGCCGGGCGATTGCGTCGGGCCACGTTCCTATCCACAGGAGCCCCTGTGGTGGGCCTGGACCAAGTGCCCAAAAGAACGTCCGAAAGGGCTTCATTAAAGGGCAGCAGCGGCTCCGCAGAAGTAGCTGCTGGCTGAAGCACCTCTGTCAGGAGGTTAGTCCTGACGGCCACAGTAGGGAGCTGGAGGTGTAGGGCCTCCGCTGCCCTACGCAACACCACTGCATAACTGGCTCCCTCCTCCGTAGCCACGGTAGGAGGAGACAGCATGCCAAGGTCTGGTGAGGTATCCAGACCACTGGCGTCCCCCAAGTCCTCAGCCCAGTCCTGTTCAGACTCGCAGGCTGCAGCGAGAGGGTCGTCCGACCTCTCCCAGTCCTCCCCTTGCTCCTCAGGCTGTTCAACAGGCCGAAAATAAGGAGCAGGGACATGGGGATAGAAATCCCCAAACGGCGTTGAGAACGGCATCGACCGACGCCGGACCGACGCCGCGTCCACTTCGGGGCTGAATCTGAGGTCGACGTCGTCCCGAGGAGCGGGCGGCGTCAGTATAGGTGCCGGTGGAGTCGACGTCGGTGGAGGCGTAGCGAGGTCAACCGGCCTGGATCCAAGGGTGTCCTGCGGCGCTGGGGCCGGAGCCGACAGCGACGCCGGGGCCGGAGCCGCCGGGGAGGAAACGCAAGGACACCCAGGAGGGACCGCGGGGCCCGAAGGCGCACCGGCGGGACCCGCGGCCCAAAGAGGCGAGCCATGGCCGACAGGAACTCCTGTATCTGGGCCGGAGTCGCCGACGACCCCGGGTAGGGCGGGTAGTCGGGCGGCGACTCAATGGACTCCGCCAGAGCCGCTGGGGTGGCACCACCCGTACCCTCAGCCGCGTCGCGCGACCGGCGAGGGGAAGTCGGAGAACAATGTCTTTTCTTCGACTTCTTGTGCTTCGCCTTACCTGACCCCGAGTGCGAAGACTTCGATCCCGACGATCGGCGATGGTGACTCCGCGCACGGTCCCTCGACCTCCCTCTGGACCGGGACCTGTCACGGCGCGGAGCCAACTGCCGGGCTTCAAGCAGCTTTCGGGACCGCTCCCGCAAAGACTTCGGCACCATGGACCAGCAGTCGGGGAACGACTTAGGGTCGTGGTCGCGCCCCAGGCAGAAGAGACACACGCGGTGCGGGTCCGTCACCGACATCATCCGATGACAGTCCTCGCAGGACTTAAACTCGGGCATCCCTAACTGCACCAGGAGTCGAATCGACTCGAAAAAGGTGAGAAAAAGATCTCAAAAACTTAGTCAAAAAAGACTAGGGGTACCGCTCTCTCCGGATCTGCGCTTGCTGGTGCGGAAAAAGAAAGAACTGACGTCAGCGCGTGGGCGGCGTCCAAGTAGCGCCCGCGACGTCATCTCGGCGACCACGACGCCAACGACGGACGCGGAGCCGCACGATGCCCCTACCGACGCGCAGGGGTACTGCTGACGAAAACTTTCCGGATCCAGTCTGACGCCTGGGGATATTCTAAGGTAAGGAATCTATCACTATGTGTTTCTTTCAGATCCACAGTAATCAAGTCTTTATTCTTGTTAATCACGCTTTTATTCACAGTTAATCCATCACGCCAAAGACTCGGAATTCCACAATCTTATGCATGTTGCTTATTCCAAAATTGCCCATCCAGGCCTATTCTAGAACAGTTAAACAGATTTCCGAGTTCTTCTATTTACGATCTCTACACCCAATGCATTTCGGTTTATTTTAAACCTTCTTCAGGGGTATCTGTAGTATGAAAAAGATATATATACGTCTGTCAGCCACAAGATCATAATAATAATAACATCCAATTATTGATTAAATCAAGTAACGATAACATGGGAAAATCATCTTGAATAACCCCGCGATAAACTGAAATATAATGTAAATAAATCCACCCCTCTGCTCCCACCCGTGTGACATCCAACAGACAAAAATGCATTTGTACTTATGTCATTATTAATGTGCCCCACATTTTTAACCCAAATTGCTCTACACCAAACAACCCCATATTTCCCCCAAACTCATAAAGTGCGCTCATCGCTGTACGTAAACTCACCCCCACACACCATTCTTGTCACTTTTCCCATTATCCTTTATATAAGCTTTTACATACCTGATGTAATCTGCTTTTGCAAGCGCCTTGTTCTTCCCATGCGCGCACAACATAACTGAATTAATCAATGATTGGATGTTATTATTATTATGATCTTGTGGCTGACAGACGTATATATATCTTTTACATACTACAGATACCCAGGAAGAAGGTTTAAAATAAACCAAAATGCATTGGGTGTAGAGATCGTAAATAGAAGAACTCGGAAATCTGTTTAACTGTTCTAGAATAGGCCTGGATGGGCAATTTTGGAATAAGCAACATGCATAAGATTGTGGAATTCCGAGTCTTTGGCGTGATGGATTAACTGTGAATAAAAGCGTGATTAACAAGAATAAAGACTTAATTACTGTGGTTTAAGTGGAAGAAATTCAAACACTAGTGCATAAGGCTGTGCAACCCTTTTGGATCTACAAAAGGCGGGTCCATATTTTTGGAAGTATCATTACAAGTGCTTACTGGAACGAAGCATTATAAGGGTGCATGCACGCCGAACTTGATGAATTCAAGCTCCAGAAAGTTGATATGGAGCCCGGACTCCGCCGGAGACCAGAGTCCTCTGATCTCCGCCTCTCCCATGTGGCCGCCCCATCCCAGAAGGGATGCGTCTGTCACCACTGTGTGATCTGGCTGGGGAAGGGAGAGGGATCTGCCGTCGACCCAATCCTGGTACGTAAGCTACCACTCCAACTGTCGAGCAGTGCCCTCCGAGACCTGGACGCAATCGGACAGATTCCCCTGATGCTGCGCCCACTGGAACTTCAGGTCCCACTGCAGAGCCCGCATATGCCACCTGGCATAATCGACCAACAGTATGCAGGAGGCCATGAGGCCCAGCAGCCTCAGGGTCATCCGGACCGAAACCCGGGAGAGAGGCTGAAAGATCGGAATCATAGCCCGAATGTCCCGGACTCGCTGTTCGGGAGGATAAACCCGAAACCGCGTCATGTCCAGAACCGCTCCAATGAAGAGGAGCTTCTGAGAGGGAATCAGGTGCAACTTCGGCACATTGATGGAGAACCCCAGCGAATGCAGGAGGTCGGCCGTAGTCTGGAGGTGGGAGACGACAGCCTGGGGCGAGCCCGCCTTCAACAGCCAGTCGTCGAGATAGGGGAAGACTGGAACCCCTGATCTGCGCAGATGAGCTGCGACCACCGCCATCACTTTCGTGAACACCCGAGGGGCGCTGGTAAGGCCGAAGGGGAGCACGGTTAACTGAAAATGCTCGTGGCCTACCATGAACCGCAGGTAACGCCGGTGTGCCGGCAGGACGGGGATGTGAAAATAAGCGTCCTGCAAGTCCAACGCTACCATCCAGTCTCCAGGGTCGAGGGCAGACAAGACCTGAGCGAGCGTCAACATCTTGAACTTCTCCTTCCGGAGGAAACGGTTGACGTTCCTCAGATCCAAGATAGGACGCAGGCCCTTGTCCTTCTTGGGCACCAGAAAGTAGTGGGAATAACAACCACAACCTACTTCTGGGGCAGGAACGCGCTCAATGGCTCCCTTGGCCAAGAGAGCCGACACTTCCTGTTGGAGAAGGCCCAGGTGATCCTCCGACATGGGGTGGTATTGAGGTGGCATGGCTGGAGGGGTAGCCTCGAAGGGGAGGGAGTAGCCCCTTCGGACTATATGCAAAACCCACCTGTCCGACGTGATGGTGCGCCAGTGGGGGAGGTGATGGCATATCCTGCCGCCCACTGGCGTTTGATGGGCCTGAAAAGTCGGACTAGGAAGGTTTGGAGGCTGCAGCAGAGGGGGGGTTGGTGGACTGGCCCGCCCGCTTGCCCCCTGAACCACGGCGTTGGTTCCCACCTCCCCGGCCACGCGAAGGTTGGGTAACTTGCTGCGGCCTGTGGCTCTGGGCGGGACATAATGGGGCACCCCTTCCGTAGCCACGAAAGGGGCGAAAAGCAGACCGTGCTGGGCGGCTGGAGAGGCCCAAGGACTTGGCCGTAGCCCGTGAGTCCTTGAAACGCTCTAGAGCGTTGCCCGCTTTCATACTCTTCCGCTGACGCCCCCCTCTGGAGTGCTTCGTGCCTTGCAGCGCGACATAGAACGCTTTATCTGGCGGGATCAGAGAGCGCGGATGCGTCGCGATCTTACATACAGAGACCCGATAGAGGGGGGGCTGGGCGTTCCCGATTTTTTGGCGTACTGGCGGGCGGCTCAGCTGAGAGCATTGGTGGAGTGGTCACGCTCAGAATCCGAGAAACATTGGCTATTTATGGATAGATCCCTGGCAGCCCAACCGCTTTGGGGGGGGTTCCATTTCTTTCGCGCAGGGGGCGGTCTCGCAACCTGTACCTCTCCGAAGTGACCCGACCCATAATGTTAGCCTGGGATAGCACTGCGACAGCTAGGGGACTCACGACCTTCCCATCACCCATTACGCCCATCGTACAGAACCCAGATTTTACACCAGGCCTCGATTATGGGGAATTTCACCACTGGACGACTGAAGCTACTCGCTCTATAGGGCATTTCTTCGGCCTCACTGGGCCGCGCCCTTTTGCCGAGTTCCGTACGGACCACGGCCTTCCTGAGATGGAGCGCTTCCAATACCTACAGATTCGACATTGGGTGTTACATGGGGATGTGAGGGGAGGCGCGGGGAGACTGCTTACTCCGTTTGAGAAATGGTTAATCACAAGACATAGCGATGCATGCTTAACGTCAGACCTATATAAATTCACTCGAAACACCTCTGACACCGGGAAATCCCCTGGTCAACTGCGTTGGGAGGGCGAGCTAGGCAGAGACCTCTCGTCGAAAGAGTGGAAGGACATTTTCTATCGAGCCCGACGCACGGCCCGCAATGTTTCATCTATTGAAACGGCCACTTATTGGTACTTAACCCCAGTGAGGCTTCACCGGGGTAATCCCTCACGTAGCCCATTATGCTGGCGGGCTTGCGGCTCCCCAGGCACTCTCACACACCTACTCTGGGACTGCCCTTCTCTAGGGACATACTGGCAACAGATCCTGGATGAGGTTGACTCCCACTTTGATACCCAGGTGCTGAGATTCCTGGTGTACATTCTCCTCGGCCTGCCTAATGCCATCACCTTCCCACTTACTTCTAGGAGAGGCAAACAAATAGCGCTCACCCTAGGAGCGGCAGTACAGAATGTTTTAACACACTGGGGCTCCACTATGGTTCCTACACGACTAGGTTGGCTGCATAAGCTATGGTCCATCCTAGGGATGGAAAAGATCTCTCTCTCTCTATCCAATCCCGGGGCTTCCTTTCACGACCTGTGGGCCCCTCTCCTGGCGCTCTTGACATCCGAATTTACAGAGCTCACCTGCCCCAAATATCTCAGATTGCTAAGATTGGCGGACCCGCCGCCGGTGGCTGTCTCCAACATACCCACCACTTAGTAACATAAGGAGCTTAATCCCCAGACAAGCACATTTCCCTTTCTTACCTGACAGGTTAGCTTTTGGTTCTTCTGCGGAGGGGGAGGGGGGTTTCGGTTCTTATTTTGTTGTTGTTCCTGCCTGACATACAAGATACTGATGTGCCGGGTTGCAGCCCGATGATTGTGGAGCATCAGGGCTCTTTTGTTCTATTTGTGGATAAAATCAATAAAAGAAATTTAAACCTAGAGCGTTGTCCGCTTTGTCGGCAAAAAGGCGACGGCCATCAAAAGGCATGTCCATCAAGGTGTTCTGGACATCCCCCGAAAAGCCAGTCGATCTCATCCAGGCATAGCGACGAAGGGCTACCGACGTTGAAATTGTCCTGCACAGAGTCGGTGGTATCCAGCCCACAACGGATGGTAAACTTTGCTGCATCCCTCCCGGCGGCAATAGCCTGGGAGAGCACTGTCCGGGCCTCCTCCGGACACTGAGGCAGCACTTGCGCAACCGAGTCCCACACAGAGTGGGAATAACGGCCCAAGAGACATGCAGTGTTTACCGACCGCAGTCCTAAGCTGGCGGAAGAGAAAATCTTCTTCCCAAGATGGTCCAGCTTCTTGGATTCCCTTTCCGGGGGAGCGGTAGGGAATGCTCTCTTGGAAGTGGAGGCTTGGACCATCAAATTCTCTGGGGTGGGGTATTGGGAGAGGAAAGTGGGGTCGCCCGGAGCCGGGCGGTGGCGTCGGGCAATCATCCTATCCATGGGAGCCCCGTGTTGGGCCTGGACCACGTGCCCAAAAGGACGTCGGTAAGGGCCTCATTAAACGGCAGCAGGGGCTCCGAAGAGCTCGAGGCCGGCTGAAGCACCTCTGTCAGGAGGTTAGTCCTGACCGCCACCGTAGGAAGCTCGAGGTTGAGGGCCTCCGCCGCCGTACGCAACACCACTGCGTATGACGCTCCCTCCTCCTTAGCCACGGTAGGAGGAGACAACATGCCAAGGTCAGGGGAAGTATCAAGACCACTGGCATCCCCCAGTTCCTCTCTCCAGTCCTGTTCAGATCCTAGCTAATCAGTTAAAGGGTCACCTGACCCCTCCCAGTCCTCCTCCTCATCCTCAGGTTGCCAATCTGGCCGAAAAGGGACCCCAGGAGTGAACAGGGGCACAAAAACCCCACTTGGCGCCGGATCCGGCGTCGGGCGACGCTGGTCCGGCTCCGGGTCCACCTCGGGATGCAGGCCGGGGTCGAAGCCGGCCGGGGACACGACCGGCATCGGTTGTGGTGCCGGAAGAAGCGGCGCCGGTGGAGGTGTAATAAGGTCAACCGGCCTGGATCCACTGGGGGCCTGCGGCAGAGCGGAGAAGGCCTAGGCCCACCAACCGAGTCCGCGGGGCTCGAAGGCGCGCCGGCGGGTTCGGGTCGCCTGAAGATGACATGCATCGCCTCGTAAAATTTACAAAGTTGGGCGGGAGTTGCTCCGGGTCCCGGGAAGGGGGGGGGGAAACTCGGAGTCGACTCCTCGGTCTCCGCGCGGAGCAGCAGGAGGAGCACCGCCCGCATCCCTCGTCGCGTCAGCCGACCGACGGGAAGAAGTCGAAGAGCGACGATGCTTCTTCGACTTCTTTTTGTGCTTCGACTTACCCGACCCCGAGAGCGAAGACTTCGATGACTTGGACGAGTGGTGATGGCTCGGGGACCGGTCCCTCGCCCTCCCTCGTGACCGGGACCTCGAACGGCGCGGAGCCGACTGCCGGCGCTCAAGCAGCTTTCAGGACCGCTCCCGCAAAGCCTTCGGTGCCATCGACCGGCATTTGGAGCACGACTTGGGGTTGTGGTCGTGCTCCAGGCAAAAGAGGCACACGCAATGTGGATCCGTAACCGACATCAGCCGGTTACAGGAACTGCAGGCCATCCCTCGTGCACCAGGAGTCGTAGACTCAAAAAAGACGTCGACAAAAGTCGCTCAAAAAAGTTAGTCAAAAAGTGACTGGAGGTACCGCTTTCTCCGGATCTGCGCTGGCTGGCGCGGAAAAAGAAAGAACTGACGTCAGCGCGCGAGGGCGGCGTCTAAGTAGCTGCTGCGACGTCATCTCTGCGACCACGACGCCGGAGGTGGGTCTGCGAACCAAGTTCACACCAGAAAGTCCTGGAGAACAGAATGGCCAAAGAAGACGTCTCACCTGACTTGATTGTCCAGGCAGTAGTGTCTCGTAAACGTGTGCAACGATGCTCACGTAGCTTGCATGACAGATGTCATGCAGGGGGACCCCTCGTGCCAAAGCAGTAGTAGCTGCCGTCGGCCTGGTGGAATGGGCACGCAGCCCCACTGGAGGCTCCTTCTTTGCCAAAGAATAGCAGGCTTTGATGCACAGAACGACCCACCTGGAGATGGTGCGTTTGTGCATGGCCCGACCTTTCTTAGTGCCCACGTACCCAACAAAGAGCTGGTCATCCACCCAGAATTGTTTTGTGCGATCCAAGTAGAAAGAAAGTGCACGTTTTGGATCCAGACGGTGGAGCCTCTCTTCCTCTTTCAAAGGATGCGGAGGCGGAAAGAAGGTGGGCAAAGTGATGGTTTGGCCAATGTGGAAAGAAGTAACCACCTCGGGAAGGAAGGTCTAGTTCTTAGGACGACCTTGTCCGGATGGATAGCCAGAGTGGGAGGCTTAGAAGAAAGAGCTTCTAGCTCACTCACCCTGCGAGCAGAAGTGATGGCCACCAGAAAGGCAGTTTTCAGAGTTAGAAGCCTGAGAGGGCAATTATGAAGCGGCTCAAAGGGAGCGCACATAAGAAATGTAAGAACCAAGTCCCACCGGGGCATTACGAAGGGAACAGGAGGGAAAAGATGAGTAATGCCCTTAAGAAATCTATTTACAACAGGGGACTTGAAAAGAGAAGGCTGATCAGGTAGCCTGAGGAAGGCTGAAATGGCCGAGAGGTAGCCCTTAAAAGTGCCCAGAGCAGAGCCCTGCTGGGCCAAAGATAGGAGGAACAAGAGAACCTCAGAAAGCGGGGCAGAAAGGGGATCCACAGCTGTTGCTGTGCACCATGCCACAAATGTATTCCATCTGCAGGCGTATACCGTCTTAGTGGAGGGACGCCTGGCTGCCAAGATTACATCACAGACTTCAGAAGGCAGGTCAAACGACGTCAACTGCCGCCGCTCAATCTCCACGCAAGGAGGTGGAGGCTGGACAGGTTCGGGTGGAGGACCGTCCTCTGCAGCTCCGACAGAAGATCCTCCCGGAGAGGCAGTCTGATCGGAGGATCGATGGCCATGTTGAGCAGCTCGGGATACCAGACTCTTCGTGCCCAATCCGGAGCCACAAGAATGACTTGGGCCCGGTCGTGCTTGATCTTCTTCAGCACTCTGGGCAGAAGTGGTATAGGCGGAAAGGCGTATAGAAGACCGCAACTCCACTCGCGACGAAAGGCGTTGCCTAGCGAGTGCCGCCTTGGAAATTCCAATGTGCAGAATTGCTGACATTGCGCGTTCTCTTCGGTGGCGAATAGATCTAACAAAGGCTCTCCCCACTGCTGAAAGAGACCTTGCACCACCTCCGAGTGAAGACGCCATTCGTGATCCATCATGCACCTGAGTTCGTCCGCCCTGGCGTTCAGTGAACCTGCCAGGTGCTGAACCACCAGGGATACGCCCTGATGTTCCAGCCATGTCCAGAGGCGGAGGGCCTGGCGGTGGTGTTGTCCGTGATCACCTGCACTACTCTTCCCCGTACAGAGGGAAGGAATGCTTTGAGTGCAAGACGGATCGCCCGAAGCTCCAGAAGGTTGATGTGGAGCCCGGACTCCGCCGGAGACCAGAGGCATCTGATCTCCGCCTCTCCCATGTGGCCGCACCATCCCAGAAGGGATGCGTCTGTCACCACTGTATGATCTGGCTGGGGAAGGGAGAGGGATTTGTCGTTGACCCAATTCTGGTTCGTGAGCCACCACTGCAATTGTCGTGCAGTGCCCTCCGAGATCTGGACGTAATTGGACAGATTCCCCTGATGCTGCGCCACTGGAACTTCAGGTCCCACTGCAGAGCCCGCATATGCCCCCTGGCATGATCGACCAGCAGGATGCAGGAGGCCATGAGGCCCAGCAGCCTCAGGGTCATCCTGACCGAAACCCGGGATAGGGGCTGAAAGATCGGAATCATAGCCCGAATATCCCGGTCTCGCTGTTCGGGAGGATAAACCTGAAACCGCGTCGTGTCCAGAACCGCTCCGATGAAGAGGAGCTTCTGAGAGGGGGTCAGGTGTGACTTCGGCACGTTGATGGAGAACCCCAGCGAATGCACAACGTGGACACAGAGCCGGACCGGCGTCGGCTGACGCCTGATCCGGGCGCCGATGGGTACTTTTGTCCCTGTGTTCCACCATGGCCATTTTCAACCAGATTGGCAGCCAGAGGAGGGTGAGGAAGACTGGGAGGGGACTGGTGACCCTTTGACAGACGAGTTGGAGTACAATCTGGACTGGAGAGAGGAACTGGGGGATGCCAGTGGTCTGGATACCTCCCCAGACCTAGGCATGTTGTCTCCTCCTACCGTGGCTATTGAGGAGGGAGCGTCATACGCAGTGGTGTTGCGTAGGGCGGCCGAGGCTCTCAACCTCGAGCTTCCTACGGTGGCAGTCAGGACTAACCTCCTGACAGAGGTGCTTCAGCCGGCAGCGAGCTCTTCGGAGCCCCTGCTCCCGTTTAATGAAGCCCTCACGGACATCCTTTTGGGCATTTGGTCCAGGCCCAACACAGGGGCTCCTGTGGACAGGATGATTGCCCGACGCCACCGCTCGGCCCCGGGCGACCCCACTTTCCTCTCCCAACATCCCACCCCTGAGAGCTTGGTGGTTCAAGCCTCCACTTCTAGAGGCGCATTCCCTACCGCACCTCTGGAAAGGGAATCCAAAAAGCTGGACCACCTTGGCAAGAAAATGTTTTCTTCCGCCAGCTTGGGACTGCGGTCGGTAAACACCGCATCTATGTTGGGCCGTTACACCCACTGTGTGGGATACGGTGGCGCAGGTGCTGCCTCAGTGCCCGGAGGAGACCCGGGCCACACTCTCCTGTGCCGTTGCCGAGGGGAGAGACGGAGCGAAGTTTGCCATCTGCTGTGTACTGGATACCGCTGACGCACTTGGTAGGACGATTTCAACGCCAGTAGCCCTTCGACGCTACGCCTGGTTGCGTTCGACTGGTTTTTGAGGGGATGTCCAATCCACCCTTATGGACATGCCCTTTGATGGCCGTCGCCTTTTCGGCGACAAGGCAGACAACACGCTGGAGCGCTTTAAGGACTCACAGGCTATGGCCAGGTCCTTGGGCCTCTCCACCACCCGCCCTGCACAGTCTGCCTTTCTCCCTTTTCGTGGCTACGGACGGGGTGCCCCACTACATCCCGCCCAGAGCCAAAGGCTGGCACCAGCTGTACAGTCTCAGCGCGGTCGGGGACGTGGGAACCACCAGCGTGGTTCTGGGGGCCAGCGAGCGGGCCAGTCCACCACAGCCCCCTCTGCAGCAGCCTCCAAACCCTCCTAGTCCGACCTTTCAGGGCCACCAAACGCCAGTGGGCGGCAGGATCCGGCATCACCTCCCCCACTGGCGCACCATCACGTCGGACAGGTGGGTTTTGCAAATAGTCCGAAGGGGCTACTCCCTCCCCTTCGAGACTACCCCTCCCTCCATGCCACCTCAGTACCATCGCATGTCGGAGGATCACCTGGCCCTTCTCCAACAGGATGTTTCTGCACTCTTGGCCAAGGGTGCCATCGAGCGCGTTCCTGCCCCAGAAGTAGGTCGTGGTTGCTATTCCCACTACTTTCTGGTGCCCAAGAAGGACAAAGGCCTGCGTCCTATCTTGGATCTCAGGAACGTCAATCGCTTCCTCCGGAAGGAGAAGTTCAAGATGTTGACGCTCGCTCAGGTCTTGTCTGCCCTCGACCCTGGAGATTGGATGGTAGCGTTGGACTTGCAGGACGCTACACCCTCCTCCAGGACAACCTCTTACCCCCTTCCCCACTCATAATCGATTTAGAGCCTTAACAGATTTAGAAGACTGTGATTGACAGAGGGAGAACAGGAATACTGAAATTCCTGTTCGAAATCGTATAATATCAGGGTCAGAATCCCCCACGCACTCTACGGCAACATGTAATTATACAGACCATGCCAAACTAATCATCTGGAATATTGCCGGACTGAGATTCAAACTATCTGATCCAGACTGGCTAGCAATTGTCACTACTTATGATCTGATCTGTTTACAGGAAACATGGGAAATAGGACCTATTAACTTAGATGGTTATCGCTCTTTCCACACTCCTGCTCTCCCGTCTAACTTGAGTCATGCCAGGGGTGGGATTCTGACCCTGTTGAAAAACACTCTAAACTAGAAGCCCTGTCTTTCCACAATGATACCCCTTACTATCATCTCCTTCACCTAAAGGGCCCGGGTGGCGATACACTTCTTTTAATTAATTTTTATAATAATAACATCACTGGCAATATGAAGCAGGTTGTTGATATGTTGGAAGAGGAAATCAATGTATTTTTTAACACCCTCAAACAGTTTCCGAAAATTCTATGGGTGGGCGACTTTAACGCCCACAGTTGTGCCTTTCTTAATAAAACAGCGTGTGGTATAACTGACGAGTCAGGCGACCCTATTCCACATTTTATGCATACCTTCTATGGAGATGCTTTGAATAGGTTGTTTATCATTAGTGATCTGGAAATCTGGAATCCTATAGATCCCAGCTCAGGTATGCTACAAAACACATTTGGCTTGGCTACCCAGGGTTCGACATTAGACTATCTAATGGTTTCGGTGCCTCTTAAAAAGTCATTTTGTAATGTCTCAATTAAGCCTTTTAGTTTTAGTGATCATGCGGCCATTATTGGCGACCTGGAATGGGAAGAAGTCCATCTGAAGCAGATGAGGCATGTCAAACCCACGAAAGCTAGAAACAATGGGACAATCCTCAAATGGGCGACTGTAGACAAAGTAACAATTGTTCCGGTTGTGGTTGGAAATAGATCAAATGAAATCATGACTTGCCTAGCATTGGATCCTGATCCTATTCAGGTAACCATGTCCTTTGATCAGATACTATTAGAGGTTAAAAAAGCCCTAACTAGGAAAAGACCTATTACCAACACGGCAGGTCCATGATGGTTTGATCAAGCATGCACTAAGACCCTATCAAGCCTACACAAGGCCCTTAGATCGACCCCTAGAGTCTCCAGTATAAAGAGGCAAGGAAGACGAGAATGAAAACCCTTAAGGAAGAAGCCTGGGAACAATTGTATCAAGCTGCTATTTCAAATAATGCCAGGGACTTTTGGAGAGTCATTAACGCCCCATTTCTTAAATCATCCGCTGATTCGGGCCTAGACTGTCATGTGGATGATGAATCTTCGGTCGCATAATTTTCTTTAATATTCGACCCAAATGCTGAGGGAGTGGCTACACAGCGGGCACCCTTTACCCGTCTACCAAGCCCCTCCTTATTTTTAATTTACACGAGATCAGAGAGGCCCTTACTCAGTGCTCCAGTAATAGAGCTCCCGGCCCGGATGGTAGCCCAATAGATTTCTTTATGGAGCAGCCTGACCTATGGGGTCCGGTTCTGACATGTTTTTAATGCAGTTGCCATTGTGGGCCCACAGGACTCATGGTCGGAAATTACAGGCTCATTTCACTCCTGGATAGCACCGCCAAATTAATGCGTCGAGTTTTAATAAATAGATTAGAGGAGTGGGCCACCTGTAACAATGTCCTGATTCCGGTGCAATATGGTTTTAAAAAGGGGAAAGGTACCCAGGATCAATGCCTCAACCTAAGTCTGTTAATTGCCAAGTACACTCAAGCAAAGCAAGGTAAGTTATACTTGGCATTTATGGACTTATCTGCAGCATTTGACTGCGTTGCCCATCCCCATCTGTAGAGGATAATAGAAGAAATGGGCATTGATGAGGCTATCATTGTTTTTATCAGGCAGCTTTATTCTTCGGCCTCTGCCTGTGTCCGCTATGGGAAGCAGGGAGAGTGCACTAGGTCGTTCCCAATCAACAGGGGAGTTCGTCAGGGTTGTGTACTCGGCCCATTTCTCTTTTCCATCTATACCAATGGGGTGGAAACACCCCTGTCGAACTCATCACAGTCCCAAAGATCAACAATGTGCGCACCCCAATTCTCGTTTATGCAGAGGATGCAGTGTTAATTGCCCGCACGGGCCTAGCGTTACAGAAATTATTAGAAGTCTACGCGAGTTACATGAGTAGTTTGGATCTAAAAATTAATGAGGCAAAGTCTTTTATTTTAATTCCTGGCCGTAAAGCCAGGAAGGTTCCAAACTTTTATATAGGTCAGAAAACAGCCCACACCGATACCTTTTCTTACCTTGGGATAACTTTCGACAGTCAATTAACCTGGTCTAATTTGATCGCTACTAGGGGTTTATCGCTGGAAAAAAGTATTCTTGCCCTACATTCTTTTATAAAGAAACTGGGCGCGAAACCCCTTGAAATGGTCAAAAAAGTCTATACAGCTAAATCGGTTTCTGTAGCAACCTATGGGGCAGGCATCTGGGGATTCTCCAACTCTTCAATTCTCCAAACCATAGAGGACATCTTTTGGAAAAAACTTGTTGGCCTCCCCGTAAGTTGCTCTAATTTCATTTGTCATGCAGAATTAGATAATTCTTATATCAATGACATAATTAGCCTGGCCCCAATTACACTATGGCACTCTATTTGGAGAAGAGAATCTGTTAATCTCACACAGAAGCTAATAGAAGATTGTCTCTCTCTTGAACATGGCAATAGGATCCCGTGAATAACATACATCAAAAATAGCCCCTCTTCCCTTGGTTTAGAGCACTTATTTAGCTCTCCATCTAATTGCTCTACTATCTCAAAAAAGGAAATTAAGACTCAATTCCTTAAACAAAGGGCAAATGAGAGAGTTGAATTTAATTGCCTAAAAGTGTCTGTAAAAACCTATTTAGAGGGTCCGACTGACCAGGAAGGCACAGCCTCATATTTACTTACTGTGAAAAACTCACGTCATAGATTTATTTTAGTGAGGTTTCGACTGAATTTTATCCCTTGTATGTTGGAATATCCATCAGGAATCTACTCCATACATGATCTCTCTCCTTGTCCGAGTGACGGTGTTTCCACACAATCAAATTTACACATCTTTTTCTTTTGGAATTTTTATGTGGAACACCGTAAGAGATTCATTCGGACTCTTATGCGTAAATATAACTTCACACAATGTCGCCCAGGAATGTATTTCTTACAATCACTGCCTGATCATCTAGTCTGTTATTCCGTGGCATCCTTTTTACTTCTTTCATGGAAGACTAGGCGACAAAATAACACCCATGTATGAATTGTACATTTTATCCTGTTCATAATCAATGTTTTTATCTGCCTTTTTTAATATTTTGCACAATGATGAATGTTTATATAGTTGCTTTTTTCCATCTCTTTTACCACTTGTACATTTGTACTTTTATGATCTTATTATATAAGAATCAAATAAAGTGATTTGACTGACTGACTGACAGGTCGACTGCAATTTGAAATGGCCTCGAGTAGGCTGTGCTTTTGCCTCTTTATTATTTGCCCTTTACTCAGGTGGACTTTTAATGGTATTATCCCAAGCACAAGCTTTTGCTCCTAAAGTTTACGGTAAGCATTTGAATGTTTTGTGACATGCTGATGCTCCAAATGAATCTGAAGCCTGACAAACATAGGTGAGAAGCAGGGCCTTATCAACACATTACGTTATTGAACGCAGATTATAAGATCCTTGATGGGGTTATTGTGAATTGAAGACTGACGGTGACTCTGGGACAAATCCATATCAATTAATGTGGGTTTTTGCCCGGTCATCAATTGTACATATCACCCATTATTTGTCAGAAGCTACTGGTCACAATTGTACTAAGCAAACACCTGCTGCTATACTGCTTTTGGAAGCTAATAAGACATTTGATCTCATTAGCTGGAAATTGCTGTTTCCCATGTTAAGTTTATGACTTGCCTTCCCAGCTCGTGGGGTTGATCGCTCCTCATAATTCATTTTTCTCTGTTAGAGTAGTCATTAAGAAGCTGATGGCGGCGAGGCGGTGGCTCCTTATGACAGTGCGATCTCGAGGAATTCAGGAGTCACCCACATCGAGGATCGGCTCCGCGTTGATGAAGCAACGGCGTTGGGGCTGCGGTACGAGTTGGGACGTTGCGTCGTGGACGTCACGAGCGGTGTCCTCGGCTCCGGTGCAGGCAGCGGCCTCGCTGACGGCTTCGGAGTCGATGCGGCACAGCGTCAGCAGGCATCGGGCCTACGGTGCAAGTCAGGGCGGTGCATCGTGCTCTTCACGAGCGGTGCCCACGGCTTCGGTGCAGGTTACGGCGTCGCTCGCCGGCGTCGGTGTTGCAATTTCCTTCTGTGGCAGCTGAAACAGTAGTTCCAGATGCAGAGACAGAAGGGATGACGTCTTTGTGTCCCTGAGACTTCAGAACAGGAGGCAAGCTCAGTTTCAAGCCCTTGGAGATCTTTTTCTTCAAGCAGGTGGCAAAGCAAACAGCAAAGTCCTTTTCTCCTTTCCTGGGCAGCAAGTAGCCACTGCAGGCCAACCCCAGACAGCAAACAGCACAGGGGCAGTATTCCTCCTCAGCTTCTCCGGCTCTTCTCCTTGGCAAAGGTTCCTCTTGATTTCCCAGAAGTGATCTAAAGTTCTGGTGTCTGGGCCCCAATATTTATACCACAAAATCCTTTGTTCTCTGAAGGCAGAGAGTGTCTGTACCCAGCTAAAACCAGTTTTGTCTTCACTGGTGCAGCTTCCTGGCAGGAGGTGGAGACAGCATTGTTGAAGGCAGACCAGGCCCATGCAGGTGAAAGGAAATCTCCTCCCCCTACTCTAAATGCAGCCCAGGTCTATTCAGCCCAGCCCTGACTCGTCAGACTTCTGGAGCCTCTGCCCCTCTCCAGCCCCTGTCATCCAAAAGCCAGACATGCAATACACAAACCTAGCAGAGGCACACTGGATGGTTAGACAAGAAAATACCTACTTTCTAAAAGTGGTGTTTTCAAACACAGAATGTAAAAATCACCCTCACTAAAAGATGCATTTTTGCAATCTGAATTCAGGCATACTAAACTTTATTTTTCTACCTTGTTCCCAGGGCCAGTTATGTTTATAAGATGTTATAAACAAACTCCCCATTCTGTCCTTGCAGTAGTGAAAAAATATCAGGACATGCCACACACACTAGGGCATGTCCTATTTTTCACATACACTGCACCCTGCCCACAGGGGTACCTTGGGCCTTTCTTAGGGGTGACTAATATGTAGAAAAGGGAAGGTTTGGGGACTGGCAAGTGTGTGCACTTCCCAAGTCGACATGGCAGTCCCAGACTGCCCACAGGCTCTGTAATGGCAGGCCAGAGTCACATTTTACAGGCTGCTTCTGTGGGTGGCACAATCAGTGCTGCAGCCCACTAGCAGCATTTGATTTACAGGCCCTGGGCACACACAGTGCACTGTACTAGGGTCTGACAAGTAAACCAAATATGCCAATCATGGAATCACTAATCCATAACAACAATTTACAAGGAGCACTTGCACTTTGGCACTGAACAGCAGTGGCAAAGTGCCCAAAGCATCTAGACCAGCAAAAACGGAGTCCAACATACAGCAAAAACACAGGAGGCAAAGGCAAAAAATGTAGGGGAGACCCACGCCAATGGTGCCAGGTCTAACATATGTTATATATGAAAACATAAAATAAAAAGTTGCAAAATTAAAAGGAGCAGATGTGTTATTCATAAAATTGGAATACAGAATTACTTAAAATCTTCTGATACAGTTTTTCAGGATTGGGAAGAGTTCCAATAATCCACTCATCCAGATTGAACATATAATTGAAACCAGCCCCTGAAGGCAAAATGCTCTTGCCTGTGGACAGTTAATATGTTGCTCTCACTTGCCAACAATTTGGTGACTCTTTACACAAATTTAAAATACAAAACTATTAATATTTCTAACGGAACAACCTATTAACAGAACAGGAGGGTCCTTTAATCGATTTGCAGAAAATTAGATGTGCGTAGAAAAATGAATTCTTTGAAGTGCTAGGTGAAACAATATGATAGAAGAATATTCTGCATAAAGTGCCCATTCTGTATTTATTTTTTGGCTAAAGAAAGAGTTTGTTTCCTGCAATTTTGTGAAATACATGAAAAGGACGTGCTTACCTCTATATTTGTTATCACCATTTCTCTAAAAACGTACGCAATGGTGCAATCTTCTGACTGACATTTGACTCGAAAGTTACCATATTCCATTACATCTGGTGGATCTGGCCAGTACTGGTGGCACTTTGTCTGCAAAATAAACCACTATTTTAGATAGTGTGAAATACTTAATCATGAAATTAGACCATAAAACAGACAATGTGCTATAAATTGTAAGGATAATGTATAATGGATATGGTCCCTTCAGTATATAAAAAATGCACGTTATCTGTTTCACAACTATGTTCTCCAGTTCTGGAAGGTCACTGACCCACAGTTCTTGGGTTTGTTCTCTGTTCTGGGGCCTAACCAGTTCCTTATTCCTTGCTCTATCAATATATCTCCTGGTTCAACTGTTGCCCCTTACTACATCCAGTACTCCCTACTGCACCATAAAAAAGTCTCATGGTCTGCTCCAGCTCCTACACCTTATTCCTGCAGTAGCTTTATATCAACTACTCCATCTCGTGTCACCTACAAAATGCATTGCTACAGAAGCCTGAGCCTTAACTGGATCTTCCAGTCACTGTACCTACAGACTACACATAGTCAGCCACTCACCTTGATAGATTCTGACTCATTTTAGACATCCCTACCATAGCACAACCATAGGGTCCACCTGGGTATCCTTCACAAAGGGTCCTAAGGGTCAGTAATAAGGCACTCTTTTTTACATCTGCTCGGCCTTACAACCTATGTCTTCAATAATTGTATTCGGATGATGCAGGAAGCTTGCTTTTCATGTAGAGGGCCAATGTAGGGGAACACCATGCAAAAAAATCGAGACCACCCTTATTGGTTTACAAGGCTTACTTTAGTAATCCCATATGTTCTTTTTGTGGTAGTGTGGGTGAGCAGCTTAGGCTTATCAGAGGGGAGTGTTAAGCATGTGTTGCACACAAAGAGTCAATAAATGGTGCACACACAAGAAAAAAATCAAAGACACATTTCTAAAAATAACACAGATTTTGATATACTTTTAGACACCAAGGTCATCTGAATCAGGGAAGTACTTTCGGAGTTAGGATTCTTACAAAGAAACAGTAAAATGCTAAAAAAAAATGGTTTTGGAGGTATGAGCCTCGAATGCTGGAATGTTATCCTATGGAAGAAAAAACATAGTCTGCATACATATACTTGCAAGCGGTTGCAGAAGGTGCCCCGTAGGACTTAAGGTGCTTGGGGGAGCAAGTTTCAAAGAACCACCGGCAGTTTGGGTTTACCTGCCCTGGTGTGTCTGGGTGCAGAGGTGCTGGTCGCGATGGTAGCCTTGAGTACTACACGGTTTAGTCCAAAGTACCTGTAACATAAAGGCTTCAAGTGGAGACTTGGAAGGGGGGCTCGGCTTGTGAGGGTCTCTAGAGCAAGGGGACGCAGTTGATTTTCGTGAACCCGGGCTGTGGGGCTCGGGTGCAGAGGTGTTTGGCCAGCTGACCACTTGAGTTGGAGGCTCTCACGGTTCTCGGTCTTGACCTGCAGAGGTGAAGAAAACGGACAGCAGAGCCACTCTCGGTGTGAGCCTAGTCGGTCCCGACGTTCCTCAGTGGGCAGGTCGGTTTTGGCAGCGGTGGTGACACTCAAAAAGCCTTGGTTGCTGCATGTGCTCTTGTACCCAGGATATTAGCGCAGGGAGGCTCCTGGAGAGTCTAGTGTCTCGAAACTCACTGGGGAGACGGGGCTGACCTATTGGAACCACAGTGACCTCCACCTGGGAAGATGCTCCCTCTGTGGCCCTAATGCCAGTAAAATGAAATACCGGAGAAGTGCAGTCGGTGCCTGCAGATGCAGGAGGATAGGGGGATGGCACCTACAGTCCAAGGGCGATGCTAAGTGGTTGTTGAAGCGCTGGACAGTCCTCCTAGGGTTTGGGGAGGATGTTCAGCTTCTGGATGAGTCGGTCCCACAACTTTCGAGGTTACCAGCAGCCAGGCAGGATTTGCCACCAATTCCAGAGCAATGTCCTCTGTTCTTGCAGTGTGAGCTCTTGTTTGTCCTTCTTTTGTTCCCTGGTAGACGATCTGAAGCTCTGGTATTGGGGGGATCCCTAAATACTGAATTTAGGGGCATTTTGGGGAGTGTAGGGCAGTAGCCAATGGGCTACCTATCCCTGGGATTTCTACACTCACTATGTGACCACTTCCTGCAAGAAGCGAGCATAATCTTGACCCAGAGTTACTAGTTTCACCAAAACCCAGAGGGTGAAACCCTTCAACTGTCCACTTCAGGTGGCTCACCATAGGGGTGTGCCTAGCCTGTAAGTGTGACACGCCTTCTGACCATCTAATTTCCCGCCTGCTCTGTTGCCAAATGGACCCAGGGCAGAGAGTGGCGTTCCCCACGTCTGGGGGGGAGCCATGGTTGCATATCAAAGGTGATAAGAAGCTTTGAAGCCTCTGGCCTTCAGATGCTAATCTGCTAGCCATCCTGCTGGAGGAGGTGTGATCACAGTCTGCCAGACGGGCATTATTCGTGGCCTCAGACAGCACAGGCTCTCACCTGCAGGGGGTCAGAAACTCATCTGTGGTGGCAGGCTGTAAGATACCAGTCAGCCTGCACACTCTGTGACTAGTAGGCTTTCACAGGGTACCTCTAAGGTGCCCTATGGGTGCATGTCATATTAAATCCGATGCTGGCATCAGTACGGATTTAATAAGACAAGATGTTTGATTTCAAACTTCAGTATTTTCAGTGAAGTCAATATGTAGCTCGGTAACTCGCAATGACGAGTGCCCAGTAAATGCCTAAAGATGGCTTCCTGATCACTTGCACTGCTTAGCAATGGAACTAGACATTACAGGGACGCATCTACTCATGCAGAGGTGCCCTCACATGTAATATAATGCACCCTGCCTTAGGGCTCTAAGGTCTGCTGTAGGGGTGACTTACATATAATACATGCAGTGTACAGGGGCATGGCACACAGTGAGTGAGTGTGCCATGTTGTGTTTTCAGAATGGTTTGTACCATTTCACGGATCCTGCAATGGCAGTCTGCATACAGATTGTGTGTGGGTCCTTAGGGTGCCTTATATATGCTGCAGACCTTAGGGACCCTCTTAAGTACCTATGCCCTGGGTACCAGGGGTACCATTTACTAGGGAGTTACAGGGGTGCTAAAGTCCTTGCCAATTGGATTACAATTGAACATTGGCACTTGGTTAGCACTACCAATCAACATCAGTTCCAGTGAGAAAAAAGTGGGGGTGACCATGTCAAAAAGTGGTACTTTTCTACAGATGAGAGCGAGTCAAGCTAGTTTTCCAATTTAGCAGCGATCTTAGCAATCATTGATATCCCTCAAATTAGATCAAGTATGCCACAAGCCAGTAAGTGGATACAAAACCAACGCAACTCCTGCATGGCCAAAGTAATCAAGGCAAGCTATCTGGACATTTTTGGAAAATACCAGTTTCATGCAAAGAAAACACTAGGGCTGAATGGCGTTTCTCAATGGCCTGAACAACTAGTGTAAGAACACACTTAGTAACAGTACTGACAAGTTAAGGACTGAGTACAACCACTGATTCTATCAGGAAAAAGAGCTGCACTTTGCCTTTTTGCATCAAATACAGCATATGAGTCCAGAAAGTATAATACAATATTTAAATAAGGTGATAACATTAAGCAGCTAAGCTAAAAACTCTAATGTCTAAGAGCTGTGCCAAATCATTTCTAATAAAGTAAAGTGTGTCTTCCCATGATTTAGCCCACATAACGTTATTACTAAAATGATTAAAAACCCAACAGATAATTAGCTTTAAATAACACAACACTGTTTCCATTATTTATTGTCAAAGTCTGAAAAGTTACTGTTACTAAGCAACAAGCCCACTAGAGTATGTGTATCCTTTAAAAGAAAGCAACAATGCCTTAGCAGCTGGACTAAGCAGGCAATAGAGACAGGATTCCATTACAAAAATATTCTTTATTACTGTATTTAGTTCTTCAGTAGCAGGCTGCATCTCTGGCTTCAGTCACTTACCATTGGACCACAGAGTGCATTCTATTCTCAGTCGTCCATATGCACAAGTTACTAACTTGTGTAACGATATATCTGTAAGAGACAGTAGTTAGTGACAGATTCCTTACCTTAGAATATCCCCAGGCGTCAGGCTGGATCCGGAAAGTTTTGCGTAGCAGTACCCTTGCGCGTCGGTAGGCGGCGTCGTGCGGCTCCGCGTCCGTCGTCGGTGTCGGGACCGCCGGGATGACGTCGCGGGCAGTACTTAGACGCCACCCCTGCGCGCGGACGTCAGTTCTGTACACGACTTTCCGCGCCAGGCACGCAGAGCCATGCAAGAAGCTGACATAGGTGTCTGAAAAATACTAGGGTCCTGAAAGGGATGTCCTTAACCCTAGAAATCAGTTCGCAGAACGGGGAGGATGGGTGGGGCGGTAGGAATCTGTCACTAACTACTGTCTCTTACAGATATATCGTTACACAAGTTAGTAACTTGTGCATCTGAAAGAGACACGTTAGTGACGGATTCCTTACCTTAGAATAGATACCCCAGCAATACCAACCCCGGTGGTGGGTCTGCGAACAAAGATCAGACAAGGAAGTCCCGGAGGACAGAACGGCCAAAGAAGCCGTCCCTCCGGACCTGACTGTCAAGGCAGTAATGCTTGGTAAACGTGTGCAGCGAGGCCCACGTAGCTGCCTGACAGATATCCTGCAGCGGAACACCGTGGCCTAAAGCAGTGGTAGCAGCCGTTGCCCTGGTGGAATGGGCACGCAGCCCAACAGGAGGCTCCTTCTTAGCCAAAGAATAGCAGGCTTTGATACACAAGGTTACCCAGCGGGAGATGGTTCTCTTGTGCACCGCCCGACCTTTTTTGGCGCTCACGTAGCCAACAAAGAGCTGGTCATCCACCCGGAAGTGTTGTGTGCGGTTGATATAAAAGGAAAGCGCACGTTTTGGGTCCAGACGGTGGAGCCTCTCTTCCTCTCTGAGCGGAGGTGATGGCCACCAGAAAGGCTGTCTTCAGAGTCAGAAGACGAAGAGGACAGTTATGTAGAGGCTCAAAGGGAGCGCACATGAGAAAGTTAAGAACCAAGTTCAAGTCCCACTGAGGCATCACAAACGGAACAGGAGGGAAGAGGTGTGTAATGCCTTTTAGGAACCTGTTAACAACAGGGGACTTGAAAAGGGAGGGCTGATCAGGAAGCCTGAGGAAGGCCGAAATGGCACAAAGATAGCCCTTGATGGTACCCAGGGCAGAACCCTGTTGGGCCAGAGAAAGAAGGAACAGAAGAACCTCAGAAAGAGGGGCAGAGAGGGGATTCACAGCCTTTGCTGTGCACCATGCCACAAACTTGTTCCACCTGCAGGCGTATACCACCTTAGTGGAGGGACGCCTGGCTGCCAGAATCACATCACAAACTTCGGGAGGCAAGTCGAAGGGAATCAACTGCTGCCGCTCAATCTCCACGCAAGAAGGTGGAGACTGGACAGGTTCGGGTGGAGGACCGTCCCCTGCTGCTGCGACAGAAGATCCTCCCGAAGAGGCAGACGGATCGGGGGATCGACGCTCATACTGAGTAGCTCGGGATACCAAACTCTTCGAGCCCAGTCCGGAGCCACAAGGATGACTTGGGCCCGGTCGCGCCGAATCTTCTTCAACACTCTGGGTAGAAGTGGTATAGGCGGAAAGGCGTACAACAGACCGCAACTCCACTCGCGACGAAAAGCGTCGCCAAGCGAGTGCCGCCTTGAAAATTCCAACGCGCACAACTGCTGACATTGCGCGTTCTCTTCGGTGGCGAATAGATCTAACCAAGGCTCTCACCACTGTAGAAAGAGTCCTTGCGCCACTTCCGAGTGAAGACGCCATTCGTGATCCATCATGCACCTGCGGCTGAGTTCGTCCGCCCTGGCGTTCAGGGAACCTGCCAGGTGTTGAACCATCAGGAACATGCCCTGATGTTCCAGCCATGTCCAGAGGCGCAGAGCCTCCTGACAGAGGGTCCACGACCCCACCCCGCCTTGTTTGTTGCAGTACCACATGGCGGTGGTGTTGTCTGTGAACACCTGCACTACCTTCCCTTTGACAGAGGGAAGGAATGCCTTGAGTGCAAGTCGGAGCTCCAGAAGGTTGATATGGAGCCGGGACTCCGCCGGAGACCAGAGGCCTCTGATCTCCGCCTCTCCCATGTGACCGCCCCATCCCAGAAGGGACGCGTCCGTCACAACTGTGTGCTCTGGCTGGGGAAGGGAGAGGGATCTGCCCATGACCCATTGCCGGTTCGAGAGCCACCACTGCAACTGTTTTGCAGTCCCCTCCGAGATCTGGACGTGATCGGACAGGTTGCCCTGGTGCTGCGCCCACTGGAACTTCAGGTCCCACTGCAGAGCCCGCATATGCCATCTGGCATGTTCGACCAGCAGGATGCAGGAGGCCATGAGGCCCAGCAGCCTCAGGGTCATCCGTACAGAAACCCAGGATAAAGGCTGAAAGATCGGAATCATAGCCTGAATATCCCGGACTCGCCGTTCGGGAGGATAGGCCCGAAACTGCGTTGTGTCCAGAACTGCTCCGATGAAAAGGAGCTGTGGAGAAGGAATCAGATGCGACTTCGGCACATTGATGGAGAACCCCAGCGAGTGCAGGAGTTCGGCCGCAGTCTGGAGGTGGGAGACGACTGCCTGGGACGAGCCCGCCTTCAGCATCCAGTCGTCGAGGTAGGGGAAGACTGGAACCCCTGCCCGGCGCAGATGAGCTGCGACCACCGCCATCACTTTCGTGAACACCCGAGGGGCACTGGTAAGGCCAAAGGGGAGCACGGTGAACTGAAAATGCTCGAGGCCTACCGTAAACCGCAGGTAACGCCGATGGGCCGGCAGGACGGGGATGTGGAAATAAGCGTCCTGTAAGTCCAACGCTACCAACCAGTCTCCAGGGTCGAGGGCAGTCAAGACCTGAGCTAGGGTGAGCATCTTGAACTTCTCCTTCCGGAGGAAGCGATTGACGTTCCGGAGGTCCAAGATAGGACGCATGTCCTCCTTGTCCTTTTTGGGCACCAGAAAGTAGTGGGAGTAGCAACCACGTCCTACTTCAGGGGTCGGAACATGCTCGATGGCCCTCTTGGCCAAGAGGGCCTTGCCTTCCTTCTGCAGAAGCACCAAGTGATCCCCTGACATGCGGTGGAATTGAGGTGGCATGGCTGGGGGGGTGGTCTCGAAGGAAAGGGAGTAGCCCCTTCGGACAATGTCCAAGACCCACCTGTCCGAGGCACGCCAGTGGTGAAGGTGATGGCGGACCCTGCCCCCTACTGGCGTGCTGTGCACCTGAAAGGAAGGACTAGGAGGGCTTGGAGGCCGCGGACGGGGCGGGGTTGGTGGCCTGACCCGCACGCTGGTTGCCTGACCCGCCACGGCGGGAGCCACGTCCTCGGCCACGCGAAGACGTTTGCTGCGCGGGCCGGTGGCTGGGCAGCGGACGTGACTGGGCGCCCCTTCCGTGGCCATGAAAGGGGCGAAAAGCAGAGGTTAGCGGAGGGCGCACAGCAGAAAGGCCCAGGGACTTGGAAGTAGCCCGTGAGTCCTTAAAACGCTCCAGCGCATGGTCTGCTTTGGTACCAAAAAGACCGACTCCATCAAAGGGCATGTCCATTAGTGTGTTTTGGACATCACCCGAGAAACCAGTTGTCCTCAGCCAGGCGTGGCGACGCAGCGCCACTGTCGTTGCAAGCGATCTGCCCAGCGAGTTGGCGGTATCAAGGCCACAACGGATGGTGTACTTTGCCGCATCCCTTCCTTCCGCAATGGCGCGGGAAAGCAGTGTCTGGACCTCCTCAGGACACTGGGGCAAAACGAGCGCCACCGAATCCCACAGAGAGTGGGAGTATCGGCCCAAAAGGCAAGCGGTGTTGACGGACCGCAAGCCAGCACTGGAGGAAGAAAAGGCCTTCTTCCCAAATTGATCCAGGCGTTTGGATTCCCTATCCGGAGGGGCGGTAGGGAAGGCGGTTTCGGAGGCAGAGGCTTGGACAACCAAGCTCTCGGGGGTGGGATGTTGAGAGAGAAACAAGGGGTCGCCCGGAGCAGGGCGATGGCGTCGGGCCACGTTCCTATCCACAGGAGCCCCTGTGGCGGGCTTGGACCAGGTGCCCAAAAGAACGTCAGAAAGTGCATCATTAAACGGCAGCAATGGCTCCGAGGAGGTAGCTTCCGGCTGAAGCACTTCCGTCAGGAGGTTAGTCCTGACAGCCACTGTAGGCAATTGGAGGTGTAAGGCTCCAGCTGCTCTACGCAACACCGTTGCGAAATTTGCTCCCTCCTCCGTAGCCACGGAAGGAGGAGACAGCATGCCAGTGTCAGGGGAAGTGTCCAGACCACTGGCATCCCCAAGTTCCTCTGCCCAGTCCTGATCATAGTCACACTGCTGTGTGAGAGGGTCATCCGACCCCTCCCAGCTCTCCTGGTCCTCCTCAGGTTGAAAATAAGGAGGAGGAGGGACGTCCGGGTCCCAAGGTCTCATTGGCGCCGGAGCCGGCGTCGGGCGACGTCGGTCCGACGCCGCGTCCGAATCCGGAGATAACTGGGGAACGACGCCGCCCGGAGCCCCGGGCGGCGTCAGGAACGGCACCGGGGACATCGGCGGAGGCGTGGTTAGGTCAACCGGCGTCGATGGGGGTTGCGGTACCACCGGAGCAGGGATCGAGGCCGGGGCCGAAGCCGGGGCCGGAAGCGAGGCTGGTGAGACAGGCGGCGCCGGGACCGGAGTCGTCGGCGGCGCCGGGGCAATCCCATTATGGCCCGCGGGGCCCGAAGGCGCACCGGAGGGGCCTTGAGGCCCGAAGAGGCGGGCCATGGCCGACAGGAATTCCTGTATCTCGGCCGGAGTCGCCCCCGAACCCGGGAAGGACGGGTAATGCGGGGGCGGCTCCACAGGCACATCCGGAGCCGCGGGGGCGGGGACGGTGCCGACAGGGGCCTCAGCCGAGTCGCGAGACCGGCGAGGCGAAGTCTTAGAGCGATGGTGCTTCTTAGACTTTTTGTGCTTCGACTTACCCGAGGAGTGCGAAGACTTGGACTCCGATGACCGGCGAGGACTCCGCGACCGGCCCCTCGACCTCTCACGTGACCGGGGCTTGGTGCGGCGCGGAGCCGACTGCCGGACCTCGAGGAGCTTTCGAGACCGCTCTCGCAAAGCCGTCGGGTGCAAGGCTCGGCAGTCGGAACACGACTTTGTGTCGTGGTCGCGGCCGAGACAGTAGAGACACTCTAAGTGCGGGTCTCTGATCGACATCATTCGACCACAGGCGTCGCATGGCTTGAAGCCGGGCATCCCTACCGACACCGTGGAGCCGAGATGACTCGAAGAAAACAGTGAAAAATCACCAAAAAGTTAGTCAAAAAATGACTAGGGCACTGCTCTTCCCGGATCTGCGCTTACTGGCGGGGAAAAAAGAAGAACTGACGTCAGCGCGCAGGGGCGGCGTCTAAGTACTGCCCGCGACGTCATCCCGGCGGTCCCGACGCCGACGACGGACGCGGAGCCGCACGACGCCGCCTACCGACGCGCAAGGGTACTGCTACGCAAAACTTTCCGGATCCAGCCTGACGCCTGGGGATATTCTAAGGTAAGGAATCTGTCACTAACGTGTCTCTTTCAGATACAATCAATACTGTGTTTAAATGTGAATCGCACGCAAGGTAAATATTGTCTTTGTGAAAAGACACAATACAACCCTAACCACATAAAATCAAGTAGAGCTACAGCTTTTTTCTTTTTGATAAATATGTTTTAGATCAGCTATGGTTAAATAAAATCAGATCATCACTGATAAATGTTTTAAGGGTCTTAATCTCTTAATGACGAGTCTTCTCACCTTTTATTATTTGTACATGTGTATGCTTTAACAAGTGATAATAAACACAGCTGTATGTTACTTTTTGCAACTTTGCACACCAGAAGCGCAGAGCCACTAAGTACACTTACCACTGATGTGGAAAACTAGGGCCCTGAAAGGGAAAACCCTGTTCCTAGAATCTGTTCGCAGATTGGGGAGGATGGGTGGGTCGGAAAGGAATCTGTGGCTAGATAGAGTCTCTACTAGATAAGGCATTACCAAAGGTAAGTCATTTGTCTATCTGATAGAGACTTCTAGCTGAAGATTCCTTACCTTAGATTAGATACCCAAGCAATACCTCCCCAGAGGTGGGTCTGTGGACCAATTTCACACGAGGAAGTCCTGCAGGACTGAACGGGTAAAATGCCCATCTCTACGTACCTGACTGCCAAGACAGTAATGTTTGGTGAACGTGTGCAATGGGGCCCATGTTGCTGCTTGGCAGATATCCAGGACCGAAACTCTGAGTTAATGCAGTGGCTGCAGCTTTAGCTCTGGTGGAATAAGCATGCCAACCCCCAGGGGGTTGCTTCTTGGCCAATGAGTACCAGATTTTGATGCAGAGCATGATCCATCAGGATATGGTCCGCTTCTGCACAGCCTGTCCTTTCCTTGCTCCGACATACCCCACAAAGAGTTAGCCATCCACCTGAACTGCTTTCAAGCTGTCAAGATACAACAACAATGCTCTTTTGGATCCAGGCGGAGCATAAAAAGTATGCAGAGTGACGGTTTGGCCAACATGAAATGGAGTGACCACTTTCTGAAGAAAGGAAGCTCTTGTACAAAGTACCAGTTTGTCTGGGTAGATGTTAAGATAAGGAGCCTTGAATAGCAATGCCTGAAGCTCACTGACACTCTGGGAAGATGTGACTGCTACCAGGACGACCATCTTGATGATAAGGAACCTGAGTGGACAATTGTGCAGAAGCTCAAAGGGAGGGCACATAGGAAAGGTGAGGACGAGATTGAGATCCCACTGGGGCATAACGTATGGAGTGGGAAGGAACATATGTTGCAAACCTTTAAATGTACAATAGAGTACTGGAAAAGGGAAGGTTGGTCAGGCAACTGAAGAAAAGCAGAAATTGCAGATAGATATCCCTTAAAAGTACCCAGAGCAAAGCTCTTCTGGGCAAGAGAAACAACAAACAGGAGAACCTGAGAAAGGGGGGAGAAAGGGGATCAATGAACACCATGCCACAAATCTAGCCCAACGGCAGGTGTAAACCGTCTTTGGTAGAGGGACACCTGGCTGCCAAGATAACATTACAGACTTCAGAGGGGGAAGGTCGAAGGCTGTCAACTGTCACAGCTCAATCTCTACACAAGAAGGCGAAGCGTTGACAGGTTCGGGTGGATAACTTTGCCCTTCTCCTGCGACAGAAGATCCTCCCGAAGGGGCAGCCTGATCGATGGACCGATGGCCATGCTAAACAGTTTGGGATACCAGACTCTCGGTGCTCAGTCTGGAGCCACAAGGATGACTTGGGCCCGGTCGTTCCTGATGTTCTTGAGAACTCTGGGCAGGAGTGATTTGGGCGGAAAGACATACAGGAGCCCTGAGCTCCACTCGAGAGGAAAAGCGTCTCCGAGTAAGAGGCACCTTGGAAACTTGGAAACCCAGTGCACAAAATTGCTGTCAATGTGCATTCTCTTCAGTGGCGAACAGATCTAACCAAGGCTCTCTCCATTGCTAAAATAGACCTTGCACCACCTCCGGATGAAGATGCAATTAGTGATCCGTTAGGCTCCTTCGGCTGAGTTTGTCCACTCTGGCGTTCAGAGAACCCGTTAGATGTTGAACCACCAGGAATATGCCCTGCTGTTCCAGCAATGTCCAGAGACGCACCCCACCCTGCTTCCAGTACCACATGGTTATGATGTTGTCCATGAACACCTGCACTAATCTTCCCTAAATGGAGGATAGTAAGGCTTTCAATGCCAATCGGATCACTCGGAGCTCCAACTGGTCTCTGGTGGAATCATGACTCCACATCTACCTGAGGCCTCTGATTGCCACCTGTTCCAGATGGCCACCTCATCCCAGGAGTGACGCATCTGTCACTACTGTAAGATATGGATAGAGAAGGAAGAGGTGTCTGCCGCTGACCCATTTGTGGTTCGTAAGCCACCACCGAAGTTAACTCTGAGATCTGGACCATTTTGGAGAGATTGCCCTGATGCTGCGCCCATTGGACCTTCAGGTCCCACTGCAGAGCCCGCATATGTCAATGGGCATGACTCACAAGCAGGATGCAGAAGGTCATGAGGCCCACCAGTCTCAGAATCAGTCTCATCGAAATCCAAGATAGAGGCTGAAACATCGGTATCATACCTCGAAAAGCCTTGACTTGATATTCCAGAGGATAGGCCGAAACTGAACCGTGTCCAGAACAGCTCCGATGAGAGGGAGCGTCTGAGAGGGTGTCAGGTGTGACTTCAGCACGTTCATAGTGAACCCCAGTGAATGCAGGAGGCCCGCTGCAGTCTGGAGGTGGGAGACGACAGCCTGGGGCGAGCCTTCAACAGCCAGCTGTTGAGTTAGGGAAAGACAGGCACCCTTGATCTCTACAGATGAGCTAGAACCACCACCATCCCCTTGGTGAACACCTGAGGGGCGATGATGAGGCCAAAAGAGAGCACAGCATACTGAAAATGCTCGTGGTCCACAGTGAACCACAGGAAGCTCCTGTGGGCAGGCAGGGTGGGAATGTGAAAGCTGGCGTCCTGCAAGTCCACAGCTACCATCCAGGGTCCAGGGCAAACAGGAGCTGAGACCTCCATCCTTTTTGGGCACCAGAAAGTAGCGGGAATAGCAACCATGGCAAAATTCTGGCCCGGCACTCTCTCTATGGCTCCTTTGGCCAAAAGAGCCATCACTTCCTGGTTGAAAAGAGATAGGTGGTCCTCCGTCAGCCTGTTGTAAGTGGATGGCATGGAGTGAGGGGTAGTCTTGAAGGGGAGGGAGTAGCCAATTCGGATAATCTGCAAAACCCACCTGTCTGATGTTATGGACTGTGTAATACAAAAGGTATGCAGTTCCTGGGGGGAGGGAAGGAAGGGTGAATCTAGGCAAGAGCCTTCACACGCCCATGTGGGTGTCATGCTTCATCATAGGCAGCTCCTCATTGGGCTGATGCTGCAATGCCCAACAGGCCTCTCGAGGGGGCTCTTTGCTGGAGGTCTTCTGAGCAAGAGATGCCGATGTGAGGTGTAGGGTGGAGGTGCTCTAGGTGTAGATTGGTGTAATGTTAATTTGTGGTTTCAAAAATAGCTAAGTGATACCCAATTAAATGTAATAGGTGGGAATCTCTTGTTATGATTAAAAGGTAATGGGTGGCTGAATGTCAAAGTAATGGTCCTATCCAGCTCATAAAACAGTGTGTGCGTAGGTCAACATGTTTCTTGCCTCAAGTGTCCCTATCGATCTGGGCAATTCTTCAGGACCGAAAAATGAAACCTAAACTGCTTGTGGTTGGGGAAAATGTGTGTAGCATTAGCAAAAGGTACCCCAATAATACAGCCAAACCCTCACAGTAAAGTATACCTGGGGATATCTAAAACTCAACCTAAGTTCGGTAAGCTATTGACCACTTGGGTGATGGCAGAGACCACGCTAGCTGTGGAGCACAAGTTACTAACTTGTGTAACGATATATCTGTAAGAGACAGTAGTTAGTGACAGATTCCTTACCTTAGAATATCCCCAGGCGTCAGGCTGGATCCGGAAAGTTTTTGCGTAGCGGTGGTGTTGTCTGTGAACACCTGCACTACCTTCCCTTTGACAGAGGGAAGGAATGCCTTGAGTGCAAGTCGGATCGCCCGGAGCTCCAGAATGTTGATATGGAGCGGGGACTCCGCCGGAGACCAGAGGCCTCTGATCTCCGCCTCTCCCATGTGACCGCCCCATCCCAGAAGGGACGCGTCCGTCACGACTGTGTGCTCTGGCTGGGGAAGGGAGAGGGATCTGCCCATGACCCATTGCCGGTTCGAGAGCCACCACTGCAACTGTTTTGCAGTCCCCTCCGAGATCTGGACGTGATCGGACAGGTTGCCCTGGTGCTGCGCCCACTGGAACTTCAGGTCCCACTGCAGAGCCCGCATATGCATCTGGCATGTTCGACCAGCAGGATGCAGGAGGCCATGAGGCCCAGCAGCCTCAGGGTCATCCGTACCGAAACCCAGGATAGAGGCCGAAAGATCGGAATCATAGGCTGAATATCCCGGACTCGCCGTTCGGGAGGATAGACCCGAAACTGCGTCGTGTCCAGAACAGCTCCGATGAAAAGGAGCTGTGGAGAAGGAATCAGGTGCGACTTCGGCACGTTGATGGAGAACCCCAGCGAGTGCAGGAGTTCGGCCGTAGTCTGGAGGTGGGAGACGACTGTCTGGGACGAGCCCGCCTTCAGCAGCCAGTCGTCGAGGTAGGGGAAGACTGGAACCCCTGCCCGGCGCAGATGAGCTGCGACCACCACCATCACTTTCGTGAACACCCGAGGGGTGCTGGTAAGGCCAAAAGGGAGCACGGTGAACTGAAAATGCTCGAGGCCTACCGTGAACCGCAGGTAACGCCGGTGGGCCGGCAGGACGGGGATGTGGAAATATGCGTCCTGCAAGTCCAACGCTACCATCCAGTCTCCAGGGTCGAGGGCAGTCAAGACCTGAGCTAGGGTGAGCATCTTGAACTTCTCCTTCCGGAGGAAGCGATTGATGTTCCGGAGGTCCAAGAAAGGACGCATGTCCTCCTTGTCCTTTTTGGGCACCAGAAAGTAGTGGGAGTAGCAACCACGTCCTACTTCTGGGGTCGGAACGCACTCGATGGCCCTCTTGGCCAAGAGGGCCGCAACTTCCTTCTGAAGAAGCACCAAGTGATCCCCTGACATGCGGTGGAATTGAGGTGGCATGGCTGGGGGGATGGTCTCGAAGGGGAGGGAGTAGCCCCTTCGGACAATGTCCAAGACCCACTTGTCCGAGGTGATGGCACGCCAGTGGTGAAGGTGATGGCAGACCCTGCCCCCTACTGGCGTGCTGTGCACCTGAAAAGAAGGACTAGGAGGGCTTGGAGGCCGCGGACGGGGCGGGGTTGGTGGCCTGACCCGCACGCTGGTTGCCTGACCCGCCACGGCGGGAGCCACGTCCTCGGCCACGCGAAGACGTTTGCTGCGCGGGCCGGTGGCTGGGCAGCGGACATGACTGGGCGCCCCTTCCGTGGCCACGAAAGGGGTGAAAAGCAGACGGCTGCGGAGGGCGTACAGCAGAAAGGCCCAGGGACTTGGCCGTAGCCCGCGAGTCCTTAAAGCGCTCCAGCGCATGGTCTGCCTTGTTCCCAAAAAGACCGACCCCATCAAAGGGCATGTCCATAAGAGTGTTTTGGACATCACCCGAGAAACCAGTGGTTCTCAGCCAGGCGTGACGGCGCAGCGCCACTGTCGTCGCAAGCGATCTGCCTAGCGAGTCGGCGGTATCAAGGCCACATCTGATGGTGTACTTTGCCGCATCTCTTCCCTCCGCAATGGTGCGGGAAAGCAGTGTCTGGACCTCCTCAGGACACTGGGGCAGAACTTGCGCCACCGAGTCCCACAAGGAGTGGGAATATCGGCCCAAGAGGCAAGTGGTGTTGACGGACCGCAAGCCAGCACTGGAGGAAGAAAAGACCTTCTTCCCAAATTGATCCAGGCGTTTGGATTCCCTTTCCGGGGAGCGGTAGGGAAGGCGCTTTGGGAAGCAGAGGCTTGGACCACCAAGCTCTCAGGGGTGGGGTGTTGGGAGAGGAACAGGGGGTCGCCCGGAGCAGGGCGATGGCGTCGGGCCACGTTCCTATCCACAGGAGCCCCTGTGGTGGGCTTGGACCAGGTGCCCAAAAGAACGTCTGAAAGCGCCTCGTTAAACGGCAGCAGTGGCTCCGAGGAGGTAGCCGCCGGCTGAAGCACTTCCGTCAGGATGTTAGTCCTGACAGCCACTGTAGGCAACTGGAGGTGTAAGGCCCCAGCTGCTCTACGCAACACCGTTGCAAAGTTTGCTCCTTCCTCCGTTGCCACGGAAGGAGGAGACAGCATGCCAGAGTCAGGGAAGGTGTCCAGACCACTGGCATCCCCAAGTTCCTCAGCCCAGTCCTGATCAAACTCACATTGCTGTGTGAGAGGGTCATCAGACCCCTCCCAGTTCTCTTCGTCCTCCAATTCTGGTTCAAAGTAAGGAGGAGGGACATGTGGGACCCAAGGTCTCATCGGCGCCGGAGCCGGCGTCGAGCGACGTCGGTCCGGCGCCGTGTCCGGATCCGGAGAGAACCGGGGAACGACGCCGCCCGGAGCCCCGGGCGGCATCGGGAACTGCACCGGAGAGATCGGCGCCGGTGGAGGTGTCGTCAGGTCAACCGGCGTCGATCGGGGTTGTGGCAGCACCGGAGCCGGGGTCGAGGCCGGGGCCGGAGCCGGGACCGAGGCTGGTGTGACAGGCGGCGCCGGAGAAACCCCATCAGGGCCCGCGGGGCCCGAAGGCGCACCGGGGGGACCTTGAGGCCCGAAGAGGCGGGCCATGGCCGACAGGAACTCCTGTATCTCGGCCGGAGTCGCCGCCGAACCCGGATAAGGTGGGTAATGTGACGGCGGCTCCACAGGCACTCCCGGAGCCGGGGGGACGGTGCCGACAGGACCCTCAGCCGAGTCGCGAGACCGGCGAGGGGAAGTCGTCGAGCGATGACACTTTTTCGACTTATGCTTCGACTTACCGGAGTAGTGCGAAGACTTGGACCCCGACGACCGATGAGGACTCCGCGACCGGCCCCTCGACCTCTCGCGTGACCGGGGCTTGGCGTGGCGCGGAGCCGACTGCCGGACCTCGAGGAGCTTTCGAGACCTCTCTCGCAAAGCCTTCGGATGCAAGGCCCGGCAGTCGGGGCACGACTTGGTGTCGTGGTCGCGGCCGAGGCAGTAGAGACAATCCTGATGCGGGTCTGTGATCGACATCATTCGACCACAGGCGTCGCATGGCTTGAAGCCGGGCATCCCTACCGACACCTTCGGAGTCGAGTGACTTCGAGAAAACAGTGAAAAATCACCAGAAAACTTAGTCAAAAAATGACTAGGGCACTGCTCTTCCCGGATCTGCGCTTACTGGCGCGGAAAAAGAAAGAACTGACGTCAGCGCGCAGGGGCGGCGTCTAAGTACTGCCCGCGACGTCATCCCGGCGATCCCGACGCCCACGACAAACGCGGAGCCGTACGACGCCGCCTACCGACGCGCAAGGGTACTGCTACGCAAAAACTTTCCGGATCCAGCCTGACGCCTGGGGATCTTCTAAGGTAAGGAATCTGTCACTAACGTGTCTCTTTCAGATACATAAGGTTTCCAGTGCACTGATTAACCAGCAACCTGCCCCTTCTCTGCCACCCGATGTTTTGGACTGCCAGTGGGGCAGATAATGGTGAATCCTGCCACCGACTGAGTGCCCATGATGATACGTGGGAAGACTAGGATGGTTTGGATGCTGCGGTGCAGAGGCATTGGTGGACTGATCCGAACACTGGCCACCCGACTCATTGGGCCGATTGGAACCGCAGCCATGCAGAGGCTGGAGAGCTTGAGCAACGATGTAGCTGGGCAGGTAAAGACGTGATTGAACGCCCCTTCCCTGGCCACGAAAGGAGTGAAAAGTGGATTGAGGGTGACAAGGGCCAGAAAGGCCCAAGGGCCTGGCCGTAGCCCTGCTGTCCTTAAAGCACTCCAGCACCAAATCTGCCTTGTTTACGAAAAGGCGGGAACAATCAAAGGGCATGTCCATGAGTGAGGACTGGACATCCCCAGAAAAGCAAGTCGTGCTCAACCAAGTGTGGCGTCGCAAGGCCACTGTCGACAAAACCGCTCTGCCTAGTGAGTCAGTGATGTCAAGTCACTAGCAGTTGGTAAACTTCAGTGCATCCCTCCCATCGTCAATAGCTTAGGAGAACCCGGGCCTCATCCGGGATTATTGGCGGTGCTTGCGCAATGTATCCCACAGCACGTGGGAATATCGGCTCAAAAGGCATGCGTGGTTCACAGACCGCAGTGCCAGGCTGGTGGAAGAAAACACATTCTTTCTAAGATTGTCCAGCCTCTTGGATTTACTGTCCAGGGGTGCTGTAGAGAAAGAACCAAAATGTAACTGGGATGTGGAGGCTTGGACCACCAAGCTCTCCAAGGTAGAGTGTTGGGTGAGGAAATTTGGGTCCCCTGGAGCGGGGCAGTGGTGGCGGGCAATTGTTCTGTTCACAGGAGCCCCTGCATTGGGCTTGGACCAAGACCCAAGCAGTACGTCAGTAAGTGACTCATTGAAAGGGAGAATCAGTTCCTATGGGGACACTCCTGCCTGAAGCACTTCCGTCAAGACATTAATCTTGACTGCCATCGAGGGCAAGCTAAGGTCCAGGACCTCAGCTGCCCTCCACACCAACACTGCAAAAGAAGCTCCCTCCTCCGTAGCCACGCAGGGGGAGAAAGCATGCAGGTATCTGGAGAAGTATTCAGTTCACTGGCGTCACCCAGATCCTAGGCCCAATCCAGTTGTTCGTCATATGGCTGGTATTCTTCAGAGTTCAGCGACCCCTCCCAATCCTACCCAAGTCATAGCCTGTAAGAATATGCTCAGGCTCTGGCTCAGAAGGCATATCTCCGATTGGCGCCGGATGACGTCCCTCCGGCTCCGTGTGGGAGTCGGGGATGAGAATAGGGATGGCTCCATTGGGAGGGTCGGCCTCAAGATCGGGAAAGGTCGAGGAGGCACGACTGGCACCGACCAGGATTATCCATCTGTGGATCCTACTGGCCCAACTGGCACCGGAGCCGTAGGCGTGGGTCCAATAGGGGCTGCTCCTGAACCCATGGAGTCCGAAGGTGTGTCGGATGGAACGGGACGTCCAAAGATGAGGAGCATGACCTCATAAAATTCTCGCAATAGGGCGGGGATCGCTCCAGCTCCAGGAAACTCGGGGAGGTGTGGAGTCAACACAGACACTGGGTCAACCGTGGAGCCAGGCCTCAAGTTGCGTTGCTCCCTCATCTCATCGGCCAACGAACGAGTTGAAGCCAGAGCATGCTTCCATTTCTTCTGTTTATGGAACCTGGGCTTACCCAAATGGCTTGACTACTTCACATGCGACAGCGACCTCGAGCTCCGCAACCACTCCTGGGACCTTCCGCTCGACCAGGAGCATGAACGTCGCGGTGCCGCACATCGAGCTGCCATAAGTTTGAGGGATCGCTCTCTCTAGGCCTTCAAGTGCATGATGTGGCAGTCAGCGCTGACCTTCGGGTTGTGGTCCCGCTCAAGGCACCAAAGACATACAAGATGCAGGTCCGTCACTGACATCTGTCGGTGACAGGCGCCACAGGACTTTAAGCCGGCCTTTTTCAAAGACACCCATGCCCTCAAAACAGACTTTGACAAAACGTTGAGAAAACCTATTAAAAAAGTGACTAAGGGGTAGCTCTTCCCGGCTATGTGCTGGCTGGCACGGAAAGAAAAGAACTGATGTCGACGTACCTGGGTGGTGCCTAATTAGGCACCACAAATGTCACTTGTGGTGCAGACGACACCAACGTCGCCAACCGGAGCCAAATGACCCCCACCTACCGGCTCGCATCGGTGCTGCTCAAGAAGAATTTCTGGATCCAGTCGGATGACTGGGGAATATTCTAAGGTAAGGAATCGGCAGCTAGCAGTCTCTATCAGATAAAATCTTTTACAGTAATCTGCTGAGATTAAGCAACACAATATTTGTTTACAGAAGCACAAACATGCACAGTGAAAACGTGAATTTTAATACAAATATGCCTTAATGATTGCTTATATACTACGAGATATAAAATCCAACAATGTGACCTAATGTATGCTCAGATATTTCTTTAATTAATTGCAATTTCGTTTCTGTACCTTGTTAAAGCCCACCAAAGCCTTGGAATTAGTGCCCATTTGCAGTGGCGGCTGGCAGGGAACTCGGGTGGCGAAGAGGGGGGACAACAAAAAAAACACTTACCTTTTCAGAGCCACCGTCTCTCCTCAGCTTGAGTCCCTTCTCACGGCCGCCTTCTCCTCAGCTTCGGTCCCAGAAGCACACAGGCTCTCCTAAGACAATCACAACGCTGCAATGAGGTGTTGTGATTGGTCTGAGCGCCGAACGACTGGGAGCCTGTGCATGTTCCCCACCAGGCTATGTATTACAGCCTGGGTGGGAACATGTAAAGTGCACATGACTGTTTGGCCGGCCCAAGATGGCCGGCCAAGCTGTCATGGGCATTTAGTGAGCCCACCACTCCTCCCCCTGTGACCCCAGTCCCGCCCGCCCGCCCTAACCTAACCCCGTAGCAAAAAATAAAATGATTATAAGGGGTTATTTTCATTTTATTTTTCCTGCTCTGAGAGCAGTGGGGCGACGCTCCTCTGCCTTAGCGAAGGAGCAGCCCCTGCCTATTCGTAGGTTTCTGTTTATCATGTATTCCCGCATTCATTCACTTGAATTTAGAAAAAGTTTATATATTTAGCACACACATTTATCTATTTTAGCATTAAAGTCTTCAAATGAGGGAGGCGAAGCACTGATACATTGATTAGGCAATTGCCTCGCTTATTCTGAATGTCTGCTGGCTATTTTTGCACTAAACGTGTGTTAGTCTTCTATTTGTTATCATGACTGAATTTTCTTTTACAGAATCTGGTGTATAATGTGCTGGGTAACATATTTTCTTTGAGATCAGGGGCGAGCACTGGATCAGACTCCTCACTAGGACCTCAAGCACTAGATTTAAGTGAGAGATTTCACTAGGGGAACTGGGGTGTAGCATGCTCCAGCGCTGGACCTGGTGATTTGGCTGGCTAGTGTAAGCATGTTGAACCAAAGTTAGCTGAAGTCTGAGTTTAATGTACTGTACTTGCTTGTTCTGCATGTATTTTTTCGCATTGGTTGCAACGTGTTAAAAGTGCACTGAAGGTGTTGTCTGGGGAGGAGACGACGGGAAGCGAGACTAGTTGGGTAGGTAGGGACTGGAGGAGTCCAAAACCATTTGCTTGGGCAAATCTACGGCCCACAATCCACATGTTTGCACCACTGGCAACTGTCACACCCCTTATGCTGGTTGGCTCATCCATCTCTCGCCACAAGTGCCAAAACGGGCCACTACTTTTCCTGCCCTTACAGTGAGGTTCTCCTCACTGGCCAGCTGGTGTATCCACACAAAGACAGCGTATGCCTTGTTAACGTCCAGTAAGCTCAAATTGGCCTACTCATTCTGTTTGATCTCCCTCACCATCTACAACCACTAGTGTGCTGCTATGGGTGTCCACTGGTCTCGTTTCCCCAATGTGAAGAACAACTGATAGCCCTATGATCTGCACATTAGAACTTTGTGCTCTTTCCAGGCACCCACCAGGACCCATCGATATGACACACAACCCCACCACTGATCTCATATGAGCTGCAGAGCAGTCATTTTATGTAACAGGGCTTCTCAAAAAATGCCTTGCCAGTCATAAAAACAGGGACTGCCTTAGCCATGACAGAAAGTGAACCTTATACCTGAGCCACTGCATATGAGATGGCACAATCCTGTCTAATTCAGTTGACAACTTGTAATAGTGACAACTTACAACAGTCTAATTATTAGAATTCAGAGTGCTAATGTTTTTCTGACCATTTCTCAATTGCAGGTTTAAGTATTAATGTGGTTTTCTATATAATTATTTGCTATGATACTTTCCATTATCTCAGTGAAAAAATTATATATTTAAAGCCAAAGGCCTTTCAGTATGTTTTAAAAGCTCAGGACTATGTAACGTGTGTATCAACACACAGTTCCTTTGAAGGCACCAGTATCACATGGCTATCTTGCTACAATGTATATTGTGCCAACTGAAGACTGAGCTTCCTTAGCACGCAGCAGCAAAACCCTGGAAAACAGGGGAACAATGGACTACCCCCAGTATGCACCACCCTAATTCAGGCTCCTCATGCCCCCTTCTGGCAAACACAAATGGGGTAGGGATTTCACAGTGAGTGTGAAAGGGCAAGGCTAGAGGTGTAGTATTGGTGTGCTACTTCAGATGAAGCATCTGCAGCCACTTCGTGGCTCATCGGTGCAGCACGAGTGATCAATTATCACTCATGTCAACACAGATGATTGACAGAAACAATTGTTCTAAATGCACAAGTTACTAACTTGTGTAACGATATATCTGTAAGAGACAGTAGTTAGTGACAGATTCCTTACCTTAGAATATCCCCAGGCGTCAGGCTGGATCCGGAAAGTTTTTTGCGTAGCAGTACCCTTGCGCGTCGGTAGGCGGCGTCGTGCGGCTCCGCGTCCGTCGTCGGCGTCGTGATCGCCGGGATGACGTCGCGGGCAGTACTTAGGCGCCGCCCCTGCGCGCTGACGTCAGTTCTGTACACGACTTTCCGCGCCAGGAACGCAGAGCCATGCAAGAAGCTGACATAGGTGTCTGAAAAATACTAGGGCCCTGAAAGGGATGTCCTTAACCCTAGAAATCAGTTCGCAGAACGGGGAGGATGGGTGGGGCGGTAGGAATCTGTCACTAACTACTGTCTCTTACAGATATATCGTTACACAAGTTAGTAACTTGTGCATCTGAAAGAGACACGTTAGTGACAGATTCCTTACCTTAGAATAGATACCCCAGCAATACCAACCCCGGTGGTGGGTCTGCGAACAAAGATCAGACAAGGAAGTCCTGGAGGACAGAACGGCCAAAGAAGCCGTCCCTCCGGACCTGACTGTCAAGGCAGTAATGCTTTGTAAACGTGTGCAGCGAGGCCCACGTAGCTGCCTGACAGATAACCGGCAGCGGAACACCGCGGCCCAAGGCCGTGGTAGCAGCCGTTGCCCTGGTGGAATGGGCACGCAGCCCAACAGGAGGGTCCTTCTTAGCCAAAGAATAGCAGGTCTTGATGCACAAGGTAACCCAGCGGGAGATGGTTCGTTTGTGCACCGCCCGACCTTTTTGGCGCCCACGTAGCCAACAAAGAGCTGGTCATCCACCCGGAAGTGTTTTGTGCGGTCGATATAGAAGGAGAGCGCACGTTTTGGGTCCAGACGGTGGAGCCTCTCTTCCTCTCTGGACGGATGCGGAGGCGGAAAGAAGGTGGGCAAAGTGATGGTCTGCCCAATGTGGAAAGCAGTAACCACCTTTGGCAAGAAGGACGGACGCGTCCGAAGAACAACCTTGTCTGGATGAACAGACAGAAAGGGAGGTTTGCAAGATAGAGCCTGGAGCTCACTCACCCGCCGAGCGGAGGTGATGGCCACCAGAAAGGCTGTCTTCAGAGTCAGAAGACGAAGAGGACAATTATGTAGAGGCTCAAAGGGAGCGCACATTAAAAAGGTAAGAACCAAGTTCAAGTCCCACTGAGGCATTACAAACGGAACAGGAGGGAAGAGGTGTGTAATGCCTTTTAAGAACCTGTTAACAACAGGGGACTTGAAAAGGGAGGGCTGATCAGGGAGCCTGAGGAAGGCCGAGATAGCACAAAGATAACCCTTGATGGTACCCAGGGCAGAACCCTGTTGGGCCAGAGAGAGAAGGAACAGAAGGACCTCAGAAAGAGGGGCAGAAAGGGGATTCACAGCCTTTGCTGTGCACCATGCCACAAATTTGTTCCACCTGCAGGCGTATACCACCTTAGTGGAGGGACGCCTGGCTGCCAGAATCACATCACAAACTTCGGGAGGCAAGTCGAAAGGAATCAACTGCCGCCGCTCAATCTCCACGCAAGCAGGTGTAGACTGGACAGGTTCGGGTGGAGGACCGTCCCCTGCTGCTGCGACAGAAGATCCTCCCGAAGAGGCAGACGGATCGGGGGATCTACGCTCATATTGAGTAGCTCGGGATACCAAACTCTTCGAGCCCAGTCCGGAGCCACAAGAATGACTTGGGCCCAGTCGCGCCGAATCTTCTTCAACACTCTGGGTAGAAGTGGTATAGGCGGAAAGGCGTACAATAGACCGCAACTCCACTCGTGACGAAAAGCGTCGCCGAGCGAGTGCCGCCTTGGAAATTCCAACGCGCAGAACTGATGACATTGCGCGTTCTCTTCGGTGGCGAATAGATCTAACCAAGGCTCTCCCCACTGTAGAAAGAGTCCTTGCGCCACTTCCGAGTGAATACGCCATTCGTGATCCATCATGCACCTGCGGCTGAGTTCGTCCGCCCTGGCGTTCAGGGAACCTGCCAGGTGTTGAACCATCAGGAACATGCCCTGATGTTCCAGCCATGTCCAGAGGCGCAGAGCCTCCTGACAAAGGGTCCACGACCCCACCCCGCCTTGTTTGTTGCAGTACCACATGGCGGTGGTGTTGTCTGTGAACATCTGCACCACCTTCCCTTTGACAGAGGGAAGGAATGCCTTGAGTGCAAGTCGGATCGCCCGGAGCTCCAGAAGGTTGATATGGAGCCGGGACTCCGCCGGAGACCAGAGGCCTCTGATCTCCGCCTCTCCCATGTGACCGCCCCATCCCAGAAGGGACGCGTCCGTCACAACTGTGTGCTCTGGCTGGGGAAGGGAGAGGGATCTGCCCATGACCCATTGCCGGTTCGAGAGCCACCACTGCAACTGTTTTGCAGTCCCCTCCGAGATCTGGACGTGATCGGACAGGTTGCCCTGGTGCTGCGCCCACTGGAACTTCAGGTCCCACTGCAGAGCCCGCATATGCTATCTGGCATGATTGACCAGCAGGATGCAGGAGGCCATGAGGCCCAGCAGCCTCAGGGTCATCCGTACCGAAACCCAGGATAAAGGCTGAAAGATCGGAATCATAGCCTGAATATCCCGGACTCGCCGTTCGGGAGGATAGGCCCGAAACTGCGTCGTGTCCAGAACTGCTCCGATGAAAAGGAGCTGTGGAGAAGGAATCAGATGCGACTTCGGCACATTGATGGAGAACCCCAGCGAGTGCAGGAGTTCGGCCGTAGTCTGGAGGTGGGAGACGACTGCCTGGGACGAGCCCGCCTTCAGCAGCCAGTCGTCGAGGTAGGGGAAGACTGAAACCCCTGCCCGGCGCAGATGAGCTGCGACCACCGCCATCACTTTCGTGAACACCCGAGGGGCACTGGTAAGGCCAAAGGGGAGCACGGTGAACTGAAAATGCTCGAGGCCTACCGTGAACCGCAGGTAACGCCGGTGGGCCGGCAGGACGGGGATGTGGAAATATGCGTCCTGCAAGTCCAACGCTACCAACCAGTCTCCAGGGTCGAGGGCAGTCAAGACCTGAGCTAGGGTGAGCATCTTGAACTTCTCCTTCCGGTGGAAGCGATTGACGTACCGGAGGTCCAAGATAGGACGCATGTCCTCCTTGTCCTTTTTGGGCACCAGGAAGTAGTGGGAGTAGCAACCACGCCCTACTTCTGGGGTCGGAACATGCTCGATGGCCCTCTTGGCCAAGAGGGCCGTGACTTCCTTCTGCAGAGGTACCAAGTGATCCCCTGACATGCGGTGGAATTGAGGTGGCATGGCTGGGGGGGTGGTCTCGAAGGGGAGGGAGTAGCCCCTTCGGACAATGTCTAAGACCCACCTGTCCGAGGTGATGGTACGCCAGTGGGGAAGGTGATGGCGGACCCTGCCCCCTACTGGCGTGCTGTGCACCTGAAAGGAGGGACTAGGAGGGTTTGGAGGCCGCGGACGGGTTGGAGGTGGTGGCCTGACCCGCACGCTGGTTGCCCGATCCGCCACGGCGGAATCCACGTCCTCGGCCACGCGAAGACGCCTGCTGCGCGGGCCGGTGGCTGGGCTGCTGACGTGAAGGGGCGCCCCTACCGTGGCCACGATAGGGGCGAAAAGCAGAAGTCAGCGGAGGGCGTGTAGCAGAAAGGCCCAGGGACTTTGCAGTAGCCCGTGAGTCCTTAAAGCGCTCCAACGCATGGTCTGCTTTGGACCCAAAAAGACCGACTCCATCAAAGGGCATGTCCATGAGAGTATTCTGGACATCCCCTGAAAAACCAGTGGTTCTCAGCCAGGCGTGGCGTCGTAGCGCCACCGTCGTTGCAATAGACCTGCCCAGCGAGTCGGCGGTATCAAGGCCACATCGGATTGTGAATTTGGCCGCATCCCTTCCTTCCGCAATGGCGCGGGAAAGCAGTGTCTGGACCTCCTCAGAACACTGGGGCAAAACATTCGCCACCGAATCCCACAAGGAGTGGGTATATCGGCCCAAAAGGCAAGCGGTGTTGATGGACCGCAAGCCAGCACTGGAGGAAGAAAAACCCTTCTTCCCAAATTGATCCAGGCGTTTGGATTCCCTATCCGGAGGGGCGGTAGGGAAGGCGGTTTGGGAAGCGGAGGCTTGGACAACCAAGCTCTCAGGGGTGGGGTGGACAGAGAGAAACAGGGGGTCGCCCGGAGCTGGGCGATGGCGTCGGGACACGTTCCTATCCACAGGAGCCCCTGTGTTGGGCTTGGACCAGGCGCCCAAAAGAACGTCAGTGAGGGCGTCGTTAAACGGCAGCACAGTCTCCGTAGAGGAGGCTGCCGGCTGAAGCACCTCTGTCAAGAGATTAACCTTGACCGCCACAGCAGGGAGTTGGAGATGTAAGGCTCCAGCCGCCCTACGCAACACCGTTGCAAAATTGGCTCCCTCCTCCGTAGCCACGGGAGGAGACAGCATGCCAGTGTCAGGGGAAGTATCTAGACCACTGGCATCCCCTAGACCCTCTGTCCAGTCCTCATCGTACTGACACTGTTGTGTCAGAGGGTCATCAGACCCCTCCCAGTCCTCCTGGTCCTCCTCAGGTTCAAAATAAGGGGGAGGAGGGACATATGGGACCCAAGGTCTCATCGGCGCCGGAACCGGCGTCGAGCGACGTCGGTCCGGGTCCATGTCCGGAGCCGGAAGGAACTGGGGAACCACGCCGCCCGGAGCCCCAGGCGGCGTCGAGAACGGCACCGGAGACATCGGCGCCGGCGGAGGTGTCGTTAGGTCGACCGGCGTCGATGGGGGTTGCGGAGCCGGGATCGAGGCCGGGGCCGAAGCCGGAGCCGGGATCGAGGCTGGAGGCACGTGCGACGCCGGGGCCGGAGCCGTCGGCGATGCCGGAGCAACCCCATCAGGGCCCGCGGGGCCCGAAGGCGCACCGGAGGGACCTGGAGGCCCGAAGAGGCGGGCCATGGCCGACAGGAATTCCTGCACTTGGGCCGGATCCGCCCCCGAACCCGGGAAGGGAGGGTATTGCGGGGCGACTCCACAGGCATGTCCGGGGCCGCGGGGGCGGGGACGGTGCCGGAGGGGCCTCAGCCGAGTCGCGAGACCGGCGAGGCGAAGTCCTAGAGCGATGATGCTTTTGGACTTTTTGTGTTTCGAATTACCGGACGAAGAAGACTTCGATGCCGACGACCGGTGTGGACTCCGCGATCGACCCCTGGACCTCTCACGCGACCGGGGCTTCCGCGGAGCCGAATGCCGGGCCTCGAGGAGCTTTCGAGACCGCTCTCGCAAAGCTTTCGGGTTGAGGGCCTGGCAGTCGGTACAAGACTCCGTGTCGTGGCCTCGGCCGAGGCAGAAGAGACACTCCCAATGCGGGACGGTGACGGACATCATCCGAGCACAGGCGCCGCAACGTTTGAAACCGGGCATCCCTACGACACCTTGAAGAGAAAAACAGTGAAAAAATTCACCAAAAAGTATGGTCAAAAAATGACCAGGGCACTGCTCTTCCCGGATCTGCGCTTGCTGGCGCGGAAAAAGAAGAACTGACGTCAGCGCGCAGGGGCGGCGCCTAAGTACTGCCCGCGACGTCATCCCGGCGATCACGACGCCGACGACGGACGCGGAGCCGCACAACGCCGCCTACCGACGCGCAAAGGTACTGCTACGCAAAAAACTTTCCGGATCCAGCCTGACGCCTGGGGATATTCTAAGGTAAGGAATCTGTCACTAACGTGTCTCTTTCAGATATCACTTTTGAATGCAAGCCTAGTTAAATGTGACGCCATTGACCGCAACTCCTGTTAATGGGCATCATTGATGAGACTATCTAAAAAAGACCCTTTAAGAGGTTAGATTAAAGCAAGTTACTTACCTTTATATATGGATACCAGAGGTATGCATATTACCTTCCGTTGAATATATCCTAGTTTGAGAGGTCAGGCTCTCAATTAAAAATAAGCAAATAATTTTTACTTTGCAATTGTAACGAATAAAGCAGCCATTTGTACTTACTGCCAACATTTACTTTTACACAGATTTACAGTACTTCTTGCAAGCCACTAATGCTCAATTCTGTCCTTTGCTGTGGGGTACCCTTGCTTACTCTGGGGAAGAACAAAAGTTTATGCTAGTAACCAGGGGCGCAACTAGACCCGAACTACGGTGGGGGAAGGCTAATACTAAAAACTGTTGGTGGGACTACCATTTCACACACTGGAGGCCGATACAGTATTAGAAGGCCAATAGGTCCTGGTTTAATGCGCTAATGCATGAAAAAGGCATATGTCCATGCCTCTTCTTTCCTGCAGTGGCACATTAAAGCCAGATCTTTTGTCTTCGTCAATGCATTCCCCTGAGACACCGAGCACTGCTGGAGCTCAGAGAGTGTCCACCAGACCTGTGAGCGCAGGATGTCTGCAAGATGGTTGGCACCAAGTGAGTCCTATGCACGTCCAAAATGAAAGCACTGAAGGCTTGCTGGATAAGTTTCATTTCTGATTAAAAGTAGCAAGAACTGCATAATGATAACATGCTTCCAGTGAATAAGACAGTGAGTGTGGAGGAATCTCACAATGTGACAAATGAAGTGCTCCCACAGACATTGAGAAATTAGACATGAGGTGTGAAGAATAAACCGAGATAAAGAAAATAGTGGGAGCTTCTATCTGGTTGTCACAAAATGGCATGAGTTCACCAACAGCTCAAAAGGAAAGGGTATCCACAGAGAATAATAAGCTAGGTACCTGTTCACAATGTAAAAGCATGCAAGTGTTGGTATTGCAATAGCATGGACCTACCCCGAGAGCAACAGAGCGTCACCCCTTATGGGAAGTGATGGAAAATGATGCAAGATTGTATTCATCGAGTGGTGGATTATATCTTTTGTTACACACACTTACACTAGTACCCCACACATTTAAAATTTGAGGCACATTGTGATTAATTTATTTCCCAGAACTGCACAATTTTCAGTCAATGCCAAGCTGGATTGAAATCAAGGTCCTCAGATAGACAGCTTAGCCACTAGACATCTTCTTCCTTAGTTGATGTGCAAGAACTTTCAAAAAAGCTTCAAACATTCAATGTCGCCTCCCCTTGTGAACACTCATAGTCCGTTGATGTTTTAACGCACAAGTTACTAACTTGTGTAACGATATATCTGTAAGAGACAGTAGTTAGTGACAGATTCCTTACCTTAGAATATCCCCAGGCGTCAGGCTGGATCCGGAAAGTTTTGCATAGCAGTACCCTTGCGCGTCGGTAGGCGGCGTCGTGCGGCTCCGCGTCCGTCGTCGGCGTCGGGATCGCCGGAATGACATCGCGGGCAGTACTTAGACGCAGCCCCTGCGCGCTGACGTCAGTTCTGTACACGACTTTCCGCGCCAGGAACGCAGAGCCATGCAAGAAGCTGACATTGGTGTCTGAAAAAATACTAGGGCCCTGAAAGGGATGTCCTTAACCCTAGAAATCAGTTCGCAGAACGGGGAGGATGGGTGGGGCGGTAAGAATCTGTCACTAACTACTGTCTCTTACAGATATATCGTTACACAAGTTAGTAACTTGTGCATCTGAAAGAGACACGTTAGTGACAGATTCCTTACCTTAGAATAGATACCCCAGCAATACCAACCCCGGTGGTGGGTCTGCGAACAAAGATCCGACAAGGAAGTCTCGAAGAACAGAACGGCCAAAGAAGCCGTCTCTCCGGACTTGGCTGTCAAGGCAGTAATGCTTGGTAAACGTGTGCAACGAGGCCCACGTAGCTGCCTGACAAATGTCCTGCAAAGGGACACCACGTCCTAAAGCCGTGGTGGCGGCTGTCGCCCTGGTGGAATGGGCACGCAACCCAACAGGGGGCTCCTTTTTAGCCAAAGAATAACAGGCCTTGATACACAAGACGACCCAGCGGGAGATGGTCCGCTTGTGTACCGCCCGACCTTTTTAGGCGCCCACGTAGCCAACAAAGAGCTGGTCGTCCACCCGGAACTGTTGTGTGCGATTTAGATTTTTTATTTGTTTATTTTTTTTTTTATTTGCAAAGTTTTATATAGCGCTGGCTAGACCCGGAGGTATCAGAGCACTTTACATGAGGATCAGTGAGTTACAGGTTCCATAATTACATAGGCAAGTATAGACATGGGAGAAAAGAAGAAACATGAGATTACACAATAATCTGAGATTATTAGCGTGTACACACGTCTTATGGGGAGTGAAGAGGTTGAGGGGGAATGGTAAATGGGGGTAGGGAATGCAGGTAAGAAAACACAATGGGGAGGCGAGGAAAACGATGTCCGATGTCCGGCTGGGTAGGTGCCGGCCGAGGGGTGAACCAGAGCCAAACTCCTCTATAGCTGCATATGACAGCTCCACCGGGCATCAGCCAAAGTTGCTCGGGCACCGCAGTTTTAGATGAGGATAAGCGAGTTACAGGTTACAAAATTACATCAGTTGCAGGAGCCAAGAATAAACGTAAGGAGAAAAACAGTGATTACACAGTAACAAGAGATATTAACGTATCAGCTGGAAAGGGGAGGTAGCCACAGGATCACGGAGGGAGGAGGTGGTGGAGGGAAGGAAACACAGCGGGGAGACGAAGAAAAACTATGTCCAATGTCCGGCTGGGTAGGTGACGGCCGAGGGGGTGAACCAGAGCCAAACTCCTCTATAGCTGCCTAAACAGCTCCACCGGGCATCGGCCATGTTGCTCAGTCTCCATGGTAAGTACAATTATTAATGGTTTCCGCCCGGGGGGCCTCGTCATAGCTCCATCTGCCGCACCAGTCCCGTTGTTACTGGGAAACCCTGAGCGTAATTCAAACATCAAGCGGTGCTTGCTCCGTGGAGCTTGTCCAGCAGGTTCCTCAGACCGTGCTGCAGCGCGTTCCATGCCTCCTCAATAGTTCCTGTATTCCAGTGCGATCAAACATTGAGGTGGGGAGATGTTTGGCTGGCTGACTTTTTCAAGGCAGGCTGTTTCTGGCAGAATATGGTAGGATCTGAGTCTCAATGACCTGCGCCTCTCCAATCTGTTAAAACTGTGCACTCTTCATTAAGGCTAGGCATGCAGCAACATCAGGAAATGCGGGGGCCCGGGCCTTTCATCAGCAGGCAATAGTAGATTACTGTTCTCGGGGCTCTGTCCCAGGCAGCCGCCATCTTAGAGTCAGGCAGCCCCGATCTCCGGCGTTCACGGCTCGCCCGCTCTCAAGATCATCAGTTTAATCCCCGGTGAGTTTCTCCTGCTCTTCCCCTTTTACAAAGGCTCACCGGTATGGCAGCTGTTCCTCCTGAATTGGACTCGGGCTGCTCCATTCAGTCCCACGTGGGCTTCAGGAATCGCGGCCAAGTACCGCCCTCAAACTTCTGTGATCTCTGCCGAGGACACCTTCTCCTCCGATTCCAGTGCTGCGGCCTCACGTCCTGCTGCGTCCTAGAACCGCTGCTGGTCTTGGGCTCGCGTTCGTTAAACAGCAAGCGCCGCCGAGGAGCACTCCGCCATCTTGTCTCTCCATGGAAGCCCACCAGACAGGAATAGAGTCAGAAAGGCTCCGCCAGTTACCAGTTGCCGAAGCGGAACAACCGGCACAACGAGCGCTGCCTTCACTCCGCCCACAGGACTCACAAAAATGTAGCGAATGCGGTCTGTGATACGCGCACAGTCTCAGGCTTGCGAACCCTCAGGCAGACCGGGGGGCAGCGGATGTAAAACGACGAAACGCGTGCAGCCTCTGGACCGCGTACACTCAAGTAGAGCAGGAGGCAGCGGGTGTAGATAGCGAAGTGGTCAGCCCTCTCCCGCACCGGTAAAGCGGAAGGGAGCGAGCGGCAACTCACTTGGAACCCCTGCAATGCCAATCGGAGGAAATGGACGCTCGCGTGTCCACCAGCAAGCACCAGGAACTCCCTTGCCGATATCTCGAAGAGCGCCATATAAAAGGAAATCGCACGTTTTGGGTCCAGACGGTGGAGCCTCTCTTCCTCTCTAGAAGGATGCGGAGGCGGAAAGAAGGTGGGCAAAGTGATGGTCTGCCCAATGTGGAAAGCAGTAACCACTTTTGGCAAGAAGGACGGACGCGTCCTGAGAACAACCTTGTCTGGATGGACAGACAGAAAGAGAGGCTTGCAAGAAAGAGCCTGGAGCTCACTCACCCGCCGAGCGGAGGTGATAGCCACCAGAAAAGCTGTCTTCAGAGTTAGAAGACGAAGAGGACAGTTATGCAGAGGCTCAAAGGGAGCGCACATGAGAAAGGTAAGAACCAGGTTCAAGTCCCACTGAGGCATCACAAACGGAACAGGAGGGAAGAGGTGTGCAATGCCTTTTAGGAATCTGTTAACAACAGGGGACTTGAAAAGGGAGGGCTGATCAGGAAGCCTGAGGAAGGCCGAGGTTGCACAGAGATAGCCCTTGATGGTACCCAGGGCAGAACCCTGCTGGGCCAGAGAAAGAAGGAACAGGAGAACCTCAGAAAGAGGGGCAGAAAGGGGATTCACAGCCTTTGCTGTGCACCATGCCACAAATTTGTTCCACCTGCAGGCGTATACCACCTTAGTGGAGGGACGCCTCGCTGCCAGAATCACATCACAAACTTCGGGAGGCAAGTCGAAAGGAATCAATTGCCGCCGCTCAATCTCCACGCAAGCAGGTGGAGACTGGACAGGTTCGGGTGGAGGACCGTCCCCTGCTGCTGCAACAGAAGATCCTCCGGAAGAGGCAGACGGATCGGGGGATCGATGCTCATACTGAGTTGCTCGGGATACCAAACTCTTCGAGCCCAGTCCGGAGCCACAAGAATGACTTGGGCCCGGTCACGCCGCATCTTCTTCAACACTCTGGGTAGAAGTGGTATAGGCGGAAAGGCGTACAACAGACAGCAACTCCACTCGCGACGAAAAGCGTCGCCGAGTGAGTGCCGCCTTGGAAATTCCAACGCGCAGAACTGATGACATTGTGCGTTCTCTTCGGTGGCGAATAGATCTAACCAAGGCTCTCCCCACTGTAGAAAGAGTCCTTGCGCCACTTCCGAGTGAAGACGCCATTCGTGATCCATCATGCACCTGCGGCTGAGTTCGTCCGCCCTGGCGTTCAGGGAACCTGCCAGGTGTTGAACCATCAGGAATATGCCCTGATGTTCCAGCCATGTCCAGAGGCGCAGAGCCTCCTGACATAGGGTCCACGACCCCACCCCGCCCTGTTTGTTGCAGTACCACATGGCGGTGGTGTTGTCTGTGAACACCTGCACTACCTTCCCTTTGACAGAGGGAAGGAATGCCTTGAGTGCAAGTCGGATCGCCCGGAGCTCCAGAAGGTTGATATGGAGCCGGGACTCCGCCGGAGACCAGAGGCCTCTGATCTCCGCCTCTCCCATGTGACCGCCCCATCCCAGAAGGGACGCGTCCGTCACAACTGTGGGCTCTGGCTGGGGAAGGGAGAGGGATCTGCCCATGACCCATTGCCGGTTCGAGAGCCACCACTGCAACTGTTTTGCAGTCCCCTCCGAGATCTGGACGTGATCGGACAGGTTGCCCTGATGCTGCGCCCACTGGAACTTCAGGTCCCACTGCAGAGCCCGCATATGCCATCTGGCATGATCGACCAGCAGGATGCAGGAGGCCATGAGGCCCAGCAGCCTCAGGGTCATCCGTACCGAAACCCAGGATAGAGGCCGAAAGATCGGAATCATAGCCTGAATATCCCGGACTCGCCGTTCGGGAGGATAGACCCGAAACTGCGTCGTGTCCAGAACTGCTCCGATGAAAAGGAGCTGTGGAGAAGGAATCAGGTGCGACTTCGGCACGTTGATGGAGAACCGCAGCGAGTGCAGGAGTTCGGCCGTAGTCTGGAGGTGGGAGACGACTGCCTGGGACGAGCCCGCCTTCAGCAGCCAGTCGTCGAGGTAGGGGAAGACTGGAACCCCTGCCCGGCGCAGATGAGCTGCGACCACCGCCATCACTTTCGTGAACACCCGAGGGGCGCTGGTAAGGCCAAAGGGGAGCACGGAAAACTGAAAATGCTCGTGGCCTACCGTGAACCGCAGGTAACACCGGTGGGCCGGCAGGACGGGAATGTGGAAATATGCATCCTGCAAGTCCAACGCTACCATCCAGTCTCCAGGGTCGAGAGCAGTCAAGACCTGAACAAGGGTGAGCATCTTGAACTTCTCCTTCCGGAAGAAGCGATTGACGTTCCGGAGGTCCAAGATAGGACGCATGTCCTCCTTGTCCTTTTTGGGAACCAGAAAGTAGTGGGAGAAACAACCACGCCCTACTCCTGGGGTCGAAACGCGTTCGATGGCCCCCTTGGCCAAGAGGGCCGCAATTTCCTTCTGAAGATGCACCAAGTGATCCCCTGACATGCGGTGGTATTGAGGTGGCATGGCTGGGGGGGTGGTCACGAAGGGGAGGGAGTAGCCCCTTCGGACAATGTCCAAGACCCACTTGTCCGAGGTGATGGCACGCCAGTGGGGAAGGTGATGGCGGACCCTGCCCCCTACTGGCGTGCTGTGGACCTAAAAGGAAGGACTAGGAGGGCTTGGAGGCCGCGGACGGGGCGGGGGTGGTGGCCTGACCCGCACGCTGGTTACCCGACCCGCCTCGGCGGGAGCCACGTTCTCGGCCACGCGAAGACGCCTGCTGCGCGGGCCGCTGGCTGGGCAGTGGACGTGACTGGGCGCCCCTTCCGTGGCCACGAAAGGGGCGAAAAGCAGACTGTTGCGGAGGGCGCACAGCAGAAAGGCCCAGGGACTTGGCTGTAGCCAGTGAGTCCTTAAAACGCTCCAGCGCATGGTCTGCCTTGTTGCCAAAAAGGCCGACACCATCAAAGGGCATGTCCATAAGAGTGTTTTGGACATCACCCGAGAAACCAGTGGTTCTCAGCCAGGAGAGACGGCGCTGCGCCACTGTCGTCGCAAGCGATCTGCCTAGCGAGTCGGCGGTATCTAGGCCACATCTGATGGTATACTTTGCCGCAGCTCTTCCTTCCGCAATGGCGCGGGAAAGCAGTGTCTGGACCTCCTCAGAACACTGGGGCAGAACCTGCGCCACCGAATCCCACAAAGAGTGGGAATATCGGCCCAAGAGGCAAGTGGTGTTGACAGACCGCAAGCCAGCACTGGAGGAAGAAAAAACCTTCTTCCCAAATTGATCCAGTTTTTTGGATTCCCTATCCGGGGGAGCGGTAGGGAAGGCGCTCTGGGAAGCAGAGGCTTGGACAACCAAGCTCTCAGGGGTGGGGTGTTGGGAGAGAAACAGGGGGTCGCCCGGAGCAGGGCGATGGCGTCGGGCTACGTTCCTATCCACAGGGGCCCCTGTGGTGGGCTTGGACCAGGTGCCCAAAAGAACGTCAGAAAGTGCCTCATTGAAAGGCAGCAGTGGCTCCGAGGAGGTAGCCGCCGGCTGAAGCACTTCCGTCAGGATGTTAGTCCTGACAGCCACTGTAGGTAACTGGAGGTGTAAAGCCTCAGCTGCCCTACGCAAAGTTTGCTCCCTCCTCCGTTGCCATCGAAGGAGGAGACAGCATGCCAGAGTCAGGAGAGGTGTCCAGACCACTGGCATCCCCAAGTTCCTCAGCCAAGTCCTGATCGAACTCACATTGGGCAGTGAGAGGGTCCTCACACCCCTCCCAGTCCTCTTCGTCCTCCAATACAGGTTCAAAGTAAGGAGGAGGGACATGCGGGACCCAAGGTCTCATCAGCGCCGGGGCCGGCGTCGACCGACGCCGGTCCGGTGCCGTGTCCGGAGAGAACCGAGGTACGACGCCGCCCGGAGCCCCGGGCGGCGCCGGGAATGGCACCGGTGAAATCGGCGCCGGTGGAGGTGTCGTCAGGTCAACCGGCGTCGATGGGGGTTGCGGCAACACCGGAGCCGGGGTCGAGGCCGGAGCCGGGGTCGAGGCCGGAGCCGGGGCCGGGACCGAGGCTGGCGTCGCTGGCGGCGCCGTAGGCACCCCAGAAGGGCCCACGGGCCCGAAGGCGCACCGGGGGGACCTTGAAGCCCGAAGAGGCGGGCCATGGCCGACAGGAACTCCTGTATTTCGGCCGGAGTCGCCGCCGAACCCGGGAAGGGCGGGTAATGCGGCGGCGGCTCCACAGGCACTCCCGGAGCCGCGGGGGCGGGGACGGTGCCGACAGGACCCTCAGCCGAGTCGCGAGACCGGCGAGGGGAAGTCGTCGAGCGATGACGCTTCTTCGACTTCTTGTGCTTCGACTTACCGGAGGAGTGCGAAGACTTGGACCCCGACGACCGATGAGGACTCCGCGATCGGTCCCTCGACCTCTCACGTGACCGGGGCTTGGATTGGCGCGGAGCCGACTGCCGGACCTCGAGGAGCTTTCGAGACCGCTCTCGCAAAGCCTTCGGATGCAAGGCCCGGCAGTCGGAACACGACTTGGAGTCGTGGTCGCGTCCGAGGCAGTAGAGACAGTCTCGATGCGGGTCCGTGATCGACATCATCCGACCACAGGCGTCGCATGGCTTGAAGCCGGGCATCTCTACTGACACCGTCGGAGTCGAACGACTCGAGAAAAAACAGTGATAAAAATCACAAAAACTTAGTCAAAAAATGACTAGGGCACTGCTCTTCCCGGATCTGCGCTTACTGGCGCGGAAAAAGAAAGAACTGACGTCAGCGCGCAGGGGCGGCGTCTAAGTACTGCCCGCGACGTCATTCCGGCGATCCCGATGCCGACGACGGACGCGGAGCCGCACGACGCCGGCTACCGACGCGCAAGGGTACTGCTACGCAAACTTTCCGGATCCAGCCTGACTCCTGGGGATATTCTAAGGTAAGGAATCTGTCACTAACGTGTCTCTTTCAGATGCACAAGTTACTACTTGTGTAACGATATATCTGTAAGAGACATTAGTTAGTGATAGATTCCTTACCTTAGAATATCCCCAGGCGTCAGGCTGGATCCGGAAAGTTTTTCGTCAGCAGTACCCCTGCGCGTCGGTAGGTGGCGTCGTGCGGCTCCGCGTTCGTCGCTGGCGTCGTAAGCGCCGAGATGACGTCACGGAGACTACTTAGGCGCCACCATGCGCGCTGACGTCAGTTCTGTACACGACTTTCCGCGCCAGGAACGCAGAGCCATGCAAGAAACTGACCACTGGTGCCATGAAGCTAGGGCCCTGAAAGGGATGACCTTAACCCTAGAATCAGTACGCAGAACAGAGAGGATGGGTGGGGCAGTAAGGAATCTAACACTAACTAATGTCTCTTACAGATATATCGTTACACAAGTAGTAACTTGTGCATCTGAAAGAGACACGTTAGTGATAGATTCCTTACCTTAGAATAGATACCCCAACAATACCAACCCCGGTGGTGGGTCTGCGAATAGATTACACCAGAAAGTCACGGAGAACAGAACGGCCAAAGAAGCCGTCTCTCCGGACTTGACTGTCAAGGCAGTAATGCTTGGTAAATGTGTGCAGCGAGGCCCACGTGGCTGCCTGACAAATATCCTGCAAGGGAACGCCGCGTTCCAATGCAGTAGTGGCTGCTGTCGCCCTGGTAGAATGGGCACGCAGCCCTACGGGAGGCTCCTTTTTAGCCAACGAGTAACACGCTTTGATGCACAGAACGACCCACCGAGAGATGGTGCGTTTGTGCACGGCCCAACCTTTTTTGGCGCCCACGTAGCCAAGAAAGAGCTGGTCATCCACCCGGAACTGTTGTGTGCGCTTGAGATAGAACGAGAGCGCACGTTTTGGGTCCAGACGATGGAGCCTCTCTTCCTCTTTTGAAGGATGCGGAGGTGGAAAGAAGGTGGGCAAAGTGATGGTCTGCCCGATGTGGAAGGGCGTGACAACCTTTGGCAAGAAAGAAGGACGGGTCTTTAAAACCACCTTGTCCGGATGAACAGAAAGGAAAGGAGGTTTAGAAGAAAGAGCCTGGAGCTCACTCATTCTTCTGGCAGAGGTGATAGCTACCAGGAAAGCCGTCTTTAGAGTACGAAGACGTAAAGGACAGTTATGAAGGGGCTCAAAAGGAGCGCACATCAGATAGGTCAAGACAAGATTTAAGTCCCATTGAGGCATTATGAAAGGCACAGGAGGAAACGTGTGTGTAATGCCTTTCAGGAAACGGTTAACTACCGGGGACTTTTAGAAGGCTGATCTGGAAGCCGGAGAAAGGCGGAGATGGCCGAAAGATAACCTTTGATAGTGCCCAGAGCAGAGCCCTGCTGGGCCAAGGATAGTAGGAACAGAAGGACCTCAGAAAGAGGGGCAGAAAGGGGATCCACAGACTTTGCTGTGCACCATGCCACAAACTTGTTCCACCTGCAGGCGTATACCGTCTTAGTGGAGGGACGCCTGGCTGCCAGAATGACATTACAGACTTCGGGAGGAAGATCGAAAGCTGTCAACTGTCGCCGCTCAATCTCCACGCACGGAGTTGGAGGCTGGACAGGTTCGGGTGGAGGACCGTCCCCTGCTGCTGCGACAGAAGATCCTCCCGAAGAGGCAGTCGGATCGGGGGATCGATCGCCATGTTGAGTAGCTCGGGATACCAGTATCTTCGTGCCCAATCCGGAGCCACAAGGATGACTTGGGCCCGGTTGCGCCGAATCTTCAGCACTCTGGGCAGAAGTGGTATAGGCGGAAAGGCGTACAACAGACCGCAGCTCCACTCGCGACGAAAAGCGTCGCCGAGCGAGTGCCGCCTTGGAAATTCCAACGCGCAGAACTGATGACATTGCGCGTTCTCTTCGGTGGCGAATAGATCTAACCAAGGCTCTCCCCACTGCAGAAAGAGACCTTGCGCCACGTCCGAGTTCAGACGCCATTCGTGATCCATCAAGCACCGGCGGCTGAGTTCGTCCGCCCTGGCGTTCAGAGAACCTGCCAGGTGTTGAACCACCAAGGTAATGCCTTGATGTTCCAGCCATGTCCAGAGGCGCAGAGCCTCCTGACATAGGGTCCACGACCCCACCCCGCCCTGTTTGTTGCAATACCACATGGTGGTGGTGTTGTCCGTGAACACCTGCACTACACTGCCCCGGACAGAGGGAAGGAATGCCTTCAGTGCAAGTCGGATCGCCCGAAGCTCCAAAAGATTGATATGGAGCCGGGACTCCGCCGGAGACCAGAGGCCTCTGATCTCCGCCTCTCCCAAGTGGCCACCCCAGCCCTGGAGGGACGCATCCGTCACCACTGTGTGCTCCGGTTGGGGGAGGGAGAGGGATCTGCCATTAACCCAATCGCGATTCGTGAGCCACTACCGCAATTGTCGTGCAGTGCCCTCCGAGATCTGGACATGATCGGACATGTTGCCCTGATGCTGTGCCCACTGGAACTTCAGGTCCCACTGCAGAGCCCGCATATGCCACCTGGCATGTTGCACTAGCAGAATGCAGGAGGCCATCAGGCCCAGGAGCCGGAGGGTCATCCTGACCGAAACCCAGGATAGAGGCTGAAAGATTGGAATCATATCCTGAATATCCCGGACTCGCTGCTCGGGAGGATAAACCTGAAACCGCGTCGAATCCAGAACTGCTCCGATGAAGGGGAGCTTCTGAGAGGGACTCAGGTGCGACTTCGGCACATTGATGGAGAACCCCAGCAATTGCAGGAGGTCAGCCGTAGTCTGAAGGTGGGTGACGACGGCTTGGGGTGAGCCCGCTTTCAACAACCAATCGTCGAGGTAGGGGAAGACTGACACCCCTGACCTGCGCAGATGAGCTGCGACCACCGCCATCACTTTTGTGAACACCCGAGGTGCGCTTGTAAGGCCGAAAGGGAGCACGGTAAACTGAAAATGCTCCTGGCCCACCGTGAACCGCAGGTAACGCCGGTGGGCCGGCAGGACAGGAATGTGAAAATATTCGTCCTGCAAGTCCAACGCTACCATCCAGTCTCCAGGGTCTAGGGCAGCCAAGACCTGAGCCAGAGTCAACATCTTGAACTTCTCCTTCCGGAAGAAGCGATTGACGTTCCGGAGGTCCAAGATGGGGCGCAAGCCCCCTTTGTCCTTCTTGGGGACCAGAAAGTAGTGGGAATAACAACCATGTCCTACTTCTGGCCCAGGAACGTGCTCGATGGCCCCCTTGGCCAAGAGGGCGGTGACTTCCTGTTGGAGAAGCGCTAAGTGATCCCCCGAAATGCGGTGGAACTGAGGTGGCATGGACGGGGGGCAGACTCGAAGGGGAGGGAGTAGCTCCTTCGGACGATTTGCAGCACCCAGCTGTCCGAAGTGACAGAGCGCCAGTGGGGGAGGTGATGTTGAATCCCCACCGGCGTGGGGTGCACCCCAAAGTGCGGACTAGGAAGGCTTTGAGGCGGATGCTGCGGGAGCAGAGGTGGGCTGACCCGCACGCTGGCCCCCTGTGCCGCCACGGTGGCCACCACGCCCTCGGCCGCGCTGAGGCTGGTTCTGCGCAGGCCTTTGGTTGAACGGACGTGTAGGGGTGCCCCTTCCGCGGCCACGAAAGGAACGAAAGGTAGATGTGGCCGGGCGGGTGGTGGAGAGACCCAAGGACTTGGCTGTAGCCCGAGAGTCCTTAAAACGCTCCAGCGCACTGTCTGCCTTATCGCCAAAGAGGCGAGTACCATCAAAAGGCATGTCCATGAGGGAACTCTGGACATCCCCTGAAAACCCGGTGGACCGCAGCCAGGCATGTCGCCGCAAGGCCACCGTTGTGGAGATGGCTCTTCCCAAAGAGTCTGCGGTGTCCAACCCACACCGAATGGCGAACTTCACGGCATCCTTCCCCTCTGCAACAGCTTGGGAAAGCACAGCCCGAACCTCTTCCGGACAAAGTTTGCGCCACCGTGTTCCACACAGCGTGAGAATAGCGGCCCAAGAGGCATGCGGTGTTGACCGACCTCAGCCCCAGGCTGGCAGAGGAAAACAACCGTTTGCCAAGCTGCTCCAGCTTTTTTGATTCCTTATCCGGCGGAGCGGTAGGGAATGCTGTTTGGGAAGTGGAAGCCTGAATGACCAGGCTCTCCGGTGTCGGATGAGACGTCAAAAAGGCAGGGTCACCTGGTGCCGTGCGGTGATGCCTGGCCACGTTTTTATCCACAGGAACCCCTGTGGCTGGCCTAGACCAGGTACCCATCAAAACATCCGTTATGGCCTCATTAAACGGAAGCAGAGGTTCTATAGAACTTGCCGCCGGCTGAAGCACTTCAGTAAGGAGGTTAGTCTGGAGGGCAACAGTAGGCAATTCAAGGCCAAGAGCCTCAGCTGCTCTACGGAGCACCACAGTGTATGTTGCGCCTTCCTCCATGAGAGTGGGAGGAGACATAAACCCAGGCTCAGAGGAGAGGTCAAGGCCCCTTGCATCCTCTGAGTCTTCTGCCCACTCCTGTTCGGACTCACACTGCAGTGCAAGAGGGTCCTCTGACCCCTCCCAGTCCTCCCCTTCCACAACAGCCCGAGGCACAGGCTGCTGCGGATAGGGAGGCACAGGGGAAAACAAATGCTTCACCAGCGCCGGGAACGGCGCCGAGAACGGCGCCGGTCGACGCCGGTCCGGCTCCAAGGCCCAATCGGGGTTCCAAGATGGAAACGCGGGCAAGGGTGGAGGTGGGACGAACGGCACCCAGGGCGGCGCCGGGAAGGGGGCCGCAGGGGGTACCAGAGCCGCCGGCGGAGGACCCTGCGGCGCCGGGGCCGGAACCGCTGGCGGAGGACCTTGCGGCGCCGGAGCCGTCGGCGGAGAACCTTGCGGCGCCGGGGCCCGAGCCGCCGGCAACCAAGGGCCCCCAAGAGGGACCGCGGGCCCGAAGGCGCACCGGCGGGAGCCCTAGGCCTGAAAAGGCGGTCCATGGCAGCAAGAAACTCTTGCACCTGGGCTGGAGTCGCCGACGGACCCGGGTATGGCGGGTAGGCCGCGGGACTGACAGGCTCCAACGGAGCCGTGGGGGAAAGACCCCGGGCCCCCTCGTCCGCGTCCGAAGACCGACGGGGGGATGTCGGAGAGCGTACGCGCTTCTTCGGCTTCTTTTTGTGACGTTGCTTACCCGAATCCGAGGGTGAAGACTTGGACCTCGAGGAGCGATGATGACGGCTCCGCGGCCGGTCCCTCGAGCAACCCCTGGTCCTGGAACGGCGCGGAGACAACTGTCGGGCCTCCAGCAGCTTTCGGGACCGCTCCCGCAAAGCCTTCGGAGCCATGGCCAGACAGTCGGAACATGACCGGGAGTCATGGTCGTGCTCCAGACAGTAGAGACAGATGCCATGGGGGTCGGCCACCGACATCGTACGGCGGCAGGCCCCGCAGGATTTAAACCCAGGCATCCCTACGTGGCACCAGGAGTCAAGATTTAGAAAAGTAGAGACAAAAGTCCCAAAAACAACTAGTCAAAAAGTGACTAAGGTACGTGCTCTAACCGGATCTGCGCTTGCTGGCGTGGAAAAAGAAAGAACTGACGTCAGCGCGCATGGGTGGCGCCTGAGTAGTCTCTGTGACGTCATCTCGGCGCTTACGACGCCAGCGACGAACGCGGAGACGCACGACGCCACCTACCGACGCGCAGGGGTACTGCTGACGAAAAACTTTCCGGATCCAGTCTGACGCCTGGGGATATTCTAAGGTAAGGAATCTATCACTAACGTGTCTCTTTCAGATAGGTTTTACAAGAGCTTTTTTAATGGATGGGTAAGTGCTACAAAAGGGCAGAATATCGACACATGATCTACCTTGTCAGTCAGGCACAGAGCATGATCAACTCCTGATTGTCTTTTATTATGGTTTCCAAGAAATGGGCAGAGTTGTGGAGTTTCCATACCAGTCTGAGGCAATCTGAGGATAACTGCAGTTTGCTAATCCCAACATCAACATTGGGTTAAGACCTTAATGGTACAGCCAGTGCTGCTTCAATAGGGTTATAGTCGCCAGAGTTAGAGGAAATAGTTAATTCATGCTGTAATATGTTAATTAAGCTGCTGGATATAAAAATATAGTCAATCACTGATGTGCTCTCTCTAACCCTATAAGTGGGCAACCCGCAATCACTGATACCTCGTGTCCATAATATTATTCAGATCAAATGTTGAGAGATATGTCTCTAATTCCTTGCCTCTATGATCCGTGTCCTCTATAAAATACTTGTCATTATGTGATTTAGGATGCTTGGGTATCCTGGAATTGAAGTCACCTGCTAAACAAAGATGCACCTGGCAGTGACATTACCAATAAGTGATTAAATAAAATCAAACAAAACACGGAACTCGTGTTGGTGTATTAACAACATCGTTATAAAACTAAATACAGGCTCAAATTCCTCTTAAAAAGTACTTTCCTGGAGTTTCCAAGGCCTGAGCATAACCACCAGACATCAAAATAACCCATATAGATAGACACCCTGATGCACGTCCGGACTGAGAAAGAACATTGGGCACACTGAAACCCATCAAACACCAAAGGTTTCCTGAAACAGTTAGATATCGCAGTTTCTTACAAATAGATGAAGGTCCGTAAGATGTACCTTAGTGCGAAGACCGGCTACGTTCCAGCTTAAAATCTTTAAGAGGGGTGCTTGTGAGTTAGTGTTTACAATCAGTGAAGTGAAGACAGGGGGCCGGAATGGAGCCAAAAACTGGTTGGGCGCTGTCTTATGGTTGACATCCGCAAGACTACCCAGTCACTCATTATCAAGAAGCTCTGCCAGAACTGCAAATCTATTCCTACACTCCAGAGTTCGCTTGGGCTGTAGATAGCTGTGCAGGTAGGGGGGCATTGTTGGTCTATAAAAATACACCAAGGGTAATGTAACAATCACAGAGCTGGCAAGCATACCCCCTGCATTCAACCTAAGTATATTTCTCTCACAGGCCAGGCATCTGAAATTCACCACAATACAATCTCCCTCTATGTTTTTAATTGAGAGTCCCACCCAGCCCACCCTTCGCATCATTATAATCTCATTATATTCCTCAGGTTAAAATTTGTATGTCTGCAGAGCCAGTGAATTACCCTATTTCGCAATTGTTCCTAAGCTTCTGACTGATTGAGTCTTAGGGAAGGTACACCGGCTAAAACCAGCACATATGGGCACACTGCCTGTAAATGTAATGGCTCATTATTAGAGACGAGGTCAGTTCTTACATTAACCACTTCCGAAGAGGGCCTAAAGCCGCTTTTGCCCATTATGTTGGGGGCTGGATCATCATTAGGGTTAGGGTCAGAGTGTGGCACAGCAGTGGCTGGCATAAGGGACAGATAGCTACAAGGGTCAGCAAGCGGGATTCCATCCCCCTAAGGCGCTTCTGAAGGTAAATTAACCCCTGCAGTTGCATAGTGCACACAACTGCGAGTGCAAGCATTGGAGTTATGCTGGGCACAGGTCGTGCTTTTAGCTTCCATTCCCAAGCTAGTCAGTTGTTTCTCAATGTGGTCTAGTCGATCAGTAATAGGTCTTTGTTGTTCTTGTAATATAGCAAAACATTTATTATAAAGTTCCTCAATACACAGAATGCCCAAATTATGTTGAACACCGTCCTTTTCTAAATGCGGCCAGGATGGGGGCAGGGACTGGTTTTTCTTTTTCCATTTGACAGCTGCTCTTGTGGTACCATTTATTTTGTATGACATACTCTTCTTGAAGAACGTGCTGGAGGAAACCTTTAGCTACTTTGCAAGGGTCTTCTTGCTAGCATACTGTATTGCATTAATTCACTATTGTTTTCTGTTGCTTATGCAACTCGTTTGTATTGACACCTCTGCATTACATTAGGTCAGAATCCATATTCATGTAGTGGGATAGTGCTAAGATGGTAGGGTGATATGCTGTTTTAGAATATTGTAGTATAATTTATTACAGTGATGATACTTTGGATTATACCACACTGACATAACTGTCTCCCTCATTTCTATGGTGAAATTCACTATATAAACCCTTGGATTTGGGGGTGAACCAGAGAGACTCCGGTTTGTTCCAGGAATGCTGTTCAATTATTTACTGATTTGCTGCACATTTGAGGCAATCAGTCTTTCAGATTTTGCTTAATACTACATTTTTATCTGAACTTTAAATGTCTTTGTGGCAGTTGATTCCTATATATCTCTATTTAATTAATTAGATTTTTGATGCATTTGCATTTTTTTAATTTCAGTACTGCACTTTAAATTTTGTTAAACCTGCATGGATTTCCAAATTTATGATCTGGAACTCCCTTTTTGAGTTAATCCTTCCATTTATTGCTTTTGAAATGTTATTTTGAATTATGTCTCTAGGTACACATTACCTCATAGTTCTTGAAGTCAACACTGTCCCAAGTCCCACAAATTAAGCACCACAATCGAGCAAATTATCTAAGTGATAGCGCACCAACAATGCCAAAAACTGATGCTAAACTTTTAATTATTTTCCTGATAAAAGTAAAATATAAAGTAATTAAAACAAGGGTTAGCCAATTCATTATCCCGAAATTCATTATTCAGATGTAAAACCAGCATAAGCTGTCAAGTGGAAACAATGCTGGAATTCACACGGTTCCATGTGCCCCAAACAAATGTAACAACCCCCCACGATATGTGCCCTTCGTGCCGCTGAAAAATAACTGCTTAATCCAAGTACTACGGTGCATGCAGGTTCAAAACGTGGACGAGTTTATTCTCTGGGACACAAAGGGTAAAAAATGTACTTCTGCTTTGATGCATAGTTATCATGACAGCAGAAGTATGTGGCATGGATAGGGTACATATGCTATTACAACCATTCTTTGTAAATTGATTCTGAATCAGAACAGTTTTAACAATATAGCACAAGCAATCACTGATACAAATATTCCATACATCTTACTTTTTCCTCCCCTCATTATCCATCCAACAATCACAAAGGGCCTGATTCTGAGTACGGCCATCTTAAGACCACTGTACTGTCAGTGTGGGTCCTACTGCCACCTCCTCGTCGGTCCGACCACCCGATTACGAGAAGGGTGGTCGGACCACCACAAGAACGCCGCTTCCGCCAGGATCCTAGAATCTGATGTGGCAGCAGTAGAGAAAGTGGCAGTCTCTGACTGCAGTGCCGATGCCGGCACCGCCATGAAGATTCTGACCTGCCTTATCGCTGACCTTTTCATGATGGGGACCCCGCCATGAAGAGGTTGGGGGGAAAAAGGCAGGGAAGAGGCCCCAAACAGGGCCCTAGGGCGAGTTTGACCATTGGGCAAAGTGCATGTGCGCCCAACTGCTTGCACTGTGGTGCATGCACTGTGTGCCATACACAACGTGGTGCATGGTACACAGTACACCAATGTGCAAGTGGCGCTGCCACGGCGGCAGCATATGGTTGAGGCTCTCTATATGCGGAAGCATGCTGCCGCTGTGGCACCGCCAACACAACACCATCAGCCCGACGGTATGCTCAGAATACGGAGGTCGGGATGCCGCCGGCTTGGAGGCTTTCTCCCGACCGCCGTAACGGCAGTTGGACCGCCGATCTCAGAAGCTGGACATAAATGTGCAAATTGGAAAATAGCTACATGTAAACTGTCTAGAGTGGGTGGTTCTGCAAAGCATTGATGAATACTCAAAATATAGTGGTACGCGACCATGCGTATTCAAGAAACTATGAGACGCTGCCAATCACTATGTTTATAAAATGAGATATTCTCATCTCCGCAGACAAAAGTACCAAGATAAAAAATACTGCTACTTACCCGTCCTCGCTCTGTGAGAGTTGTTAACATGATGATAAGCGACAACTGATGATCCCACACCAACTGCCAAAAATGTGCACAGGTATGAGGAAGTGGTCCTTGTGTAGCTATGTATTTGTTCACAACACCAGTGGAGGGAATTTCCATCTACAGTAGGAAGAAAAACAGTAGAGCTTACTTTTGTACCAAATTTAAATTGTCTATAAGACAAAGGCCAGACAAAATTGTCAATATGCAAACGAAATGTGCATATTTCACAACATTATTGCCATCGTGTAGCCTTATTATTTTGCAACATTTTCACCTGCATGACACTGATTTGAACAGAAAATGTATTCAATCACATTTAAAACCGTGGATCAGAGACCTTTTATTTTTGAAGCAGTCTCCTGCCAGTATTTTGGGTGACTTTGTATATGCAAAGAATGTCCTTGCATTCAATTGTGCAAATTGCGTAATTATAGCAAAAATTAAGTGGATTTTGCAGGAAAATGGTATTTCACCCGCTCCTAATAACAGAAGGCTAAGATATATTTGCACAACTGTGAGGAAGAGCATCACTCAATACCTTTGCTGCACTAAATTTAAACTCTTATTGCCAATGTGGTGTTGCCATAACACGTGTCAGGGGTACTATAACAAATCTAATGTTCCCATATTAGTGTTGATGAAAACAAAAGAAACATAGCAGCCACTGGTGAACTACAGTTTGGGCAAATTTTATCTTATAGTAATTTTAGGCCACAAACGTGATACTGATCCTGCAAAAAAATTATTTGTAAAGCGAATTTTGACCAATAGTGCAAAGCAGGACAGACTTCTTGTCTGTACTTGAATTTCCATACTCTAAATTAATATTATAATATAAAATATGCTGTTTTGCAAACCTCATCAAACAAAAAGGGTCTCTTCTAGCACATTTGTAATGGAATATAGCAAACCACAGAATGAAAAATATTTAAAATTTTCAACATTTTGAACTAACCATGCGCAATCTTACTTCACCTACTAGATCAAAAAGAGCAGCTTTTTTTGCAGACGTTCATTTTTTTGCATTAAAATCTCATAAGTCAATGATTCAAATGGAGTGGATGCTGTTCACCTCAGCTACAGTATTTTACTGACAAATGTCCCACACACACATAACACAAAACATTACCAAATTGGGATAATGCAAATCAGAGGGGTGCCTTGACCATACACTTGCACCAGAATGCATTGCTTTACGCACCAAATTCCAGGGTAATTATGTTTTGCTATTCTATCCATTTACAATAGATGTTATGTTACACAGGTTTGTAGAGCGCATTTATCCACCGGGAGGGTATCCTGGCGCTGAGAAGGAGTGAGTCTAGGCACACTTAGGGCCTACTGGGACTACTCGAAAAGTAAGGTCTTCAGAGTCTTGCGGAATTCAAGAAGTGAGACGGAGGCTCTTAGTGTGACAGCAGGTCGTTCCACACTTTAGGAGCAATGTAGTAGAGGGCTCAACCGCCAGATCTGGTTTTCCGTTTGCATGGGATTTGTGCAAGTAGGGGTCCGGACGAGCGGAGGTGTCTGGAAGGTTTGTGAAAGCAGATGCGATTGCTGAGGTATGCTGGGCCAGTGTTATGTAGAGCCTTGAAAGTGTGGTTGAGGAGTTTGAATTGTGCTCGTTTGTGAATGGGGAGCCAGTGGAGCTCCTTCAGGTGTGATGTTATGCGAGTGTGGCGTGGGAGTTTGAGAGTTATTCACAATGCCACGGTCCTACTGGTCTGCAGCTTTCTGGTGAGTTTTTTTGTTGATCCCAGCATAAAGGTTTTTTCCCGTAGTCCAGCTTGCTTGTGACCAGGGTGTGGGTGGCAGTTTTCCAGGTACTGATTGGGAGCCATTTGAAAATCTTCCTCAGCATCTTCAGGGTATGGAAGCATGAGGCGGTGACAGCATTGTCTTGAGCGGTTATGCTGAGTTTGCTGTGGATGCGGAGGTTCTTGGTGTGGGTGGTGGAGGTGGATGTCGATCCTAGCTCTGTTGACCACCTGGTGGACTCCCACGGTGATATGCTCTTCCTGAAGATCACGATTTCGGGCTTGTCGGTATTCAGATTTAGACAGTTGGTCTTCATCCAATAGGCGATTTCAGACATGCAGGCATTGAACTTGATCTAGGTACTGGTGGACTTGTCCGTGAGGGAGAATGAGTAGTGTGTCCTCAAAGAGGATCCTCTGCAGATGTGGTTGCGGGTGTCTGAAGTGAGCGGTTGCAAGCTGACTGACTGGGTCCTTCTAGTCAGGATGGAGCAGATCCATCGGAGTGAGTGTCCTTGGATTCCAATGTCGTGTAGACATTGGAAGAGAATGGGGTGGGAGACTGAGTGAAATGCTGCAGTGAGGTCCAGGTGGATGGGGCTGTCGTGTCTCCCCTTTCAGAGTCATGAGGATGTCATCCGTCGCAGCGATGAAGCAGTTCCCGTTCTGTGGTTGGGTCTGAAACTAAACTGAGAGATGTGAAGGAGTAGATGGCTATCAGACTTCGAAGAAAAGTCCTGTGTCATTCTTCTCTTAAAATGCTCTCCTGCACGGTTATTTTTACCAAACATACTTTCATGTTTAGGTTTACCAAACTGAAATATCTTAAAAAACACATCAGGACTAGCTTGAATTTTCAGTTATAAGCCAGAGCATTTGGCTTTTCCAATGCTGAGGCCCAAATAGCATATGTGTAAAAGGAAGGGAAGAAAAAGGTACAAGCAAGCAGCAATACGAACAGAGGGAAGTGCTGCAGGATGGAAGCTCAGACGAGGAAAGATACACACTGGATGACGCTTTGGAGATGTGTGAGCAAGAACAGCTGAGGTCTGCAAGACATGTGAACAGGGAGAAATACGGGCAGTGAGAGTTAAAGTAGGGAGAAAGGTAATGGAGATTAGAGGTGTGTGTTGAGAGAGTAGCAGGGAGAGATGAAGACACAGGTAGGTGTGGGGTTGGGTACAGGGTGAGAGGTGCTGGAGGTATGTGCAAAACTGTTTTTTCCAGCAAGTTGTACAGACAGGTACAGGTAGAGGAAGGGAGATTTACAGGCAATGGAGATTTGGGTAAGAAGAAGGATAGGCAGGGAGAGAGGGGAAGGCAGCAAGATGGGCCTGCTTGGAGAGGTGCATGAGCAGGGAGAAGTACAAGGAGGGTGAGATGCAAGCTGAAAGAGGTGTTGCCTGGGAAAGGTAAGGGGAAGGAAAGGTACAGGCGTGGAGAGGAACAGGATGAAAATGGCACCGCCATGTAGAGGTGTAGACAGAGATGGGTGTAGTGGGTAGAGGCTGATAAAGGTGCCGACAGAAAGAGCTGTCAGAAGTGTTGGAAGGGAGGGAGAAGTATGGACAGGGACAGTTATAAACAGGGGTGGGGAGGAGGGAGAGGGTTGACAAAGCGGCGGTGCCTGCAAAAACACAAAGTAAAATGGACAAAGTTTACCATATTCAAAACTTAAATGGCAATAACAATCAAATGTAATTTTTTTCTTAAATAGAAATATACCACATATGCACAGCATGTTGATTTCAAGGAATTCAAAGAGCAGTAACAATGTTTGCATATTGGTTTGAATATGAAAATGTGTGCAATCGCTAAGAAATCTTCCTAAAAAATCCAGTGTTTGGTGTATTTTTCAAAATGCCTATTTGCATGCATGTCTAGGTATAAAACCCACTATAAGTCTGGCTTTAGTTTTGTTTTCAGCAATAAAATCACAACATGGCAATATCAGTCCAAAGCCTATGTGCATGTACATCTTTATAATGTAAACACCCGGTATCATGTAACTACAAAGCACCGATGGAAAACGATACGCTATGGCTACCATTTGACGTTTTCCTGCTTTAAAAATATTAACCTGTTTGTGTGAGAAAAGAACTCAAATTGTGGCAAAAACAGCCTAACAATAAACTCCACTTCTTCTGTAATATTTTATGGGACATACAAAATACTGTGTATTTAAATTTAACAGGAATTTATCAGTATAGCAAAGTAAAGAAAATCAAAGTGCATACGGGACAAGTGATAAGCACTGTGTAGTGGTGTGCAATTTAAAGCCACAGGTACCCACCTGCAGACTAACAAAAGGACTACTTCATGTCCCATTCACTGAAACCTAATAGGGACAAATACAGTAGCGTGCTACTCGCCTAAAAGCACTTTAGGGGTAGCAGGCGCTATATAAATGCAACCCTTTTCCCTTTCTATCCCTCCACTATCCTTCTCAATCAAAATAAAAGACTAACACATCCACCGCTCACATTAATTTCATATTTCACTATACTAATTCACCACTAATCCTTCATGGGTTCCGGAGTAGCGTGCTACTCGCCGAAAAAGCGATTTGACGCCTCATCAGGGGTAGTAAGCGCTATATAAATGCAATTACATTACAATACATAAACAAAGGACTTTCCCCAAAAGGAATTTACAACATCATTGGCAGGAGACAGGAACTGATAAAGCGTGCAGTGAGGCCTGTGCCCACATCTGGTCTAAAGCGTCCTGCAGTCACATCAGTCTCTAAACACAAAGGCAACATTAAAGTAATAAATTAAAAACAAAAACATTGGTACAGAAGTGAACTAGCTTGTGTGGAGATGTGCTCCTTGTGAAAGAGCAAAATGCAGTCACTCAAAGTGAAGTTATCCAGTGGCTAAAGTGGGCTGACCGTCTGCCCCATGCTGTATGCTGAGGTGGTGGAAACAAAATGGGAATGACATATCAAAAGACCAATGGATGAAGAAAGGAAGGCTGAAAACCCATTTAAATGAGTATATTGTACATATATTTTTTTAGAAATCAGAAGAGCTTGGCTAACGCTAGACCTAATGAAATTGCATGAAAAATACAAGCAAGCGAATGGCTGAAGAGATCTGACCCAAAGACCAGTCTCTGTATATACTGTTTTTATTGTATAATTTTAAAGATATGATGGCATGAGGTAGTAAGACAACTAAAGCTATCTGAAACCAGACAGGAAAGGGGGGGCCGCTCGGCCCCCCCGCACGTATGGCGGGGTGCCGGCCCCCCTCCTCCCCCCTGCACTCTCGGTGGTGGGGCGTGCCGCTCCGCCGCGTCTTGATGACGCGGCGGGCGCGCCCCACCGCCGATTGGTGCTGGCTCCTGCTGACCCGGAAGCAATTTAATTGCTTCCGGGGCAAAGGAGTGGAGCCAGAGGGGGCGGACCAGTTGGAACTGGTCTGCCACAGAGGGGTTAAAAGGCCGGGGGAGCGCGGGAGGCGCCCTCTTGTTCCCGCGCTCCCCAGGCTTGCACCCGCGCCTCGCAAAGGCGCCGAATAATCTTTTGTTTTCCCCTCTACAGGCTAGCAGCGAGGGGGATCGCATTTCGAGCGGCAGAGGCGTGCGTGGTCGCGGAGCGCCGCAGTGGGGCAGGAGAATACTGGAGATTGCAGGGAGAGGAAGTGGTCCGTCGGCTAGGCGAGCAACGAGGAGCGGATCGTGCTCCCTGCTGACCCGCCCGCACAGAGTCTGAGTATACGAGGAGGGGCTGAAAAGACACAGCCGGTAACAGGGGCGAAGCAGGGAAGGCAGGGGCAGCACATGGATGGGAGACCACAGAGGCTGATAGGAATTTTTAATGAGTAATTGCAGGTAGCAATATTGTGCTAATTAGTAGCTGGATTGTGGGAATTTTTTGAGGAGGAGGCAAGGGTTCCAGGGCCATAACTTCGGTGTTGCGAATTTAAAAAAAAAAAAAAAAAAAAATTATAATAATTTGTGGGTGGTGTTTGGCAGGGGACGTGAGGGGTGGTGGCACTGTTTTGGGGAGTATAAGGTATTTAACGGAGGTGTGGTGGTCCCGGTTGCACACAAAAGAAGGGCCTTGTTTGAAAGTGATGACAGTGCTATACCCTAACTAATTTTTACCGTAGGACCTCGGTAGTGCGACTGAACCAAAGGAGCGGCGCGCGGGGACAACGCGATTCGGGGACACAGGCAGGCCTGCATTTCACTGCTTCTGTTGGGCCGCCGGGCTAGAGTGCGCTCGCCCAACACACCCAGGTTAGCTGGTGTGTGGCGGTCACAGTTGCGTGGTGCTTACGGCCAGTCTGTGTGCCTCCAACTCGAGCAGGTAAACACCAGATAGGTGATAGTGGGCACTGAGACACAGCAGGGCTTTCAGTGTAGGGGGTAAGTGCAGGTGGTATACCTGTCGCGGGGATGGCTAGTGGTCGTGGGGCTAGGCGCTCCCGCATGGAGCATATGCTGGAGGGCATGATGCGCAAGATGACAGCTATGGACAGGAGATGGGGGAGGGTTGACCAGATAGGCAAGAGCGTGGCAGAGCTCAGGCAAAGGTTCGACGAACAGGTTGGGCCATCCGGGAGACCCAAGCGAATCATTGTGCCCCCGCAGCCAAGGGGGATTTGGATGCGTTGCCCAAGCGGGTCAGGCCCAAGAAGGGTAGCGGTCGGGTCCCCAAGCCACACGAGGAGGGGGGGCCTTCTGGGGTGGTCCCTGAGAAAGTGCTCGGACCGCTGGTAACTCCTGTGCCCGCTCCCATAATCCCGGCAGATCTACCGGTGACACCGGCTCCGGCCTCTCCGGCGCCAGTACCAAACATAGTGCCTCAGGTGGTCCCCGCGGTAGTCCCGGTGGTACCCGCGCCGATTCCGGTACCCGGCTCGGGATCCCCCATGCCAGTTACAGCACCCCCAGTGGTGGGTCGGGTACCGCCAGAGCTGGCAGCGCAGATAGCGGCGGTACTACCTTGGCTAGGGATAGGTGGAATGTTACCTCCTTCAGTGGGTGCCAGGGAGGTGGGAGAGGACCCCTCAGCGGAGGCTCAGAAAATGGTGGCAAAGATCTTGATTGCACAGGGTGGAGGGGGGGCCAAGTGCGCCCGTTACTCCACAAGCAACAGGTTCGGGCAGCGACGCTGGAAGGGACAAGATTGGTGAACCAACGCGACCCACAGAAAGTGGTAAGGAGGTGGCATTACCGGTGCTGGGGGAAGGGACAATACCCTCCAGGAGGGAAAATCTGGCTCAACATGTGACACAAGAAGTGAAGGATTTGATCTGGGCGGGAAAATATGTCAATATGTTTTCCTTACTAGTCGATAACAGGGAAATGGAGTATGCTAGGAAACAGAAAGACTGGATGTTGCCTAGTGAATGGCGGTTTGAAATGGCGAGATTCAGGGTGGAGGAGACATTGATCAACTGGATTAGAGCCTTTTCTGTGTTTATGGCAATTACAGCCGAGCGCTTCCCGAATTTGCAGGCCGAAATGGCTTGTTACCAGAGTAGGATCACAACTTTCAGCGAGAGATATGGAGGGGACGGGTGGAAGGAGTACGACACTACTTTCAGGAAGGCTAAGGAGTTTGATCACGCATTATCATGGGATAGAGTGGATTCAATTTCATGGTATGGCCAGTTTACGGCGGGGGTGCGGGGCCAAGCTGGAGCAAAAGCCACCACTCCAATCACCAGCAGCCCTTTCGGTCACCCCAGGGGGTGGCACAGCCACTAAGACGGGGAGCAATGGTGGGCGAAAAGGGGTGTGCTGGGATTTTAACAAGCGTACATGCACCAGGACACAGGGCACTTGCAAGTTCAGGCACGCATGTTCCATATGTAACCATCCTTCCCACCCAGAAACAGTCTGCCGCAATAAAGGTAATGCCTCGGGAACCAGGGGAAGGAAAAAGCAGGAGTAGGGGAGGAGGCCGTTTGGTAGCTCATTCCCCCATTGACATTCTGGCTATGACTCCTTGGCTGAACAGGTACCCCGACCATGCCGCGGCGGCGATGTTACAGGAAGGTTTTGGTCAGGGCTTTAGGATCCCAGCGGTGGGATATACCGGAACGCCGGAATGTAGGAATCAACTTTCAGTGAAGCACAACCCAGATGTGGTGGCGTCAAAAATAGCTAAAGAGCTGCGCCTGGGCAGGATAGCGGGGCCGTTTAATGACATCCCTGTACCGAATTTTGTTTGCTCGCCCCTCGGCGTGGTCCCCAAAAAGGAGGAGGGCGAGTACAGGCTCATTCATAACCTATCGGCACCCAGGGGCGCATCATTAAACGACGCCATAAATGAAGACATTTGTAGTGTTAAGTATGCGTCTTTTGACCAAGCGGTGGAGATGTTGAGGGCTCTCGGACCGGGAGCCTTGATGGCCAAGTCGGACATAGAATCGGCTTTTCGGCTACTGCCAGTGCATCCCCTAGATCAGCATCTGCTAGGTTTCTCTTTTCAGAACAAATTCTATATGGATATGTGCATGCCCATGGGTTGTTCGGTTTCATGCGCCTACTTTGAGAAATTTAGTTCATTTTTGGAATGGGCTTTTAGGCAAACGTCAGGGCATCGCCATGTCATGCATTACCTGGATGATTTCCTCTTTCTGGGGTCGGCGGGTTCACCTGAGTGTGGGTGGGCATTGCAGGAATTTTGCGTGCTCATGCGGGCTTTTGGGTTCCGCTGGCACCCGGAAAGACGGTGGGCCCGGCAACCACATTGGAATTCTTGGGCATAGAATTGGACTCGGTGGAGGGCTGTTTCAGGTTGCCTAAAGACAAAATCACGAAATTTAGGGCAGCTCTCCAGCAAGGTTTGGTCAAAGATAGAGTGACGCTCCAGCAGCTACAACAGATTGTGGGACAGCTGAATTTCGCATTAAGAGTCATACCCATGGCACGCCCCTTCTCCCGCTCAATCTCGCAGGCCATGACGGGCCTGCGGGAGAAACACCATCACACTAGGTTACTGGCTGAGGTCCGCCAGGACATGCGCATTTGGATCGCATTTCTGGAGGGCTTCAACGGCAGAGTGGTGTGGTGCGGTCCCCTACTACGTCTGCAGAATTAGGTCTATGGACGGATGCTGCAGGCAGTGTTGGTTTTGGTGCCATACTGGGAAACAAGTGGGTGGCCCAACGGTGGCCGGTTTGGTGGCAGGCGAGCGGCCTGACAGCTAATATCGGTTTCTTGGAGCTATTTCCAATATGGGTGGCATTAACAGTTTGGCCTGATCAGTTGTGTAATCGATCTGTAATCTTCTGGTCAGATAACATGACGGTAGTCGAATGTATCAACCAGCAGGCGGCACGATGTAAGTTTATACTCCGCCTACTTAAGGAGATTGTGTTGGTTTGCATGAAACTCAATGTACAGTTTAGGGCCAAACATGTCCCAGGGGTGTTGAATAATGCAGCCGATGCACTCTCTCGCTTCAAGATGCAGGTATTCAGGGAACATCTACCATCCGCAGAGGCGAAGCCTGCACACTTCCCAGCAACACTCTGGCAAATTGGTGCCCCCAGCTACAGAACCTCGTGGCAGCTAGCCTAGCGCCCAGGACCAGGACAGCTTACGAAGGGGCGTTTTTGTCTTATTGCTCCTTTTGGGACGGGACTGGGCAGAGAAATGGGAGCATGAGGAGAGTTTCGCTATGTACCTAGATGCATTACATAAGGAGGGCGCTCAGCGGCGACAGCTAGCAGACACAGGGCGGCCGTGTCTTTCATGGCACAACTCAGGGGGGCCAGAGATCCCACGAATAGTTTCGTCGTGCGGAAGGCACTAAAGGGGTGGCGGCGCCTGCAAGCAACCACCGCAGATTCCAGGCAACCGATAGGTTTAGACCGGCTGGCATCGTTATTGAACGCCTTGTCGGACACCTGCAGTTCGGATGGGGAAGTACTCTTGTTCAGAGCCGCCTTTACTTTGGCCTTCTATGGGGCTTTCCGGGTGGGAGAACTGGTGGCTAGCAGCAAGCAGGACATGCTGGGGGGTATTCGACTGGAACACACCAAAATATTGGGTGAGGTGCTGTTGATTACCATACGTAAATCAAAAACTGACCAGGAGGCCCGGGGGACGGGCTGGTACTCCATCGGGCACGGGATAATCCTTGCTGCCCAGTGTTCCACGTAGAAGCCTTGATCAAACAGCGAGCGGGCGCGAAGGAGGGAGCATTGTTAATGCATGCAGACGGTACCCCACTGACCAGGTTCCAATTCCAACGAGTACTGTCAATGGCAATGGACAGGGCCGGTTTCAATCCAAAGGATTTTGGGACGCATTCCTTTAGGATAGGTGCGGCCACCGAGGCGACTGCTAGAGGATTGCATGCGAGCAGCGTAAAAAGGATTGGGAGATGGTCTTCCAACTGTTACAAACGTTATGTGCGGATGCACATGCTCTGAGGTGACAAGTAAGTTACGCTGACGCCTGTCTTGTTGTTTGCTTCTATTTCAGTTTCTCGAGCCTGTCACGCAGGGCGGAAACTGTTGCCGGGTCACCAACTGCAAGTACCTTCAGCTCGGCGGTCACAGGAATGGAAGAAGGAGACGAAAGTGGTATGGGTGGTTGGTCACTCATTTGTAAGGCGCGTTAAATCTGTTTTCTTTTCAGGTAGCTATAGACAGAGGGCGGAACAAGGAGGTTTCGAAGTTTCCTTTCATGGTAGGGGGGCCTATGCCTCAGTCAGTTTAGGGGTTCTTTACGGAGTTGCTCAAAAAACACACCCCGCCGCCTGCAGTAGTTATCCTACACCTGGGGGCAACGATCTGGTGAAATTGGGCAGGAGGGTCCTGATGGAGGAGATAATATCGGAAGTAAACTGGCTAGCTAAAACATGCCAAGGCTGCACCATAGTGTGGTCTCAGATGATTCCCAGGCTCAAATGGAGGGGGGACTCGGTCAGGGCGTTGAATCACTCGGTAAAGAGGATCAACAACAAGATAGAGAAATTATTTCGGTCACCTCAACTACAGAATATACCACATGGGTGTATCTGGGGGAACAGTTCTTCTTGCAAGACGGGGTCCATCTGACTGGGGCAGGTAACCAACTTTTTCTGGAGAACATTTTGGCAGGGCTGGGAGGTTCTAAGTAGGCATGACCTTTCGGAAGAGGAGGTAAAGGGGGGGCCAGATAGTCGGTCAACTATGCTGGCCTGTGGCGGTAAGGTCATGATCGGTGAGCAGTCAATTCAAGGTCCTTAGGGGGCGTCACCATTCTGGAATGGGGTCGCCCAGGGGGAGGGGCGAGTGGTCTCTCCCAGAACTCCAGGGGCGGTACATCCGCTTGGTTGGATGGGTGCGGGGAGGGGGAGTCACGCTTTCTCTGGGCTGGTTAGCCACCCCGCACGTGCACGATGACGTCATTAAACGGCGCAGAGTGCAAGGGCCCCCCCTTTGGGTAATGGAGTTCATGGAGCGTACGGGGGTAACCGGGAGGGGGGAAGTACCCTCTCGGTAAACGGGCCCTCTGCGCATGCGCACTCATACGTGAGGGCGTAGCTGGTTAATAAGGATTTGACACCGGTTAGCGACCTTGCCGTAGGCCCAAAACTAGGATATGCAGAAAAGTAATAAGGATGTTAGATTCGGTTAGGAAACACGCTGTATTAGACATTTGTTAAGGTTAGCCATTGATACCTGTCTACATTGATTGTACCTAATGTCTAATTTTCTGCATATAAATGCTTGTGTAAATATTGTTTATTTCAAATTTTTATTTGTTTTCATGTTTTAATAAATACGGCCGGGGGGTCGCGAGACCCCCCGCCTTCCAAAGAAAACTCCTCTCATGTCCAATTGCTTTAATTGTTTTAACAGTGGTAATGCGCAGGACAGGGAGGGGGATTGGCGGTAGTCCCTGACCATAAGGAAAGGGGGCCGCTCGGCCCCCCGCACGTATGGCGGGGCGCCGGCCCCCTCCTCCCCTGCACTCTCGGTGGTGGGGCGTGCCGCTCCGCCGCGTCTTGATGACGCGGCGGGCGCGCCCACCGCCGATTGGTGCTGGCTCCTGCTTTGACCCGGAAGCAATTTAATTGCTTCCGGGGCAAAGGAGTGGAGCCAGAGGGGCGGACCAGTTGGAACTGGTCTGCCATAGAGGGGTTAAAAGGCCGGGGGAGCGCGGGAGGCGCCCTCTTGTTCCCGCGCTCCCCAGGCTTGCACCCGCGCCTCGCAAAGGCGCCGAATAATCTTTCCCACCCACCAGCCCCTGAAGCAGATTTTTGCGTTTGTATGTTGATTGTATCATTTTAGGTCGTTTTTCACTGTTAGTTTGTGAGTTGGTGTAGGTTTTCCTTAGGCCTTTTTCCCGTTTACAGGCTCAAGTATCAAGCTATGGTTGCACAGTAAGGTTTTGTGTAAACTTTGTCCTTAGGCCTTTTTCCCGTTTGCAGGTAACATAATTGTCGTATTTATTGATTGTCCTTGGTCAGGCGGTAAGGTCATGATCGGTGAGCAGTCAATTCAAGGTCCTTAGGGGCGTCACCATTCTGGAATGGGGTCGCCCAGGGGAGGGGCGAGTGGTCTCTCCCAGAACTCCAGGGGCGGTACATCCGCTTGGTTGGATGGGTGCGGGGGAGGGGAGTCACGCTTTCTCTGGGCTGGTTAGCCACCCTGCACGTGCACGATGACGTCATTAAACGGCGCAGAGTGCAAGGGCCCCCCCCTTTTGGGTAATGGAGTTCATGGAGCATACGGGGGTAACCGGGAGGGGGGGGAAGTACCCTCTCGGTAAACGGGCCCTCTGCGCATGCGCACTCATACGTGAGGGCGTAGCTGGTTAATAAGGATTTGACACCGGTTAGCGACCTTGCCGTAGGCCCAAAACTAGGATATGCAGAAAAGTAATAAGGATGTTAGATTCGGTTAGGAAACACGCTGTATTAGACATTTGTTAAGGTTAGCCATTGATACCTGTCTACATTGATTGTACCTAATGTCTAATTTTCTGCATATAAATGCTTGTGTAAATATTGTTTATTTCAAATTTTAATTTGTTTTCATGTTTTAATAAATACGGCCGGGGGGTCGCGAGACCCCCCGCCTTCCAAAGAAAACTCCTCTCATGTCCAATTGCTTTAATTGTTTTAACGGTGGTAATGCGCAGGACAGGGAGGGGGATTGGCGGTAGTCCCTGACCATACTAACCAGCATGGGCAAAGCCAATAGGTCTCGCCTATGCAACATCTATTGGCTTTGTCAAAGTTTTATTGTCCAAGCAGGGACAGCTTCGGCTCAACATCCTGTGATTCTGGGCCAATCACTTAATCTCCTAGTGGAGTAATGTGTTACTTGTGTAATGTAACTGGCGCTCATGTAAAGCGGTCCAATACCTTCGGGTTGGGTAAAGCTATATAAAAATGTCCAAAATAGACCTATTGCCTGTGCTTGCTGTAAAGATGGCAAGCTGTAAAATGCGATCACTCTTTTGTGTATTAATATTAATGGCTGACAATAGACCACCTGAGCCTCAGCTCCCGTTGTGACAAAGAGCCCTGATTTAAACCTGAATCAGTGCAAGATATTTGCCACAAACAATGTGTCCTTCAAAGAACCGAAAAAACAAAAACAATAAAACGTGCTGCGTTTTTCAGACAGCGCTTCATCCGCACATCAAGACTGAGGTCAGTAGTACTCATTCCAGCTGCTGCCACCATGGTGTGCTGGCTGAGCTCAGCTTTTTTTGGGAGCTGTTCATTTGTCACTGACGTGGACTAAAGGGCATATTGTGGTTACAACTCTGATTCCTGGGACCACCACATAGGCATCTCACCTGTGCACCACATAGGCATTACCTGTGCTCCAGGATCACCTCTGAACCCAGCCAGGCCTGGCGTGTGGTGAGGAGAAGGCCATGTAGGGCTCAGGAATGGTGGAGGCAAGATGTTTCAGACAAGTGCTCCAGAATGCACACATGCAACTGTACACATGCTGCCCAGTTCACAGCAGCGGTGTGTGGTTTGACCCTCAGCTGCTGACATCAGCCACTTGGATCGGAGTGTGAAAGGTATGCATGGCTTTACAAAAGTTGTGTGTGGGTGGTATATTTAATGACACCGTAACCTACAGACCGAGGGTTGCGGGTGCTGTAGAACAGTGCACGCTCTTCGAGTCATGGACTAGGCTGGCCTGCCCGCCCACTTAATCTCCCCGTGCCTGAAAGAAAAATGATTATGAACTTGTGTAATGTAACTGCCGGTCATGTAAATCGGTCGAGTACCTTCGGGTCGGATCAAGTTTGCGCTATATGAAAATGCCCAAAATGTGAAGAAATAGTACCTTAATCACAGCGCAAGCAGTGGACGGATGCTAATTAAGATAAATCACTCTGTACTTGGTCCATGCCCCACAGTAAGAAAAGGAAGTGACGAAGAAAGACACACCTCGCACATTCTGCTGAATCAGAAGGCAGCAAAGAAAAGTGATAATGATGCCAATAAATAGTAAGTAATGGGCAGGCTGAAAAATGCTTTTTAGAGGTGTGTTTTTTCTTTTTTTTTTTAAACAAAATAGTAGGCTGCAGGCTTGACCTAAACAGGATGGCAATGAAAACATGCACATTCCATATTGCAGCTTCAGGACATTCATGCACAAACATCACAAAATCATTTATTTGTTTATTTTTTTCATATTTCTGTCAGGCATAGATTTCAGGTTAGACAGTTTTTTCTTTGAACTAGATTCATCCTAGTACAATGACTGCCATCGCTGGACAAGGTGGAAATTTTGCAAATATAATAAGCAGCATAATGTCGACCTGAACATCTGACTTTTAGTTATTTCTAGCAATTATACAACAGCATGCAGATAAATAAACAACAACATAACAACACGTCCCCCTTATCTACTGCCACTCTCAAATCTCAATCAATCAATCAGGGGTTTGTAAAGCGTGCTACTCACCTGTGAGGGTCTCAAGGGGGGGGGGGAATAAGCGGCTCCGGATCAGTCGAAGAGCCAGGTCTTGAGGTCCTTCCTGAACGTGTGCAGGGTCGGTGAGCGTCTGATGTTCACAGGGAGCTCGTTCCAGGTCTTAGCTGCGATGTAGGAGAAGGCTCTCCCGCCGGTTCTGGTACTGCAAATATGGGGGACTTCTGCCAGAGCGAGGTCGGCGGAGCGGAGGTTCCTCTTGGGTACGTGGGAGGATACTCTCTCGTTGAGGTATTTGGATCCGATGTTGTTGAGGGACTTGTAGGCGTGGGTGAGGAGTTTGAAAGTGACCCTCTTTTCGACGGGGAGCCAGTGGAGGCCTCGTAGGTGTTGGGTCATGTGCTCGTGACGCGGTGTCCCGAGGACGAGTCTGGCTGCGGCGTTCTGGATGGTTTGGAGTTTGTATAGAAGAGTTCTGTTGATTCCGGCATAGAGGGCGTTGCCGTAGTCCAGTCTGCTGGTTATGAGTGCGTGGGTGACGGTCCTTCTGCAGTCGGGGGGATCCATTTGAAGGTCTTACGGAGGATGCGAAGGCAGTTGAAACTAGTGGAGGCGACGGCGTTGATCTGGCGGTTCATGGAGAGGGAGGAGTCGAGGATGATGCTGAGGTTCCGAGCGTGGTCTGTCGGGGTGGGTGGGTCCCCGAGGGCGGACGGCCACCAGGTGTTGTCCCAGGCGGAGGTGCAGGGTCCTAGGATGAGGACCTCGGTCTTCTCTGAGTTGAGCTTCAAGCAGCTGTCTTTCATCCAGGCTGCCACGTTCTTCATCCCTTCCTGGAAGCAGAGTCTGGTGTCATCGGGATTCTTCGTGAGTGAGAGGATGAGCTGGGTGTCGTCGGCGTAGGATACGATGCTGAGCCCATGCTGTCGGACGATGGCGGCGAGGGGGGCCATGTAGATGTTGAAGAGCGTAGGGCTGAGCGATGATCCTTGGGGGACTCCGCAGTTGATGTCGGTGGGTTCGGAGAGGAAGGGAGAGAGTCTGATCCTCTGGGTTCTCCCGGAGAGGAAGGATTGGATCCAGTCGAGGGCGGCTCCTTGTATCCCCGCGTCGTGGAGTCTGGATGCTAGAGTGCGATGTGAGACGGTGTCGAAAGCTGCAGAGAGGTCTAGAAGGATGAGGGCGGCGGTGTGTCCCTGGTCTAGTAGCATGCGAATGTCGTCAGTGGCGGTGAGGAGGGCGAGCTCGGTGCTGTGGTTGCTGCGGAAACCAGACTGGGAGGTGTCTAGGATGGAGTTCTCTTCGATGAAGGCGGTCAGCTGGGCGTTCACGAGTCTCTCGGTGACTTTGGCTGCGAAGGGGAGGAGGGAGATGGGCCGGTAGTTTTTCAGGCCCGTTGGGTCAGCCGTTGGTTTCTTGAGGAGGGGTTTCACCTCCGCCCGTTTCCAGTCGTCTGGGCAGATGCCGGATCTGAGGGAGGTGTTGATCGTCTATCCTAGTTCGGGTGCGATGGCCGTGGCGGCCCTGTGGAAGATGTGCGGTGGGCAGGGGTCTGTAGGGGCTCCTGAGTGAGTTTTCTTCATGGTTGCGGTGATGAGTTCGACGGTCGCGGGATCCCGGGCCGTGATGGTTGGCTTGTCGGCGGTAGTGGGTAGAGGGGTGTTGTCCGGTGCTGGTTCGCTGAAGTTGTCGTAGAGGACCTTGATCTTCAGATGTAAGTAGGAGCTGAGCTTGTCGCAGAGTTCCTGGGAGGGTGTGACGTCTGTGGCTTCGCAGGTGGGTTTCGCGAACTGCTGTATGACGTTGAATAGTTCCTTGACGTTGGTCGCATTGGTCTGGACTTTGTCTCTTAGGAAGGCCCGTTTGGTGTCTCTGATGCGCTGGTGGTATTCCTTCAGGGCGCTTTTGTGGTTGTTCCGAGCTTCAGTGGTTTTCTGGTTTCGCCAGGCTTTCTCTAGGCGTCTGCAGAACCGTCTGGCTTCTTGGAGATCCGTGGTGAATCAGGCGGCCTTCAGAGGGCGTTGTTTGGCGTGGTGGCGGAGGGGTGCCAGCTTGTCGGCGCAGCAGGAGACCCAGCGGTGAAATTCCCTGGCTGCGGAGTTGGTGTCGGTCGTGGCGCTGGGGGAGTTGATCCGGAGGGTGGTGTTGAGGTCTTCCTCTGTGACCTTGCTCCAGTTCCGTCGTGGCGGGCGCGGGGCGGGCTTGGGTGCGGTGGTGGTGTTGAAGGTGAAATGGACGCAGTGGTGGTCCGTCCAGATGGGCTGGGTGGTGTGGCTAAAACTGATGTTTGGTCCTCCAGCGAAGATGGGGTCGAGGGTGTGACCCGCTCTGTGGGTGGGCGTGTTGACGAGCTGTTTCAGTCCTAGGTTGGCGAGGTTGTCGAGGAGAGTGGTGGAGTCGGGGTCGTTGCTATTGTCGAGGTGGAAGTTCAGGTCCCCTAGTAGAATGTAGTCCGTGGAGGTGATGACGTGGGGTGCGGCGAGTTCGGCGATGGTAAATGCGGGCTGGGTGCGAGGACCTGGAGGTCTGTAGATGAGGGTGCCGCGTAGTGTGGTCCTGGGGCTGGTCTGGATCTGGAAGTGGAGGTGTTCTGTGCTCGGGTGGGGGGTTACTCGTGCTGGAAGTGGAGAGTCGGAGGCGGGCTTTGTGTGCGATGGCGAGTCCTCCTCCTGGGCGGTGCGGGCAGTCCTTTCTCTGGATCTTGTAGCCGTCGGGGATGGCTGTGGCGATGTCTGGGCCCGAGGTGGCGTTGGTCCAGGTTTCCGTGAAGAAGGATACATCGGACGAGAGGGTGTCGATCAGGTCCCAGATTTCGATGGCATGCCGGTGCAGGGAGCGTACGTTGAGAAGGATGCAAGTCAGGGTTTCGGTGGTGCGTGCATCAGGAGGCCCTTCGGCGGTTGCGGGAGCTTTGTCGGTGGTGAAGGATCTGTGGCAGAGTCTGCACGAGAACTGCCCATGGGTGGTGGTCGGCGAGGATCTTGCGCAGTCGGCGTGTCTTCCGGGATTGCGAGCGTGGAGGGTGGCTGAGTCGTAGCGGAGGGGTCCAGGAGGGCCAGGGTTCCTGGCGCTGCTCTTAGTCGGGTTCGCGGACGAGTGCAGACGGGCTTGCCTTAGGCGTGCCTTTGGCGCGCCAGCGGCGCGTCCGCGCAACGGTTAGCATATGATGGGGAGGGGGGCGGGAGCAGAGGTAGGGAGGCGGGAGCGGGCAGAGTCGGGGGCGGGGCCGCAGGGGCAGCAGCGGCGGGAACAGCGAGGGAAGATACAACTAAGAAACTACAGTTAGGGAGAAATATAACAACACCACAGTAATGCAGTCAGCAAAAAGGCACACAACAGTAATGCAGACAGCAAGAGGCAAGGCGACGACTAACAGAGTGAAAAACAGAAATAAGCGGAAATACTGGGGAATACCGGCTGGTGCCTAAAATCGAACCAGAGGCGCAGGGACGGGCTGCTGGCTCGAACCCTGCTCGGAGGACGGGCTCAGTGCTAGCGCGGTCGGCAGAGAGGCGGAGCTGCTGGGGAGAGTGCTGGCCTTGGCCCAGAGGTCAAGGTTTCACGCGTGCTCCCCCGCAGCGGTAGCCATATGTAGGGGAGGGGGCGGGAGCAGAGGTAGGGAGGCGGGAGGCGGGAGCGGGCAGAGTCGGGGGCGGGGCCGCAAGGGCAGCAGCGGTGGGAACAGCGAGGGAAGATACAACTAAGAAACTACAGTTAGGGAGAAATATAACAACACCACAGTAATGCAGTCAGCAAAAAGGCACACAACAGTAATGCAGACAGCAAGAGGGAAGGCGACGATTAACAGAGTGAAAAACAGAAATAAGCGGAAATACTGGGGAATACCGGCTGGCGCCTAAAATCGAACCAGAGGCGCAGGGACGGGCTGCTGGCTCGAACCCTGCTCGGAAGACGGGCTCAGTGCTAGCGCGGTCGGCAGAGAGGCGGAGCTGCTGGGGAGAGTGCTGGCCTTGGCCCAGAGATCAAGGTTTCACTGCCCCTTCACTACTTGAACAGGAACCACTGTTTTAACAATGATTGTAATTGTATTGTGAATCTGAAGATAGAAATATAGAATTTATCCTTATTCTTTTATGGTCAATGTATGATCAAATGAGATGGGCCGTGGGACTCTGGGTCATACCCACATGCTCTGCAAGTTACAAGACTGCGTTTTTTGTTTTTATTTATTTATTATAGGTTTTTATAAAGTGTGGACCTAGCCATAAAGGCAGTGGAGAGCTTTAAAGTTAACAGAGCAGTAACATTAAAGTGGATTTAAAAGTATTAATAGAAACTTGCAGAAGTGGGCAAATGTTGGGTCACTAGGATTACAGCGCATCAAACGAACTGCAGAGAAGGAGCAGGTGTGTCTTTAATAAACAGTCTAAAAAGCTGAGTATTTTGGTTCTTCCAATATTTAATATTTGAGTGTATACAATGCCAATCTGTGAGTGCATTGTATTTGTCAAATTCACTAAGGGGATCAAATTGCTGTACACCACTATCCTTGTGTTTTGTGAGTATTTTATATATGCAGGGTGTTTTGATGAATGTACTGGATTTATCTAAGCAAATTACACAGGGAATCATGCGGACACTGCATTCGAGTGGTTAGTAGTAATGTGACAGGCATTTTTGCCTTGTAGAGGACTTGGTTTGTTCAATTAACAAAAAAGTGTACTACAGCCCCCAAAATGTGTTAGCCTTCCTTGCCTGGGATATCCCACTCTTATTTTTGCACCTGGGTACATATCTTTTTTTGCCTTTGATGTTTTTACTAATACTGGATTAATATGTAACAGGATGTTTGAGTAGGCAGGGGCACATTAGTGCACTCTTTCTGTCTATTAAGATACAGAGGAACATTTCCTTTGAAAAATAAAAAGAGCCTGTCTGATGTAGTTTAAAATCTTCCAAAAAACTCTGATCTCTATTTTTTCAGCTGTGGGAATCCGAAGAATATACCTGAGTCAAAGGGCTTATAATTGTTCCAGAATCCTGTTTGAATGGGCGCCTGCCTGAAGAAACTTGAGGGTTCCAGCTAGTTGCAAGTATAATAGAGGGAGCTGGTTGGATACTTCGTTCAGATGAACAAATCCCTTACCTTCGGTAACACTCTTTCTGATAAATACTCTATCTAACCGTAGATTCCTCATCTTCTGAATATTCTAAGGCGTCAGACTGGATCCGGAAAATCTTTAGAGGAACTCCTGTGAACCAGTAGGTGGCATCACAAAGCTCTGCATCAACATTGTTCCGCCCCACAAGTGACATGCGGAGCTGCATACAGGCAACACCATATAAGCACCACCCATGCATGCGGACGTCAGTTGCTTTCTACGCTGTCTGCACCGTGAGGCCCAAAGGTCAATAGCACATTACACCTGATCAATGTGCAGAACTGTAGACTTTGGACTTTTTTAAATGGTAAAGTGACCAGTTCACTGAATGGGGAGGTGGTAGGGTCGGGAAGGAATCTACGGTTAGATAGAGTATCCACCAGAAAGAGCGTTACAGGAAGATAAGCAACATATTCTTCTGATGGATACTTCCATCAGACCCTTCCTGTCAGACCTGCCTGCCCAGACCATAGTGCTTTGTTAACATGTGGAGCGATGCCCACATAGCAGCCTGGACAAAGCCCAGAAAAGGGACTCTGTGTGCCAACCCTGTGGTAGTAGCCTTGACTCTGGTGGAGTGAGCCTGCAAGCCTTCTGGGGTTTGCTTCTTAGCCAGTACATAACAGGTTTTAACACAAGAGCAATCCAGCGAAAAGAACAAGTTACTTACCTACGTGAATGTTTTTTGTGATGGATACTGCTTCTACCTGCAAATTTCTCACCTTTTGAATATCCCAAGCATCATCTGGATGTGGAAATGTTATGATAGCTCTCACGCACCAATAGGGGTCATCAGCTCTACCTCACCACCGCACTCGGCCCTTTGGATCCTGACTGATGTTTGGAATATTCGAAAGATAAGGAATCTGCATGTAGAAGTTTCCATCCGAAATGGTCATTTTCTGCACTACCCTACCCATCTTTGCTTCAGCGAATTCAACAGAGGGCTGATCGTTTACACAATGTTCCCTGGTATGATCAATATAGAACTTGAGAGCTCTTTTGGGATCCAGCTGATGGTGTCTCTCCTTTTATTTAAAGGGCTGAGGTGGAGGAAAGAATGCTAGGAGGGTGATGTTTTGACCAATATGAAAAGGAATTACCATCTTCAGGACAAAGGAGGCTTGGGTCATTAACTCGAGCTTGTCTGGAAAGAAGGTAATATACGGTTAGTCGATACAGAGCGCTTGTATTTCACTCATACACACTGTCGCTGCTATGGCAATGAGGAAAACTGTCTTTAGTGTAAGGAGCTGCAACAGACAGCTGTGCAGTGGTTCAAAGGGAGTACACATTAGGAATGTGAGAACTTGATTCAGGTCTCTCTCAGGCATGATGAAGGACATGAGTGGAAACACATGTTGCAGTCCTTTTAATAAACAACAGATGATTTAAATAAAGAGGACTGGTTCAGCAAACCACAAAAAAACTTTAACTGTGCTCAAAGCAGGCCCTTGCTGGGCTAGGGGCAACACAAAGAGCAACATTTCAGATAGTTTGGCTTGAAGTGGCTCAATCTGCCAAGTACCACAGCAAACCACAAACTTGCCCCAACGACAGGCATATACTGGTTTCGTGGAGGGATGCCTGGCTGCCGGTAAGACATCAACTACTTCAAGAGGAAAATTGAAGGAAGTCAACTGTCGCCGCTCATTCTCCAAGAATATAGATGAGGATTGCGTAGGCTCAGGTGCAGGACCCTGCCTTGCTGCTTTGCCTGAAGATCCTGCCAAAGAGGCAACCTGATTGGATGACAGATGTTCATGCCTAGGAGTTCCAGGTACCACACTCTTGTTGCCCAGTATGGTGCCACTAGGATGACTTGTGCTCAATCATTCCTGATCTTCTTCAGTACTCGGGGCAGAAGAGGTAGTGGAGGAAAGGCATACATGAGTTCTGAGCTCCAGTCTAGGCGGAATGCTTCTCTGAGAATGAGTTGTAGTGGGCACTTCAACATGCAAAAATACTGGCACTGCCTGTTCCCCACAGTGACAAAGAGATTGAGCCGAGGTTCTAACCATTCGCAGAAGAGACCTTGCACCACTTCTAAATGTAGCTACCATTCATGATCCGCTAGGTTTCAGTGGCTGATTTTGTCCAACCTGGCATTCAATGATCTTGTGTGCCACCAGGAAAATCCCCTGGTGTTCCAGCCACTTCCAGAGGCATAGCGCCTCCTGACACAGAGTCCATGACCCCACGTCACCCTGCTTGTTGCAGTCCTTCATGGCGGTGGTGATGTCTGTGAGCATCTGCACCAGCCTTCCTCTGATGGATGGCTGGAAGGCTTTCAACGCCAAGCGGGTGGCCTGTAACTCCAAGAGGATGATGTGGAGTCAGGCCTCGGCCAAAGACCAGGTGTTTCTGATCTCCACCTCGTCCAGGTGGCCTCCAAACCCAGAAGTGATGTATCGGTCACCACTGTTAGCTCTGGGTGTGGTAGGGAGAGGGGTCTTCCACTGCCCATTCATGGTTCAGCAGCCACCACTGCAGATCTTTTGCTGTTTCCTCCAAAATCTGGATAAAGTCACAGAGCTACCTCTGATGCTGTGCCCACTGGGACTTCAGATCCCACTGCGGCAACCGCATGTGCCATCTGGCATGTTTTACCTGCAGGAGGCCAGGAGCTCCAACAACCTCAGAGTCATTCTCATTCAGATCCAGGACAGAGGCTGAAACATTTGGATCATCTGGATCAAAGCCCAAATGTCCTAGACTATCCGCTACGGGAGGAAGGCATGGAATTGCACTGTGTCCAGAATAGTTCTGATAAATGGCAGTCAGGTGTGACTTCGGCATGTTGATAGTGCAACCCAATGGACATTAAGAGGTTCACTGTAGTCTGGAAGCGGATGACGACTGCCTGGGGCAAGCCCGCCTTTAGCAGGAAGTCATCATGGTAGGGAAAGACTCAAACCCCTGACCTCTGAAGATGCGCTGCAACCACCGCTATCACTTTCGTAAACCTCTAAGGAACACTTGTGAGCTAAAGGGGAGCACAGCAAACTGAAAACTTTCCTGCCCCGCTTATGAGTCTGCAAGATGGGGGATGTCAAAATAAGTGTCCTGCAGGTTGAAGCTACCATCCAGTCTCCATGGCTGAGGGCAGAAAAAATCTGGGCCAGGATAAGCACCTACAGCTTTCCCCTCCGCAGAAAGGCATTAAGTGGGCGAAGGTCCAGTATGGAACCAAGGCCTAGGTCCTTCTTCTGCACCAGAGAGTTACAGCCAGTTCCCACTTCTTATGTTGCCACCCTCTCTATGACACCTTTGGTCAAAAGGGCCTGCACTTCCTGCTGTAAAACGGACAGAAGTCTGTCAGCCATCCTGCGGGTGATGGAAGGTGCAGTGGGATGGAAATAAATGGCAGGGCATAACCCCAATAGACAATTTGCAAAATCCACTTGTCTGAAGTGACTGCTTGTCATCCTGAGAAAAATGCTGGATATTGCCTCCAACAGGGTGGCTGTGTGTCTGGAAGGACACACTAAAAAGGTTCTGAGGCTGCTGCAACTGGAGAGGCTTGGGAGTGGGATCTTTGCTGTCCCAGTTGTCCACATTGTAGGTGCTGCAGCCTTGGAAACGGTCACTGCCATAAAAAGGTTGTGAAGGCTGTGGGGTCTGATGGACTGGCTGCATGGGTGAGTGCGAGCTATATTGAAAGCCCCTACTTTAACCAAGGAGTGGGCGAAAATGCGGCAGAAACTGACTTGTTGGAGCAGACAAGTATTAGGAGTGCGCTGTGGCCCTGCTTTCTTTAAAACACTTGAGGGCGGAGTCTGAGTCGAGAGCCATCTAAGGGCATCTCCTTAGTGTGACACTGGTGCCAACATCACAAAGGTCAATCTGCAGTATCTAACCCACAGCAAATTGTTATTTTTGCCACATTACGGCCATCCTGAATGGTTTGTATAAGGGTGGGGCGGAGGTCTTCTGGGACAGAAGATAGTACCTGAGCCACAGAGCCTCAAAGGGCATGTGTATACCGGCCAAATATGCAGCTAGATTTGAAGGGCCTTAATTCCAGGCTGGTGGAGGAGAACAATCATTTCCCAAAGGTTTTGAGGCGCTTGGAATCTCTATCTAGTAGGGAAGGCATTTGGGTTGACCCTGCACATGGATCCTTGTACCCCTAAGCTTTCTGGGGTCAGGTGCTGCGTTAGGAAAGCCAGGTCACCCGGGGCAGGGTGGTAGATCCTCGCTATCTACCTTTTTACCGGCGGTCGGGAACATGGTTTTGCCCATGTCCCAAGAAAGGTGTCCGTGAGGGTCTCATTGAAAGGAAACAGGGGCTGAGGAGTAGTCCGGGTTGGAGGACTTCGGTGAGAACATTGGTTTTGTAGGTCAAGAACATGATCAGCCCTTCACATCACACCTGCAAAGGAGACACTTTCCTCAGTAGATGACCCAGTGGACTGGCTAGCGCAAGGTGTGAAGTATTCAGTCCTCTGGCATCTTTTAGCTCATCATACCAGATGTCTTCAATGTATGGTTGAGCAATTTTGTCCCCTTTATCATAGGGCTCTCAGTTGAAGTTGAAGTGAAGTCAGCTTAGAGTCCACTATCGGTTGTGCTTCGTCATCCGACATTAGTGTTGATGCTCTGGGGTCCGGTGAGGGTTGTGGTGCCAAGACTGATGTCAGCACTGGAGTTGATGCAGGCCCAAAATGGGTCTAGAGGTACAAGCTGGAGTCAAGGGCAGACGAACCAGCAGAGTCCCAGTCAGAAGTTTTCGTGGTTCCTTGGAGTCAGAAGGTGTTCAATGCCAAACAGACAGCATAACTTTGTGGAACTTGTGCATTTTCTGTGGTACTGTCAAAGGGCCCTTGACCTCGGATCACCGAGACAAGAGTCGAAATCGGCTCCAAAAGTGGAAAGCGTTCTTGAGTGAGACTGAGAGGCCAATTTAAACCCTTGGCCCTTCTCAGGAGTTCAAGAGTGGCAGGAAGGAGCCGAGTCCTGCTTGGACTTCTTGTGCTTCTTTTTCAACTCACTCGAGGATTTCAACTGCGATGAAGATTTGCAGAGGCAACAACTTTGGGAGAGGGAAGAGGACCTTCCCTTCAACATTGACCAGTCGAAGCGTGGAGTCTTCCAGTGCTTAGCAACATACAGCTTTGCTCGTGGGCCCAAATGGCCTTCGGATTTATCAAGGTGCAGTTAATAGAAGCCTTGGAGTCGGTGTTCAACTGCAATCCAAATTTGAGGTGATCTGTCACAGACATTTGCTTGCAACAGTCCTTACAAGGCTTGAACACTGAGGTTTTAGGGATTGGCATCTTCCCTTAAACATTGGCATTTAGTATGTCTAAATTTTTCGAAAAGTAGTCTTGTGAAGAGGTGAGGGGTAGGTCAACATCTGTGTCTGGTGGCACAGAAAGAAAATAATTGACAACAGCAGGCATGGATGGAGCTCAAATGCGGTTTCTCATGTCATTTTCCGGAGCGGGTGATGTCAGTGCAGAGCCGCATGACACCACCTACCGGCACACGCCGGGGTACTCCCAAAGATTTTACCGATCAAGTCCTACTCCTGGGGAATATGCAAAAGGTGAGGAATCTGCGGTAAGAAGTATCCATCGGAATTACCTGTTAAACTTGAATTTTCAAATTAGCCTTCTGATTGTAATGGAAGCTGGTAGCTTAATTTTATGTTCACAGAGGGAACTTGTTGGTTTAGTTGAGTGGCAAATGAATTAATCTTTGAATCAATCTCAGCCATTTTCAATAGCTCAGGCCATGTTGCAGTGTATTGTTTCTTGTCCACTGTGCTGCTCTAGACAAAGACAAGCCATATACAAATCAGTATTGGTCCTGCTCCTACTGGAACACACTAGCTTGAACTGCCAAGTCATGTCCTCTCCAGTTGGGAACACAAGCAACCCAAGATCATTTATTTCTTACTAGGCTTCATAATTGAGGTGCCACTTGAGCCCTATGGCAGAGAGAGAGAGAGATCCACATCAGAGCACACCTGTCACACTTAGGGCTTTAACTGCAGCAAACAATGGAAAGAAAGTCTAAATTTCATTCAGCCAATGATGATCACTTGTGACACATTTCAGTCCACTGTTGTTCCCCCTCTGTGCAACTCTAAACAGAGATCACACGTGTTCAACCCAGTCTTGGTCCTTCTCCTTCATGAGGAATCTAGCAGTAATGATTACAAAGGAAACATTCTGCTCCATTTTCCTTGAATGGACATTTTTTTTTTTTTTTTTGCAACAGATACCGACAGTGCAATGGGTATGCCCAGACACGGGTTCCTAGAAATATTAGAGCATTAGGAACAGTCTTAACTGAGTCTAAAGTGCATTTGACTGACCCTACACATGGTTAATGTATGCATTCATGCAGCCTGGCACACAATGTACTCAGTGTAAATATTATGCAGGCATTGGAGTACACGTATGGAAATGACCAAACACTGAATAATTTAACTTATGTGTAAATGTAACAACTAACATTTTATAGGTCACAGACATTAAGCAGGGTTTTGACTTAAAGTCTTTTTTGTATATAAAAAATAAACAACCTAATTAGTTAAAATGAACATTTCATTCTAATTTTAGACATGAAATTTACGTCTATTTAAATTACAAGCCATAAAATACATTCCAGCATCATTATGTACCAGACGCTAACGCCCAAATGTAACTACGGTTTGTGGCAGAGGAAACGAGATAGCAAAAGAATCATTTATGTCAACTTAATTACAAACATCTCATCTTTGTTCCCTAATCTGTAAACGTCTGGGGCAAGCAACAATGGGTGACAGGGAGAGTGGTGGTGGTTGTTATGGGTCAAGCAGAGGGGCAAAGGGGAAGCAAAAACAATGGGCAAGCATTTACACTAGAGGGGGAGGGGAAAGGAACCATTTGGGAGGGGGCAAGCAAGAACATACAAGCAATGATGTAGGAGGTTGGGCGGGGAAACAAGCAACAACAACGGTGGATGAAGGAATAAAAGGTACCTCAATCCCAGGGTGAGCAGCTGAAGACCCTAATCAAAAAGAAGCAATTGGTAGTACTTGGTCCATGCTCCATGGAAGGGAGAAACGAAGGAAGAGAAAGTGACACGACATACGATTTTAACGGACACTGAGACAGCACAAGCGCTGTCTCAAGTGAAACCTAATTGGGGTGAGTTGGGGTGGGAGTATATTGAATTCTACAATTAAGTTTCTCCCTACCTCTTGCTCTGGGTCAAAGTCTAATGCTGAAGAATATTTCCTGGTCCTCAAACATGAGCACAGCGCACAAATTATGCAACAACCGGCACACATTAAGCACTGCAGACAACTTAGGATACATAGCAAGTTACCTAGTATCAGTCTGAAACACAAACAAAGAGTAAATGCACAAGCATGGGAAGTTTTACACAGGAGGCTCCGATTTGTAAAGTAAATTTGCCGTCCAGGTGTGTTATCCTAATTAAGTATGATATTGATGATAGATTGTCTGGATGTAATGCACTTCCCTTATCCTTTGCAAACAAAATTGGATTTTTACCCTGCACGCATATCAGATGATTCAATTGATGCATGCTAACCAGTGCTTAATTTGAGCCGGTGTCTGCCGGTGGGGGCCGCCTGAACTCATTTTTGGGGACTGACACTTATTTTTCCTCTTCAGATATTTCCCTAGAAAAAGAGAGGGAAAAATGTACAAAGCTAAAAGACAGAGGAAGAGAAAGACAGAAAAGCCGTCACCAGGGAGAAAGCAGGAGCCAGCAAGAGTGAGATAATGGGACAGGGAGTGTCTGGCAGTGGAATAAAGAGGCTTGGGGTGGATTTTAAGACGACACACACACTGCCTTGGTATTCAGCACACTAACATTTATTAGCACCCGTGGACTTCTGAGCAGAGGTTTGGGCACCAGCAGTCATTCTTTTACAGGTTAAGCACTGGCGCTAAGTGTGACATTCTTCACCACAGACCTCAATAGCTTTATAACAATCATTTTAGTCAAATTATTAGCTTTGAAAGGACCAAAGCAAACATTTCGCAAAAATTAAGAGTACTTTGGTGTTGGAGTGTCATGTTAAACAAATGGATAGGCTAAAAAGAATGATTAAAAAAGATAAACACAAATTTCCATTCTTCTTTAAGCATACAGTAATCATATTTCAGTTACTTTAAAATAGGCTAATTTCTCATATTTCATGACAGGAACAAGCTCCCTGGGGCTTAATTACAGTTATTGCTGCAATGACTCTAGAGATCATTTTTCTACTGATGGATAAAATCATAGTCTTATGTACAACTAACCGTAAAGCAAACACCACGGGCCGAGTGACAAAGGCATGTGACTAGCGAAAAGGATTTTGCAGGCTTACTTAATTATATGTGCGCCTCCTGAGGACCATATGCTCTAAGATTCATTTGTTTATGTATTTTATTCACACTGAACTGTGACAAATGCTACTTTCCTAGCCCCGTGTATGTGCAATGTATACATACCTTAACGTAGACCATTTATGCATATTTCAAATGTTATGAAATCTCCCTTCCACCACCACCAAGTAATTATTTCTCGTATACGTTACAGCTTTCTCATGCATATTTTTCAATCACTGAAGTGGTTGGTGCTTTCGTCCCACTTTACGCTTATGTCTATTCGGGTGAAAGGACATTACCTCTATGACCGATTCCCTGTTCAGTTCCTCTCATTAGGAAATGAGGCATTCATGCCTCCACAGACCCGTTGAAACAAGCTCCAACAAATGTAAAACACATGCCCCTCTTCTCTCCCCTAGTATATATGGCTTTAGCTTACCACCTTCACAGACTACACACAGCTGAGTGCAGGGCACAGTCTGCATCAATTCATCTGCAGCCCATCAGCTTCTGAACAGCTTGAGCTGCTGTTGACAAGGAAATGCAGGTGGTGCATCTACTGCTTTGCTCAGAGGGTCGTCTTCATACGGGGTAAGACTGTTATGCTTCCAGTTTATAGTCTTTTCCCACTGCTGCAATGATTTACGTTAAATGGGAGGCTTTTATTATCCTCCACGTTTTTATTGCTGTTTCTATGACAGAGGATTTAATTGTTTTTACAAAGCCTTTAAGTCAGCAGGATTTATTTTGCAGAGCCGCGTTGGAAAGAAGTTGGCCTTCAATGCGTTCTCCTGTCGCCCTGCACGGTTTGCCACTGGGTCCTATGGGTCAGCGCATCTTTAAAAATACAGCTTTTGATCTTGAAGGAATGTTTAGGCGAATGTGCAACTCTTGACTACCGTGTCTCTTCGACATTACGTATGGTGCAGAAGTGCAATCACGCTTATCTTTCATTTTTGACTCACCTTGAGAGAGTGACTCTTTGATTATTAGGACATCAGTTTGCTTCAATATTATGTCAGCTTGAGGGGCAGCCAAATGTTCCCTCTTAAAAAAAGTGGGATGTGCAAGGGGGTCACAAATGTATAGAGGTCTCCGACTGGGGGATATATGTCTATCTCTTTTTAGGTTTCGCCTACACAGTGCAATCTATTGTATTTAATATAAATCTTAAAAGGGGCTTACATCTGCCCTTGCTTTTCATTGGTTCCTGTGCTTGCCAATTACTTTTCCTCCGTTTCTCTTGGCTGTAGCATACTATTTCCTGTTGTTCATCAAGTGTGTTTCTGTTATCAGTGTCCCGTGACCCAAGTACTGTTTTCATCCGCTTTGGTGGAACTTCTTTTAAGAGTGTCAGCACCTCTGCGTGCCTTGTGGGAAGCCAATGCTCTGATCGCAACGCGCACTCACCAGTCCCCCCGGGCGAAGCAGGGACCCACTCTAGTGCTCCTTTTTGTTTACAAACGGAGCAGCGCACTTACCAGTCCCCCCGGGGCTGAAGCAGGGACCCATTCTACTGCTCACTTTTGATACGTCTCAGCAACTGTCAATGGTTTCTATTCGAGTAGTGAAAATAAGGTTTGCATTTTTGCATGCATGTGTATTTCCATAACAAATGTATTTTCTAAACAGTCACTTCAGTAAAATGTATAGACTATTTATACATCATTAATCAGGCAATAATTATCTTTGAGTGGCGAAAGTGTGAGACACTAAATAACTTATAAAAGATAAATAAACACACAGATGAAATACTTGTCCATTGTTTATGTTAATGTCAATACAGAGTCAGGCGCTTCAGCTGTGACCCGGAAGTAAATACTATGCAGCTAGTCTACTCTCTTTTCCATTTTGCTCTCTGCAGTGGTGTGCTTTTAAGCAGCCCCTGAAGCTGCAGCGCCATGAGTTTCCCAGCTTTTATCAATGGGAGTCTGGCATCAATCTGAGGAAAATAAGCTTCAACTTGGTGGGTTTTTATGAAGTGCAGTGACATAAACCAAAGGTACTTTTCTTTTACTGTTGTTTTTCACACCTGCTCAGGCACCTGGACCCGTGCGTTGGTTGCCTGTTAAAGGGACAATGTTAACTCAAAGTCAGCTCATGTAGGATTGGCGTCGGGTGACCCTGGCAAAGTGACACGCAACCAGCGCAAGCAGGTTCTTCAGAATGCGCCCCAATATGGAATCAGCGTGAGCAGTACCAGTGCTGCCTGATACTGTTAAAAGCAAAGAACGAGGCCCAAGCCCAGTATAAAGCCTGGCGTACTTTAGTGTGCTCCAGTATTCTTCCCACTTACAGCCCTACATACTGTGGTGTGCTCTGGGATCTCTGCTGACTCTCTCCTGCTAGTTGCTTAAATTAAGGTCCTGGTATTACTTGTTTTTACATTACAGTTTCCTAGGATTCAGACACGTTAAAATGTACATTATTAAAGTACCAAGGAAGGGTGTATTCTAGCCCGTCTTTTATCACTCATGTTATCACATTGTGTCCAAAGCACTTTAGTCCGGTGCATCTTTTTGTTCTGAGCCACAAACTGCAATTAAAAATTATACTGCGTTTAATTATATTTACAAATGTGCACAGATATGTTTCATGTATCATTTTGTACGTTGTGGTATTTTATTTTAAATTCTGTGCTAGTGATTTTATTAATGGGAAGTTGGTTTAGGCCTTATGCATCATTATTTGGTGTTTTTTGCACGTCCCACTGTGTCTGTTTTGTACCTCTAAGATTTGTTTTCTTCCCCTGGCAGCCAGTTATAATGAGGATGCCTGCTTTTGTGGTTCCGTCCTCACTGGTTGAGACCCACTCCACTAGCACTTCGGACATATTTTGTCTCCACCTACTCATAGAGCTATGTTTAGCCACCTCTTTCCTTTATGGTTCATTAGAAGGGGGTTGTTGCCATATTTCCTCCTTCAGTGCCACTTCAGTGCCACCCTTTGAGCGTCCCCATATGCGACTAGTTCTTCCTAGGGTAGGAATGAGCTCCTCTCACAACGAATATTCGGGGTTACAAAGCATGTGATACATCGCATGCCATTACAACGCAGTTGTTACAATGACTTGCGGCGGGGGGCGCTGGATGTTGGAGTAGTATAATTTACTATTCTAACTCCAGTCTGTGCAACAGTAGGGAAGGTGTTGGATTTTAAATCCAACACCTTCTTCCCCCTACAGCAAGTCGTTGTAACGACTTGCGTTGTAATGGTTTGCGATGTAACAACGCGGTCCTTGTAAGGACCGCGTTGTAATGGCATGCGATGTATCGCATGCGATGTAAACTATGTTTCCCCTCACAACACGTCAGCTTGATGCTACAAAGCATTGCAGGGCTTCATGCTGGCCATCTCTTTGCATGCCTCTACACCAATGTAGCTATATCTGTTCAATAGGTTTGTGGGCCTAGAAGAACTTTTTCTCGCAAATATCTCCTCACTTCTGATCTGTATCCTGCCTCTTGTACTTGTATACTTTGACCCACAGGCAGTTCGGCAATCTTGCCTTGCAGCTCACCAACTATTTCAGTACTAGCCTCACTCACTCTTACTGCGCCTCAATCCTGATCTGCAGAGTCCCTTGCTGTCTCGATGTGACGACAATCACAGTATATGTACAAGTCCGATCTGAACATGTGCTGGTATTCTAGGAGTATAAACTATCTCAGTGGATATCTAGCCTGAGAAGCTAAGGCATCTTGCTTTCCAAACAAGGAACGTGAGTCTTTGCCAATGCACCTCAGTCTAGCTCTCCCCTTTCTCCTCAGTGCTGCCCTCCAGCATCCCCAATATTCCCTTATTCAAATTCATGCACAGCTTTACCAGTCCACCTGCAACTTATTTGTGCCATTCCTGCTGTCCTGAAAACCACGTTCAACTTTGTTATTGCTATGATAGTTCTGCCAGTCTACTTTTTCCAAAGTGCCTCTATACTGCAGCACCCCTGATTTTCCAGTTCTGAGATACATTTGCGCTATGAGTACACCTCTCTACCACTCTTCGGTACAATGGCCATGCTAGTCCTTGTATCCCTAATACAATGGTTCCAGAGAACAATAACTCTCACCGGGCTATAGAACCACTGCTGTTACGGTTCTCTGTGTTCACACAGCTCCACTAGAGCACTTCTGCAGTGATGGGTCATAGGCCTGACTTTATAGTACACCTCAGTCCTTTCCTGCAGCTTTGCTAATTTTCAAACAGTGGGAACCCAGAATTATACAAATGCTTGCTGTTTGAAAGCAGCACTGTGCATTCTCAGTAGTGAGGCCCACTCCGGACTGTATCAGTGGGCTTTAATCCTGTCCTTTGGAACCCACCCTCTGTCCAGTTCGGGAGCAGACATAATACTCTTCTATGGACACCAGTCTTGACCTGCAGCAACCCCCCCCACCCCCCCACACTACCCGAGTTCTGAGACTCAAACTGTGCTGGATTGATGCACCTCAACATTGGCCTTCAGAACTTCACAGAACCTTACTCTTGAGTGCCAAAGAGCCTTAAGAGACTTCCCTGCTGGCTCTGGCTCCAAGTCTCCATTTGGGTGGCTCTAATCCACCTACCCTTTCTCGTAGGAGTGCTAATTTCTCCTGAGAGCAGCACAAGCTTGGCCTCTAGTGAACTTTAGTGAGAATGGAGACTTGCATCCACAATGCTTTTTTTCAAACAAGGCTTATTAATTTCTTACTGAAGGCCTTACGATATATAACAGTGCTTACTCCACCAAACTTGCTTTTAGATGTCATTTTATAAAACTTCCCAGTGTAGAATTATAAGCTCAGTATTTAAGAAATGTGGTGGGTCATGTCTTGAAGGCATTATGTAACCTCTATGCTATGGGCACGCGTAGCACATACCTGTAACAATAGAGAAAGGCTTATGTAGCATTTTGAGGCACTCCTTAAAAGCTACCTAGTTTCCTGGCAATATCTGTGCTTTTGGTTAAAAGAGATTATGTTTACTTGGTGGATTGTCATTTAACAGCAGTGCATGTACGTGGAAATAACAAGCATGGTCACCATGTGTCAGGTGATGCCACCATGAAAGGGGTACAGACGAGTGGTACGTCCTAGGGTACCGTAAAGTGCCGATCTCTAAAGCTGGACTTGTTTCTTTTTTTAAGTCGGAGCAGATCACACAGCTGATAGTTCCTCTTGAAATGTTTATGATCTGTTCATTTGCAATCGTTATGTTACACTCTAGTCTAATAAGTTTGGACCTTTAGTTAATAATACTGACATTTCCAGGGCGACAATAAGAACATCAACTGTTTCCTATTAACAACCACTTGGTACGTACTGTAGTAGATATTTGTGCCTCTCTCCGAGTACTTGTGAAGTACAATAGGTCAGAGTTCCATTTAACGGAACCACACTAGAGTCAGGACTTCACTTGAATCCTGGCGTCAAAACGAAGTGTACGCAGCCTGTGGGCCTGAGACTGCTGGAAGTGGACTCAGGCCTTTATGTGTACACTGCACCAGTCTTGTAGAGTAACACCCAACTAATGCTCTTGAACTGTGAAAGTAGACGAGGTGGTCGTGACTGACAGACTGATTGCACAGCAGTGTACTGAGAAGCTGGAGAATAGGTGTATTTCAACATAATTTTCCCACCAGTGTCGCAACAAAGGAGCTTATTTCCCAGAAATCGTCTTCTTAAAATAAGCCCTGGGCCTTTAGATGGCATGAAAATAGAAAGAACTCTTCAAGTTATGAAAACAGACTAACACATTCTAAAATTACAGGCAGAATTTAAAAGCAAGATGGAAAATAGTACTGCACCAGAAAGAACAGTGTTCTTTTCCATGCAGCATGGTGCCACTTTCTGCAAAGGATTTCTTGCCATATCACTGGATGGCACTCTTGTACATAAACAACTTGCTTTATAAATTAAACTATAAAAGTCCCTTTTACTGTAGTATTTACCTGATATTTTTTCTTTTAATTGTGTCACGCTTCGTTTAAAACCTTTGTTGTTACATTAAGACGTTCCATTGTGCCATCTTTTAATTCTGACATTACTGTTTCAATCAGATTTCATTTTATTTGAGTTATTACTTTTTGTTATTCCAAGCAAGAAATTCAAGAGATGACAGAAAACAGTTGTGCATAAAAGGACTGTGAAAAGAGAGACTTGTACCTCCACTCTAAGCAGTTTTTAGGTCTGGTTTGCTAAAGACATCTTGGGGACATTCAGAAACCTCTCTGGGAATGCATTCGTCCATTGCTTATCATTGGCTTTGTGGCTTATAACTCACATTTTCTGGCTTTCTATTTGCTGGCTTTATTTGTTTTAGGCTGTCTAGGTTCAGTTCATCCCTCCCAGGGAGCAAAGCCTTTTCACACTACATCTCCCTGTATTCTTCTACGAGTGTTCCTTTCTGTAAACAGGCCTGTAAATCTTGTTCTTATCTTGTCACATTTGCTGTGCATTCAAAGACAGAGGTCAAATGTCAGGCTCTGTCTTCTGATGGAGCTTGGTGTTTACTTTTCTTTGAATTCAAAGTGAAAGGATTTATGTGACAATCTTGGTGGATACTGGGGGTAGAGGAAAAGGTTTTTTCTAGCACACAACATTTAAACAAACTGTGAAAGTATATCAGAATATTTAAGGATTAGCAAAGCACAATGAAGCACATGTTTTGATTATTCTGTAGTATGTTGGAAACAAGTACTTAAATATGATCAAAACTAACAAGTTACTTACCTTCCGTAATACATTATCTGGTTGAAACAGGATTAGCCACAGACTCCCCCAGGGGTGAGACTGGATCCAGAATGTCTCTCCACAGTACAATTGCGCATCAGAAGAGGGTGCCGCGCAATTCCGTATTGACGTCATCACGTGATGTAATAAGACATTGACGGAGTCCATATAACCCCCTCGCTGAGGCACTGTCGGTTTCTTCTGTGACTATTTCCCACTCTCAAAACATGGAGCCACATAGAGAAACTGCCTATTAAAACAGTGTGCTAAAAATAAAAAATAACCTGTGTGTCAGATAATCACTGAAATGATCATTTTTATTAAATGAAATCATTGAAACCAAAGAGGAGTCAGTCACAAATAATCACTGAGGGCCTAATTCAGTATGTGAAGTCTGATAAAGAAATCAATGAGACCAAAGAGAACTCAATTCTGAGAGAGGGAAGGGAGGGGCCTAAGGAATCTGCAGCTAGATCCTGTCTCTACCAGATAATGCGTTACCGAAGGTAAGTAACTTGTTCATCTGATAAAGACATCTAGATGCAGATTCCTTACTTTAGAATCAAATACCAAAGCATACCATCCTGTAGGAGGGTCTGCAAACTCAGCCCAATAAAAGTCTGGACCGTATAATAATGAATATGAGCCATACAGGCCTTACAAATTTAAAAACCTGTGGAAGAACCATAGATAAGTAAAGTGACAAGACATTAAGAAGCATGGGAATAAATTATCCATATTAGCAAGACAACTATGGCAGAAGCCAACTAACAAGAAGAATAAAAGTCTATTCGGACCCTTAAGAGGAAACAAACTTGTGCATGCTCACTGCATAAGCACTGCGGAAGGGACCGCAGTAAGAAAGGACATAAAGACATAGAAAGCATGGGAAGAACGTTTACCATCGATAGTAGAAAGCATGAGAAAAATGTTTCCCATGAAAGTAGGACAATTTGCCTAAATACTCTATAATAAAACTATTGGGGCACATATCCAGACTTAAACAGCGCGTTCAATACTTGGGAAACACAGATCAGCAGGTCATGCCATGGAGCAATACCTATGTGACACAAAGTTTTATCCAAGCTAGACCCACTCAGTAACAAAGAGAGAGAGAGAGGTTTATCATCCGTAGTAAAGCATAACTAATGCTCTATTAAGAAATTAGTGGAAGCTAATATAACATAAATGTGGATTTGTAAAGGGCACTTCCACTACAAAGGGGAACTTGACGTGGAATGACAGGGGCACTCTTTCTCTTAAGCTCCGAAGGATGAAAGGCTGAGTGGACCCACCAAGATATGAACCTATGACCATAAGGTTGAATACAGGGCCCTAAAGTGGACGCATAGTCCACCAAGACACCAGACCTGCCAATAGCAACTAGTGGCATAGAAGCAGTCATATCCTTAGGGAATTGGAATATGGTGAATACCGCTAGGATATCTCCAAGAAATACACTGACATAGGAGTAAAATAAATAACCAAGTAAGTATAGACAAAAGAAAAATATAACATTTAGAAATAAATTAAAGCCAAATACCAGTCAGTCAATTCTGACGTAATGGTATGGAAACCACAGTGGCCATTGCACCATGCAGGAAAGCAAAAGCCATTCAAATTGTTAGCGTAATGCAAAGTGCCTGAGACAGCATTAGTAAGCAATAGAATATAAAATTGAAGAAAATATAAACAATAAAAAAGAAACCTTGTATCCTAGAGAAACCCAAGGTTAGCACGATCTTACGATATGAATAGAGAATAAAAGCCATCTACAAAAAGTAGAAGCTTTGATGGAAACACCTAGTCCCCTCATGGCCACGTGTAGGAATACATACAGAGAGAAGGAAAGGTACATCATGAGCGGAAAATGACCTTCAGAAAGAAGAAATCTTTAGTAATAACGCAAAACATTCTAACAACCCCAAAAGAGTCAAGAATATAAAGTATCCTTCATAATAGAAGGAAAGAAGGGATGGAGAGACTATTGACCTGATTTTGATGTCGGTCAGGATACCGTTTCGGTGAGGGAACCGCCCGACCATAGGTCGGCGGTTCCGCACACCTGAAAACAATACAACAGCACATGGTACAGTCGCAAACTCCCATTTCCCTGTGGGAAGGACACAGAGGGTGGAACTTTGCCCCCCAAATGAGGGTCCAATAGAGCACGAGATGAGAATCCCAACTGAGCGTATATATATATATATATATATATATATATATATATATATATATATAAATGCTGACATGCTGAAATAGAATACAAAAGATACTCCACATAGAGTACGGAACATACCAAGAAGGTATCAACCCTTGAGCTTGAGCTAAAGCAAATTGCAAGACCTGTATATTAGCTATCAGTAAAAAAAAGTACAGAAATAAACTGCTGAAAACGGTCTTTGACCGAGCTGAAGGAGAAAGGCACGACTTCTGCACCAAGTAGTAAATAGTAACTTCACGGAAAAGAATTCTGCAGAATAATGCACTACTATAATCGTAACTTACCACAAGTAAGGGTCAGGTAAAAATGTGTAAAGAACCACAAGGTTAGCTAAAAAAGTATAAAGTCCTGCAGTAAGCAGAAACACCACATAGGTTGCGACTTCATGAATACAATTTCATTGCAACTAAGTCATTTATAATCACTACTGTCCATACAAGTCAGAAAGAAAGACCCAACCAGATCCTGCAAAGACATATCTAAATCGCCTTAAAGCTGAATCCACGGGGGGCGTGGCTTGAGAGGCCATCATGGCGGACGCAGCTTGAACGAGCTCCGCGTGTCCGCCTCTGTAATCCTGCATAATCCTACCCATACCACTCCGTATACGTCTCTGTCGGCTACTGAACTGTCCCGGATCGCGAGGTGCCCGGAGTGCGGTGTCAGTTTGATCGCTGGCGGCCGATTTTCTACGGCTGCGGAGGCTGCCTGGGAGGCAGCGTGATCGGGCCTGGTGTTGCGGGCTGTCACGGGTTCTCCTTGAGTGGCTGCGAGGACCAAAACCGGAGCCTGCCCCGAGGTGAGGAACGGGGCGGCACAAGGGGGCCAGTGCGTGCGCTGCGGGTGTGTCTGCTCCTGCCCTGCCGGGGGCAGCTATTGCGGGACGCTCCCTTGCGACTGGGCGCTGGTTCCGGGAGGGCCTCGCGGATCGGCCCGCTGTGTCTGGGGCCGCGGGGTTGGTCCGGGCTGGGGCTCGGCTCGCGGGAGGCGGCCGCATCTGTCCCTGGCATTTGGGGTTTCAGGGGTGGGTCCCCGTGTGGCGGGGCTCCTTTGTTGCGCGCTTGGGCTTCCCCCAGGGGTGTGTTGCCTGGGAGCTGGCGGGTAGCCGGTGGTGTCCCTGTGGCAGGTAGGAGGTGCGGTGACGCCTGAGACCTGGAGTCCACACCGGCCGTAGCCAGATGGCGGCGGCACACTCACGGCCTTGATCTAGATCCCTGCTGTGACATCAGCGGACCCTGAGATATTCTCGCGGGACTACCCTTGGGGGTTTTGGAATACTGCCTGGCGACATCGAGAGCACTACCGACGCTGCCTGACTGGTGAGGGACAGAGGCCACACAGCACGACATCCGGTCAGCGCTGGACCCACGGTGTGCCCGAGCTCTGTGGGACACGGAAGACTGCCTTGCGGTGTGGGGTTTACTGGGGAGAAGGCGGGCTGGTGGTCTGGCGCGGTGGGTCCTGTTAGCGGGGCCTACTTGGTTTCCCACTGCGGGTTGCTTAGGCGGCTGGGCTAGGCCCGTTGCGGCTTGTGACCTTGCAGTGGGGATTTCCGTTGAGGACTGGCCCGTCGCGCCCTATCCGGTGCCCCCGGTGTCACGTATTGGTGTGGTCGTGATCTTGAGACCAGTTGCATACCTCCCAGAGTCTCTAGCCGGAGGCTGCGCCGTTGGCTGAGATGGGGAAAGAAAACCCACCGCCTCGGGTCAGAAGCAGAGCACCCTGGACCAGTATGCTAAGTCTGCCAGTGGCGGCTCCCCACCTGGCCCTTTGCCGGATAACGCGGCCATCACGATGCGAAAGACTCACTAGAGGCTAAGATAGGCGCCGTGGGCACGGAAGTTTCCTTTTTACGTCAGGACTTGAAGAAAGCGGTAGAGCGGATCACCGAAGCTGAGACGCGTGTGTCCACGGCTGAGGATAACGTCACGACCCTCCAGCAGCGCGTCAATAAAATGACGGCCATATCCCAAGAACTAGTCACTCTGGTGGAGGATGCAGAAGGCCGCGCAAGGCGAAATAACTTACGCTTCATCGGTTTCCCGGAAGGATGCGAAGGTAATTCCATGAATCGCTTCCTCACCTCGTGGCTAAAGGACCTGATGCCTGCCGAAATGCTCTCCACGTGCTTCGTGGTCGAGAGGGCTCATCGGGCGCTCACAAGGCGGCCTCCGCCTGGAGAGGCGCCACGGCCGGTCATCGCTAGGCTGCTCAACCATGTTGATAGGGACGCGGTGCTACAGTATGCACGATCGCACAGGGACCGACTCCTCTTTGACTACAAGCCTATAATGATTTTTCCGGACTACACTCGCCTCGTACAACAGCAGCGACAATCCTTTACGGCAGCGAAGAAACGTTTACGAGACCTCAACATCTCCTACATGCTGTTGTACCCGGCCAGACTCCGGGTGGTGTATAACACTAAGACACATTTCTTTGACTCCCCTGAAGCGGTCTTTGCTTGGTCTGATGAACGGGTGCACTTAAAACCTCGCTCCCTGCCGCCGCTGGATTCAGACTAAACCAGAAGCTCCCAAAGTAATAGGTCACGCAGGGCGAAATCCAAGCCACGACACCGATCGGGATCATCTCGACGAACGCCTAGCCCAGAGCACGCGTCTTGACTTTTCCTTCGCCTGCATGGCTTCTAATAGTCTGTAGCGGATCTGGCACAGTTCTGAACTACTCCGCCTATCCAGTACCGAGAAGAGGTGGACGCGCTCCACTATGGTTGAACTGCTCAGGACACGAGTACCCCACTTTTAAGGGTTTATGGGTTGTTGGGATCCATTGGAGGGAGGGTTCTGGGAGGGTCTTAGGCTTTGCCCTGCCGCGACAGATGCTCCGATTTCTTGGGGGTATCGGGAGGGGGGAGGAGGGTTGGGGGAAGGGTGCTTTCAGGTGTTAGAGTTTTGTAGTTTTCATTTTTGTTACGCACGCAGACACATGTCCCACGCCCCACTAGGCCAACTACTATATTTTGTCCCACCACTTGATCTATGGCCGCCCAGTCAGTAACCTCTCGCATGACTGAGCCAACTGTAGTTACATGGAATGTCCGGGGACTGCTTAATGCACAAGTTACTAACTTGTGTAACGATATATCTGTAAGAGACAGTAGTTAGTGATAGATTCCTTACCTTAGAATATCCCCAGGCGTCAGGCTGGATCCGGAAAGTTTTGCGTAGCAGTACCCTTGCGCGTCGGTAGGCGGCGTCGTGCGGCTCCGCGTCCGTCGTCGGCGTCGTGATCGCCGGGATGACGTCGCGGGCAGTACTTAGGCGCCGCCCTGCGCGCTGACGTCAGTTCTTCTTTTTCCGCGCCAGCAAGCGCAGATCCGGGAAGAGCAGTGCCCTGGTCAATTTTTGACCATACTTTTTGGTGATTTTTTCACTGGTTTTTTCCAACTTTAAGGTGTCGTAGGGATGCCCGACAGATGCTCCGATTTCTTGGGGGTATCGGGAGGGGGGAGGAGGGTTGGGGGGGAAGGGTGCTTTCAGGTGTTAGAGTTTTGTAGTTTTCATTTTTGTTACGCACGCAGACACATGTCCCACGCCCCACTAGGCCAACTACTATATTTTGTCCCACCACTTGATCTATGGCCGCCCAGTCAGTAACCTCTCGCATGACTGAGCCAACTGTAGTTACATGGAATGTCCGGGGACTGCTTAATGTACAAGTTACTTACCTTCGGTAATGATATATCTGTAAGAAACATTAGTAGTGATAGATTCCTTATCTTAGAATATCCCCAGGCGTCAGACTGGATCCCGAAAGTTTTCGTCAGCAGTATCCCTGCGCGTCGGTAGGGGCGTCGTGCGGCTCCGCGTCCGTCGTTGGCATCGTGGTCGCCGAGATGACGTCGCGGGCGCTACTTGGATGCCGCCCACGCGCGCTGACGTCAGTTCTGTACACGACTTTCCGCGCCAGGAACGCCGAGCCATGCAAGATACTGACCACTGGTGCATTGAAACTAGGGCCCTGAAAGGGATGACCTTAACCCTAGAAATCAGTTCGCAGAACGGGAAGGATGGGTGGGGCGGTAAGGAATCTATCACTACTAATGTTTCTTACAGATATATCGTTACCGAAGGTAAGTAACTTGTGCATCTGAAAGAAACACATAGTGATAGATTCCTTACCTTAGAATAGATACCCCAGCAATACCAACCCCGGTGGTGGGTCTGCGAACAAAGATCACACCAGAAAGTCACGGAGAACAGAACGGCCAAAGAAGGCGTCTCTCCAGACTTGGCTGTCCAGGCAGTAATGTTTGGTAAACGTGTGCAGCGAGGCCCACGTGGCTGCCTGACATATGTCTTGCAGGGGGACACCACGTCCCAATGCAGTAGTGGCTGCAGTAGCTCTGGTGGAATGAGCACGCAGCCCCACCGGAGGTTCTTTTTAGCCAAAGAGTAACAGGCTTTGATACACAAGACAACCTAGCGGGAGATGGTTCTCTTATGGACCGCCCGACCTTTCTTGGTGCCAACGTAGCCAACAAAAAGCTGGTCATCCACCCGGAACTGCTGTGTGCGGTTAAGATAAAAAGAAAGCGCACGTTTTGGGTCCAGACGGTGGAGCCGCTCTTCCTCTCTGGAAGGATGCGGAGGCGGTAAAAAGGTGGGCAAGGTAATAGTCTGCCCAATGTGAAAGGCCGTAACCACATTTGGCAAAAAGGAAGGACGGGGCCTGAGCACAACCTTGTCCGGATGGACTGAAAGGAAAGGAGGCTTACAGGAAAGAGCCTGGAGCTCACTCACCCGCCTGGCGGAAGTGATGGCCACCAGGAAAGCAGTCTTTAACGTCAAAAGACGAAGAGGACAGTTGTGAAGTGGCTCAAAGGGAGCGCACATCAAGTACGTCAGAACCAGATTCAAGTCCCACTGAGGCATCACGAAAGGAATAGGAGGAAAAAGGTGAGTAATGCCTTTAAGAAACCTATTTACAACAGGGGACTTGAAAAGAGAGGGCTGATCAGGGAGCCTGAGAAAGGCCGAAATAGCAGAAAGGTAGCCCTTGATAGTGCCCAGAGCAGACCCTGCCGGGCCAAAGAAAGAAAGAACAGTAGAACCTCAGAAAGAGGGGCAGAAAGGGGATCCACAGCCTTTGCTGTGCACCATGCCACAAATTTGTTCCACCTGCAGGCGTATACCACTTTAGTAGAGGGACGCCTGGCTGCCAGAATAACGTCACAAACTTCAGGAGGCAAGTCGAACCTCATGTAACATGGAACCTCATGTAAAGCGCTCTGATACCTTCGGGTCTAGCCAGCGCTATATAAAACTCATTAAATAAATAAATAAGTCGAAGGGAATCAACTGCCGCCGCTCAATCTCCACGCAAAGAGGTGGAGGCTGGACAGGTTCGGGTGGAGGACCGTCCACTGCTGCTGCGACAGAAGATCCTCCCGAAGAGGCAGTCGGATCGGGGGATTGATGCTCATACTGAGTAGCTCGGGATACCATACTCTTCGAGCCCAGTCCGGAGCCACAAGAATGACTTGGGCCCGGTCGCGCCTGATCTTTTTCAGTACTCTGGGCAGAAGTGGTGTAGGCGGAAAGGCGTACAACAGACCGCAACTCCACTCGCGACGAAAGCGTCGCCGAGCGAGTGCCGCCTTGGAAATTCCAACGCGCAGAACTGATGACATTGCGCGTTCTCTTCGGTGGCGAATAGATCTAACCAAGGCTCTCCCCACTGCTGAAAGAGACCTTGCGCCACCTCCGAGTGAAGACGCCATTCGTGATCGAGCATGCACCTGCGGCTGAGTTCGTCCGCCCTGGCGTTCAGAGAACCTGCCAGGTGTTGAACCACCAGAGACATGCCCTGATGTTCCAGCCATGTCCAGAGACGCAGAGCCTCCTGACAGAGGGTCCACGACCCCACCCCGCCTTGTTTGTTGCAGTACCACATGGCGGTGGTGTTGTCCGTGAACACCTGCACTACTCTCCCCTTGACAGAGGGAAGGAATGCTTTCAGTGCAAGCCTGATCGCCCGCAGCTCCAAAAGGTTGATATGGAGCCGGGACTCCGCTGGAGACCAGAGGCCTCTGATCTCCGCCTCTCCCTTGTGGCCGCCCCATCCCAGGAGGGACGCATCCGTCACCACTGTGAACTCCGGTTGGGGAAGGGAGAGGGATCTGCCGTCGACCCAATGCCGGTCCGTGAGCCACCACTGCAACTGCCCATTGGCGTGTGATGGACCTGAAAGTTCGGACTAGGAAGGTTTGGAGGCAGAGGTGGCGGGGGTGGTGGTGGTGGTGGTGGTCTGACCCGCCCGCTGGCCCCTTTGTCCGCCACGGCGGAACCCGCGTCCGCGGCCGCCCTGGGAGGACTGTTGCGCCGGCCTGTGGCTCTGTTGCGAACGCTGCGGGGCGCCCCTTCCTGTGCCCCAAAAGGAGCGAAAAGCGGAAGGCGGAGGAGGGCGGACTGCCGAGAGTCCAAAGGACTTGGCCGTAGCCCGTGAGTCCTTAAACCGCTCCAACGCGATGTCCGCTTTGTCGCCGAAGAGGCGACGGCCATCAAAGGGCATGTCCATAAGGGTGTTTTGGACATCCCCTGAAAATCCAGTGGTTTTCAACCAGGCGTGGCGGCGAACCGCCACCGTCGTTGCAATGGATCTGCCCAGTGAGTCGGCCCTGTCTAGACCACAACGGATCATGAACTTGGCTACGTCTCTCCCCTCTGCAACAGCCTGGGCGAGAGCAGGCCAGGCCTCCTCCGGACACTGAGACAGCACGTTCGTCACCGTATCCCACAGGCAGTGGGAATAACGGCCCAAGAGGCATGCGGTGTTCACGGACCACAGCGCAGAGCTGGTGGAAGAGAAAATCTTCTTCCCAAACTGATCCAGCTTCTTGGATTCCCTATCCGGTGGGGCGGAAGGGAAGGTGGTTGGGGAAGCAGAGGCTTGGACAACCAAGCTGCCGGGGGTGGGATGTTGGGAGAGGAAAATGGGGTCACCCGGAGCCGGGCGATGGCGTTGGGCCACGTTCCTGTCCACAGGAGCCCCTGTGGTGGGCCTGGACCAAGTGCTCAAAAGAACGTCCGAAAGGGCTTCATTAAAGGGCAGCAGCGGCTCCGCAGAAGTAGCTGCTGGCTGAAGCACCTCTGTCAGGAGGTTAGTCCTGACGGCCACAGTAGGGAGCTGGAGGTGTAGGGCCTCCGCCGCCCTACGCAACACCACTGCGTAACTGGCTCCCTCCTCCGTAGCCACGGTAGGAGGAGACAGCATGCCAAGGTCTGGTGAGGTATCCAGACCACTGGCGTCCCCCAATTCCTCAGCCCAGTCTTGTTCAGACTCGCAGGCTGCAGCGAGAGGGTCGTCCGACCCCTCCCAGTGCTCCCCTTGCTCCTCAGGCTGTTCAACAGGCCAAAAATAAGGAGCAGGGACATGGGGATAGAAATCCCCAAACGGCGTCGAGAACGGCATCGACCGACGCCGGACCGACGCCGCGTCCACTTCGGGGCTGAATCTGAGGTCGACGTCGTCCCGAGGAGCGGGCGGCGTCAGGATCGGTGCCGGTGGGGTCGACGTCGGTGGAGGCGTAACGAGGTCAACCGGCGTCGACCGGGATCCAGGCCTGGATCCAAGGGTGTCCTGCGGCGCCGGGGCCGGAGCTGACTGCGACGCCGGAGCCGCCGGCAATGAAACGCGAGGACACCCATGCGGGACCGCGGGCCCGAAGGCACACCGGCGGGACCCGACGGCCCAAAGAGGCGAGCCATGGCCGACAGGAAGTCCTGTATCTGGGCCGGAGTCGCCGACGACCCCGGGAAGGGCGGGTAGTCGGGCGGCGACTCCATGGACTCCGCAGGAGCCGCGGGGGTGGCACCACCCGTACCCTCAGCCGCATCGCGCGACCGGCGAGGGGAAGTCGGAGAACGATGACGTTTCTTCGACTTCTTGTGCTTTGCCTTACCTGACCCCGAGTGCGAAGACTTCGATCCCAACGATCGCCGATGGTGACTCCGCGCACGGTCCCTCGACCTCCCTCTGGACCGGGACCTGTCACGGTGCGGAGCCGACTGCCGGGCTTCAAGCAGCTTTCGGAACTGCTCCCGCAAAGACTTCGGAGCCATGGACCGGCAGTCGGGGCACGACTTGGGGTCGTGGTCGTGCCCCAGGCAGAAGAGACACACGCGGTGCGGGTCCGTCACCGACATCATCCGATGACAGTCCTCGCAGGATTTAAAACCGGGCATCCCTAACTGCACCAGGAGTCGATATCGACTCAAAAAAGGGTGAGAAAAAGATCTCAAAAACGTAGTCAAAAAAGACTTGGGGTACCGCTCTCTCCGGATCTGCGTTTGCTGGCGCGGAAAAAGAAAGAACTGAAGTCAGCGCGCGTGGGCGGCGTCCAAGTAGCGCCCGCGACGTCATCTCGGCGACCACGACGCCAACGACGGACGCGGAGCCGCCCGACGCCCCTACCGACGCGCAGGGGTACTGCTGACGAAAACTTTCCGGATCCAGTCTGACGCCTGGGGATATTCTAAGGTAAGGAATCTATCACTATGTGTTTCTTTCAGATAAAATAAAGCGAGGGGCTATCCTGAGATAGGCCAAACGCAACGGTGCAGACATTCTCCTCCTGCAGGAGACTCACTTACTGGGTAATAAGGCCCCATGCCTCGCTAGGTTTGGCTATCAGCAGGTGTATCATGCAGGGTTCACCAGGGGTTCCAGGGAAACAGCCATTCTGATTCATCGCCGGGTTCCATACCTTCACACTAAGCAATGGATAGACCCTGGAGGGCGATACGCCCTTTTGTCGGGTTCACTCTATGGGGAACCACTCACTTTAGGCAGTATATATGCACCCCCGCCTTTGGGTAGTACATTTGTAGACAACATTACTCGCCAGTGGGGCGAGCTTCCGGAGGGCCTTTCTATTCTGGGAGGGGATTGGAACGACACTATGGCACCGTCCGATAGGTGTCGTGGAACTGATGTGGGCTCTTCAGCCTTCTCCTCTAAATTGTCGTTGCTGGCTGGTACGCTGGGATGGGCAGATGTATGGCGAGAGTATCATCCCGCGGACACAGGCTACACATATATGTCTATGGTCCATGGCTCCATGTCCCGCCTAGATTACCTCTTTGTGCCACGAACTTACATCCATAGGTTTTCTCAGGCTTCCCATCTCCCTAGGGGGTTGTCAGATCATTCCCCGGCCAGGGCGACACTTCACTTGCACATACCAAAGCCCCCCTTTCGATGGCGAATGTCCCCTTGGCACCTTCGAGATCCCGACTACCAAGAATGTCTTGCAGGTGCACTTCAAGACTACCTTACCCTGAACACTGACTCCGCCCCCACCAAAGAGGCCCTTTGGGAGGCATGTAAGGCCTCTCTCAGAGGGGTAGACATTAGCTACCGGACAAATGTTAAGTGTAAGCGCTCTGCCCAGCGGACGGAGCTTGAAGGCCAATGCACATTACTCGAGACACAATACACATCGGACCCTAGTCCTACCCTTTATCGTAACCTCTCTCTCACGCACCAACGGTTACGTCAACACCTTATGGATGAGGCTAAGGACATATGGTTGGCATCTCAACATCGAATATACCAGTGGGGGGACAAATCGAGCAAAATGTTACATCGACTCTGTCAAAAAGGGAACGTCCCAAACGTGGTTCAAACCATTAGAGGTGACGACGGTGAATTACATTCCTCCTCCACAGCTGTAGTCCTTGAATTCGCGCGTTACTTTGCCACATTATACACACAGAGGGAACAGCTTTCGGAGGACGCTATAGCAGAGTTTCTTCGCGATATCCCCCCCGGAGACTGACCGACCAAATGCGGGATCACTTGGATTCCCCCATTTCGGTAGAGGACCTAACGGCGGCGTTATCGGCGATGCGGCCCGGCCGGGCTCCTGGTCCCAATGGGTTTCCCATGAAATTTCTCCGTTCTCATATGTCTACATTGGGTCCGCATATGCTGGACACAATACATGAGGCCCTTGACGGGCAGTTATTGCCCCGGGACTGGCGCCAGGCGGAGATAGTTCTCTTTTTAAAACCTGGTCGCCCTCCAGAAGATCCATCCTCATACCACCCGATTTCCCTGATCAACTTTGAACCCAAACTCTTAGGAAAGGTATTAGCAGATTGCCTACGAACCTGCATCCAGGATGGTCCACTTGGACCAATCCGGTTTTATGCCACATCGCGCCACCCGCCATAATATTCGCCGTGTCCATAACGCTATGGCGCTGGCCCCTGAGCTGGGACGTCCTGCGGCTATACTCCTTGCCGACATAGACAAGGCTTTCAATTCCCTGAGTTGGGAGTATTTATTTCAGCTGCTGGCTGCCTGTAATTTCGGCCCGCGGTTTCGGGCATACGTGCGCCTGCTGTATACTAAGCCCATGGCTTCGGTCCGTGTCCACGTCAGGGATGCCCCTTGTTTCCGCTCTTATTTGCTTTGGCGGTGGAGCCCCTGGTGATATGGGTTCGCCGTGATCCGGTGCTCCGGGGCTTTGATTGGCCGAATTCACAACCGGATCGAATAGCATTATATGCTGACGATGTTCTATTTTTTATGACTAACCCATGGATATCGGGCCCGCGTAATTTACAGATACTTCGTGTCTTTGGCCAGACCACCGGACTTCATACGAACCCTTCTAAATCGGTATTATTCCCAGTCTGTGGGCAGCAGGGTAGGGGCACTTGGGCATCTCAGCTTAGACATGCTACGGACGGCTTCCAATATCTGGGGGTATATGTTTCTCCCTGCCACAAGACGTCCTGGTCAAGAAATATTACTCCCCTCATTGTCCGGCTACGCGAAGAGACCTCCATATGGTCTTCTCTGCCTCTCTCGCTGTATGGGCGGTCAGCTATTTTTAAGATGGTTTTCTCTCCCCAGGGTGCTCTATCGACTCCAAAATTTTCCGTATTACATTCCGCGGTCCTGGTTCGTGCAAATTAATACTATACTTAATACCTTCCTCTGGGGTGGGGGTGCGGTAAGAGTGGCCCTGCAGACATGTATACAATCCACTTATTGTGGTGGTATAGCTGCCGCCTACGTATACTCATATAATGCAGCCTCTCATCTCTTGGTAATAAATGACTGGTGGTACAACTCACATACCGACCCGGCGTATGCCCTAGAACATGCAGTGTTGGCGGGGACCCCTCTCTTATGGTTGATTTACGGTACACAGAAGATTGATTCTCTGCCTCACGCCAGTCAAACGACGATTCGATTGTGGAGGTATATGGTACGGCGGATAGGCTGGCGGGGGCGCCTGACCCAGGCTACGCCATTGTGGCAGGGCAACTGTCTGCGTCAGGTGACAGCTCTGAGGGGGTTCTACCAGTGGGACCTCATCAGCATCTCCACTTTAGGCGATGTCATGCGAGGTACCACACTTAAATCTTTCCAGCAGTTACAGGAAGAGTTTCGACTTAATAAAACTCAATTTTATAAATATCTCCAACTTCGCCATGCGCTCACCCCTGCGATAAGGCATATAGACACTCTCCCGGAATTTCACCTGCTGGAGGACCGCCTCCTTATGGGGGATTTGGGCGCCCACAAAATACGACAGGTTTACCAAACACTGACTACGCATGCCAGCACGACCCTTCACAAGACTCGTAGGGCATGGCACGATGACATCCCGGAACTGACTGAGGACGATTGGGCTGAGGCCATAGCTAGCCCTCGGGGCGCTGCGGTGTCCTCCAGATACCGGCTTATCCAGTTTAAATTTGTCCATAGGGTATATTACACACGCCCTCGTCTTTGGAAGATGGGAGTTATTACCTCCCCACAATGCCTACGCTGTGACCGGGAAGAGGGGTCATTTTTCCATACAGTGTGGGGCTGCCCTGTTATACAGCGCTTTTGGCGTACGGTTCAGACCTGTCTTAAGGAAGTACTGTTGTGGGACCTCCCGCTGGACCCCCGATTGTTTCTTCTACACAGTACAGAGGATATAGGGGGGAACAGGTATAAGCAACATTTACTTTTCCTAGCGCTCACGATTGCCAAGCGTGATATCGCCCAGCTCTGGAAAGGAACTTCCCCGCCGACGATGGGAAAGTGGCGAGGGGCGCTTGATACTTGCATGGGGGCAGAAATGGCAGTTTTTCAGGCACGGGGTTGCCCACAAAAACACAGGAAAATTTGGTCCAGATGGGCTACTTACCGGGGTATGGATCTTCCACCGCTTCCCTCGCAATCCCCTTAAGATCCTACATATACTGGGGTGTTAATGGCCATCTCCTTGGCTATTTTGTCCGGCCTTTTTATTTTTTGTGTACAGGTTGTCAATGATGTATGTCTATATTGGGGAACTGGGACAGTAAGCGTGAAGTTTCGGTTGTTAAGAATGTTTTGTTTACCAAATGTACCTTACAGATGTCTCCATTTGTGTATTGTGCTACTTTCTTATGCACAACTGATCTATGTCGGATACTTACTGACGAGGTACATTAAAAATGCAATAAAACATGTTTAAAAAAAAAAAAAGCCGAATCCACATGTACATCAAATTTATGTACACCATCAAATGGCATATCTTTCAGGGCATTCTGTACAGGCTCTGAAACCCCAGATTGACGCAGCACAGCATGTCTGCGCAGTGCAGCTGACTGAGCCATAGCTCTACCCACAGAATCAGTAGAGTCAATACCATATTTTATGGCAAATGTTGCCACCTCTCAACCATCCTGCACCAGCTGTAGCAGTTCAGTTTTGGCTTTCTCTGAAAGAGAAAGCAGCAAACTCTCCACTGAGTCCCATACTGCATGGGAAATATATACCTGCTGAGAACACATGTAGTGTTCAAAGATCGTAATGCTGCACTAACGGGAGAGAAAATACCAGCCATCTAGACTCAGAACTTGGAGGAACCACAGGGAGGATATTTGATTCTGCAGAGGCTGTAGCTACTTTTACTACCAGGCGTTTTGTGGAGGGATGTTTGGAGAGACAATCAGGGTACCCAGGGTCAGCTGATGCCTATGGGATATAGCCTGGTCTACAGGCATCCACGTTACCAGCCTTGCGCAAAGGCCCTAACAATATGTTGTGGAGAGACTCATAAGGAAGTAAGGGCTTAACTTCCGTCTTACCCTGGTGAAGAACATCCACCAAAGGATCTGTGGATAATTCCACTGAGGAAGCTGGCAGTCTAAGACAATAGCTGCCCTCAAAAATACAGCAGCATAAGAGGAACTCACCTCTGTTGCCATACCAGGTGGAGATAGCAAATCTAAAATTGGGGAGGACTGAAGCCCGCTAGCCTCACCCAGGTCAGTCAGCCAATTTTCCTCCAAGGGAGGCTGACAGTATTGTCCAAAAGGCATTGACACCCCATATTCTCCCCTTCGCCTCCCAAACTGTGCATACCAGTAGGAAGAGCAGAAATAGGCTGTATAGGGGCAGATGGCGAGTTACTTAAAGCGGACATCTCCATTGGCACCGCATCCAACAGCGTGCGGCGCCGGTGTACCGATATGTCGACATCGGTAAGAGTACTTGGTGTGTCGATTGGTGCCGCCGATGTCATAGGCCGACCCGACTCTGAAGGTGAACATCCGAAGGGCTGTGCACCGGTGCCCACTTGACTCCGATAACGGATTCAGAGGGCTCGACTAGCACCAAGGGCGAACCTGCAGGCGAGGATACAGTAGGGGCACCTCCCACCTCCTTGGGGCTAGAAAGTGCACCAGAGGGGAATTGAGGCCAAAAAACGTATGTAGGGAAATGTAATATTCCCGCATTTGGGCTAGAGCCGCCCGGGCTCAAGGACATTTAGGGAGGCGCAGCATGGACTCTGATTCTACAACCGAAGGTTGGAGACCGCGTCTACGTTTTGACCGTTGGGACTTCGGAGCCTCCCTCGAAATTGACGGAGACGGCCCTCTCACCCAAACGGCTCCTCGGCTGGTCTCTGGACTTCGATGAGGACTAACAATGCTGGGTGCCTCAGATAGTCGCGCCACCAGAAGTTTTTTTCGACACTCTCTCAACGCCTTCGGCCAAGGACGCTGTCACACGCAACTCGACTCACCGGAAACCAGGAGAGGTGTCCCCACGTCTTCCGACGGTGCCAACCTTCCGGGAGCTGTTTGCAGGGCCTGGTCTTGGATGGAAAGGTGGTGGACTGGCATGGATCGGGAGGGCGAGTGTTCCGACGTTCAGCGCGAGGAACGCGCGGTCGGAAGGAACTACAGTTCCCATGAGGCAAAGCGGAAGTTCCGCGATTGCCTCATGGGAAAGAGCCACGTGACCCGGAAGCAGGAGGAGTTCAAAAGAACCTCTGGTGCCGGACTCGGGGCTGATTATTCTTCGTAATACAGCGCGCTGCGCTGCCGGCCCCTGTTGTGTTATCCTGGTACTGGTAAGGGTGCACATGCACCACTTGAAACAAGACTTGATAATTATACCAAGAAATACACTTGACCAGCACAATTTGGAATTCTTTGGAGGCAATTGGAAACTGTTGGCCAGCCAAGGGTTTGGTGTGCTTGTACTTTAAATCTGAGGGTTCATGTCCACAACCTGATTGCATTTTCGAACTACTAGCACCCGTGGGTGCAATAGGTGTTTAGGAACTCAGTCCATATGAAACAGACAATTGCGCACACTTCGTATGGCATGATTTATATATGATTCCAGAGACAGTTAACCAAAAGAAGTATTTTGGGTGATTGTTGTTTGTATATTCTAACAGGGGGTTCAAGAGGCGGCCTTCTGCTCTTCCCCTATGAGGCGGGCACGGCCAGTCCTGATGGTGTGTACAGTACCGCAATGAATGTTCTATATATGTAATAATTGTGTATGAGCCATCTACTGCTATAGTGATTCGGGTGCTTATGGATCCTTCTGTTTTTGGCCCCTTTCCTAGCGCAATCCCCCTTTCCCTGCAAACCAAAAAATAAGGTTATTCCTACAGTCCTTCCTGGGAACGAGGACAGTTATTTGTGTTACAGGTACGCATGGCTCAATAGGTGCAGAGAAGGCTACTAAGTATAAGTCTGTACTTACCTGTGTTGTTCTTGCCTTACAGATCTCCCTCCCTGCAGTCCCCTTCCTTTCCTTCCCCCACTTGATCATCCCACTCACCTGTGCTATTATAGCATTCAGGGTTGGGACTGTCGAGAGGTGGACCCCTTTTTGGCATCGAACCGTTCCCGAGGAATCATCGAGCTGACAGACGCTGGCAGGAACCACACTCCTCTGAGTCATGGTGGTCTCCCAGGCACCACAAACAGATGGTATGAGGCTCTGCGACCGACATCTGTCATAAGATCCACAGAGTTTAAACCCTGACAACATTGCAAAAAGCACAATGTTTCCCACCCAAAATGTGGAGATGGGCCGAAAAACGGCCCCCTGATCACTCCGGATCTGCGTTGCAAGCGTGAAAAAGAAGGAACTGATCTCAGTGTGTTAGCGAGGGGGTTATGTGGACTCTGTCTGCTGTTCACGAGCTGTCTGACGTCGGATGTCAAGAGCCAAGGGGTCAGTGTCTGGCAGGTGCCCCAACAAGCCTTGGCAGCGTAGTCGTCAAAAAAGGTGCAGGGTCGGGACCAGCAAGGTCCAAGTGACTCACCACGAGCAGGTAAGTCAGAGCAGGCCCCGAGCAAGCAGGGGAGCCCACTGGAGCCAAAGAAGACCCTCAAGAGGACCCTCAAGCCAGAGGCACAGGAGTTGCAAGAGGACCTCAAGCAGCTCACCAAAGGATGAAGACCCATGGTGCAAAGGATGCGGTGCAGGCAAAGATCTTGGCTGCAGGAGATGCTTGAGGCTGGAGGTTCTTGGAGCCCGAAGATCTCTGGAGGAGAGAGTCAACAAGCTTTGGCAACTGCAAGTCGACACGGTGAACAGGGGTACTGCTCCAGCGGTTCCGACGAGTGAGTTGCAGAACCACCACCTGTGTTGCTGAATCTTTCGTAAGCCATAGGAGCTCAGGAACAGCAGACTGGTCTGCTTTGTTGCGGTACCTGCAGATGCAGGGGAGTGACTCCTTCACTCCAAGGGAGATTCCTTCGGGTGTCTTGGATGTCCACAGGCCTTGTGAAGAAGCTGTATGGAACACAGGCCCAGACGATGCAGAAGACTTGCAGGACGACGAGACCAGGAGCATCAGGTGTCTTCCCAGTTGCAGTCTCGGTTCCCTAAGCGAAGTCCAGAGTGCCCAGACGGTTGAAGTTGAAGTGGTTTTGCATCTGAATCTTGTCCCACGACGAATCTAGGGACCCACCCACAGGTAAGCCTTAAGTACCCCAAGGAAGGGGTTGGGACGATTCAGGGGTCCCTCCCACAGGAGAGGCTAGACAGTGGGGAGGATACTCCCATGCCCTTTGTCCAGTTTAGCGCCACAGCGGTAGCCAACGGCTCCCTGAACTGGTTTCAACTGGAGTATGCAAGGAGGGCACCAAATGTGCCATTCTAAGCAGTCTAGTGGGGCTGGCAAGCATTCCCACCCTGTCCCAATACACAAAGTCCCTGTGACAGGAAACCTGCCTTTCCCTGCTCAAGCTTGGCTCAGCAGCAGGCGGGCAGAATCGGGTCTCTAGTCGGCAGCAGCCAAAGTTTGCTGTCTGGGTCTAGAAGACTGGTACCGGGATTACTGAGGGCCTCCCGGAGGAGCTTTACAGTGCAAGGAATCATACCTCCCACACCGTATACGGTGTGGGGGTATGATTCCAACATGTTTGATACCAAACACAACAGGGTTAGTTACAGCCATTTTACAGATAGCCATCACGTAATGACGCATGGTCACTCTATGTATCGTAATGGCTGATGCACTTACAACCCGGGAGAATGGACTCCGAGGGTCGTAGGGGTGTCCAGCTCATGCAGGGGCACCCTCACACTTAGAACCCAGCCCCCTGCCTTCACGATTGAAAGGCCTGCCTTAGGGGTGACTTATAGGTTCTAAGTGAAGTGAACTCAGATATAAGGAAATTTATATCTGTCGTAAGTGGTGCTAGCACCAGCTTACACAGGCTGCAATGGCAGGCCTGTAGTCACAATTTGAGTGGTCTCTCATGGGTGGCATAATAAATGCTGCAGCCCATGGGAAACCCCTGGTGTATCTATGCTCTGGGTACCTTAGTACCATATACTGGGGACTTACAAGGGTAAACCAGTAGCCAATCTGGAGTGTACCCAAGTACTCACCATGTCCAATTTAGGGAAGAAGTACAGAAACTGGGGTCCTGATTAGCAGGATCCCAGTCAGACTAGTCAGTAAAACATAACGACACCAGCAAAAAGTGGAGGTGGCCATGAAAGCAGATCCTACTTTCCTACAATATCATTAATAGAAGCTGAGTGATGGAGTTTGAATCAAAGGCTGCAGACTCAGGAAACATCCCTACTCCCTTACCAAAGGGCAAGCAAAAAGCAAAGGCATTATGGGACGGTATGCAGACCTTGTTGCAGAAAGTTGCAATAGTTCCGGTACCTCCAGGAGAAGAGGATCTGGGTTTTTACACAATCCTTTTCTTGGTTCAGAAAGTGCCAGGGTCCTTTAGACTAGTTCTGGATTTTAAAAAGGACAACAAATGGATAAAATATATTCACTTCAAGGTGGTTCTACAAGCAGAACACATGATCGCCAAAGATTTGTAGGATGGAAGAGAGAGAGTTTTAGAGGTTTGTCAGACTCATGGTTTCTTAATAAATTGGGGAAAATCAGAGTCAAATCCTTCCCTATACTTAGAATCTATCAGAGCAAGATTCTATACAGACACTGGATTGGTATATCTTCCTCTCAGAAAACAGGAGAAGATGACAAAGAATCTGCTCAACTTCATGAATCAGGAACTTCCAACAGCTAGAGAATGGCTAAAGATTCAAGGGGAAATGGCAGCTGCTATCTTTTTGATTCCTAGGGTGAGATTTCACATAAATATTTTGGTCAATCAGTTCCTGAAACTTTGGTATTCAGCTGTGGATCATCTGGAGAAGAGGCTGGCTCTATCTCAACAAGTAAGAGAGATTCTGAAAGGGTGGCTGAATCCGTCTCAACTGGCAAAAGGGTTTCAACCTGCTCCTCCAAATTGGTTGGCGATAACAACAGGTGCCAGCGAGAAGGGATGGGGTACATGGATGAACAATCACTTGACTCAGGAAAAATGGTCATAACTGGAGGAAGAAGAATTGTTCCATCTGGAGAGAGACAGAGGTAATTCATCATGCCCCTCTCCATTAATACAGAACAAAGCAGTTCTGATCAGGACAGACAATATGGCCACAAAGGAATATCTGAACAAACAAAGGAGCATAAAATCAAGAATTCTGATGGATTGTGTCAGAACCATTACTGTAAAGACAAGGGGCCCCCTGATACTAATGTGAAGTACACCTAGGCAGGGAAATACATGCTGTGAAATTCCTAGGGCTACTTCAACAACAATACTAAAACATGTTTATTTAAATAATAGTAGTGACACTAAGAATGGAAAAATACAAAAATGTTTATTATGGAATAAGTTCAATAAAAATGTAAAGCCTCGTGTACATTTTGTTACAGAAAAATGGCTATTTACACAACATACTAGCTGCAATCAATCATCCATACCTCACTAAGGTTTTACACATTGTCAGCATATTAAATTGATTGAATGTCTGACCATAATACAATACATAATGATATTTGAAACGTAGAATCTCATGGATTAGTGTAATAGTAGGGTGGTTTCCAAGATGTCTCAACGCGCGTTTCGGCAGTAAACTGCCTTCCTCAGGAGAGCCACCGCCAATACATTTTTCGAATAAGGATGTCACAATGGGTAAGACAAGAGTCTTACCAACGAAGCCCGTAGCCCAAATATAAGCACGTCCTAAAAACTATACACGGTCCCGAATAATGGAAGGAAGCGTGGTGATGAATGTATAAAATCACAGGAAGAAGCATGATAGAATGATTCCGTGAGCACAAATCCTGCAGGTACCCTTAATATTGCTTGTGTAGTTTAAAATGGGCGAGCTGCCATTCCCTTGGGTAACTTGAATGAAGTTAAAAGGATCCTCAAAGAAATGGATCCAGGCGGGCAGCTCAAAAAACAGTCAAACCGCAACGGATGCAGAGGCTGATAACAGGAACCGGTTCCTGTTATCAGCCTCTGCATCCGTTGCGGTTAGACTGTTTTATTCGGGACCATGTATAGTTTTTAGGACGTGCTTATATTTGGGCTACGAGCTTCGTTGGTAAGACTCTTGTCTTACGCATTGTGACATCCTTATTCGAAAAATTTATTGGAGGTGGCCCTCCTGAGGAAGGCAGTTTACTGCCGAAACACGCGTTGAGACATCTTGGAAACCACCCTACTATTACACTAATCCATGAGATTCTACGTCAGACATTCAATCAATTTAATATGTTGACAATGTGTAAAAAACCTTAGTGAGGTATGCATGAATGGATGATTTATTGCAGCTAGTATGTTGTGTAAATAGCCATTTTTCTGTAACAAAATGTACACAAGGCTTTAAATTTTTATTGAACTTATTCCATAATAAACATTTTTGTATTTTTCCATTCTTAGTGTCACTACTATTATTTAAATAAACATGTTTTAGTATTGTTGTTGAAGTAGCCCTAGGAATTTCACAGCTTGTGTCAGAACCATGTCACTGTGCGTTGTTGTGGCCACAACGTACATATCACACTGACATCATCATGGGAATGTAGGCTTGGGTCGCGAACAATCGGCCATGGTACTACAATTCCCAAAGGCCCTGGAGGGAGCATGCTGACGTCGCGGGAGAACGTAAGATGGAATAAAGAGGCTTCCGTTTCTCCCGGCGTTGCCGATTATTTGGAATAGGAGGACCGAGAGCCTGGAGGCCTTGAATTATCGCTGTCGTTGGAAGAGCTGGTAAGGGTGCAGTTGCACCACCGTTGGTACCAACTGCTAAACGAACAGACTTGTGTTCGGAGCTGGTTGTGCCAGGTTACACAGTGGGGAACAAGGTGCGGTCCTTTGCTCTCCGTCCAGAAGGAGAGTTCCACCTCAAATTACCTGCTTGGAAAAGGGAATTGTTTGATGATCGTATCCCTCCCTGTTGGAGAGACGCACGTATGCTGTCTATTGCAAGTTGAAGGGACACATACTCCTTTTTGTCTTGTTTTATAAGTATTGATGGGTTCCTCCTTTTCCCGTTGGCAAGTTCCTTGGTCACTCATGCGGGAAGGGGAAAATCTTGAGTATCTTTGATGTCTATCATTTGGAATTACAGTCCTGGGAGTTATTGCCAATATCTGAATCCCATTTTTGAGACGTCTGGCATAACGTATACCGCTACAAGTAGGAGGCTCCTACTGACATTGGTGGTACATGCTTTATTCATTTCTGCACATGGTCTAGAACGGAGGAGGTGTTATGAAGCAATAACACAGAAGACTTTATGACCATAGATACGCAGGCAGGGTAGACCCTGGGATACTTGTTTGCTAGTAGCCTTTATAAGCACGGTGCAAAGGAGAAAGGGGAAATGTACGTACAATCCACGATGTAACAATGTATGGGATGTGACGGAGTCGTAATGAGAAAAGGTTTATTGTAATGCTGCAAATGAACAAAGCTATGAATGGCAAATTACATTGGGACTGCAGGGGGGGTGGGGGAGGGAAATAGTTTAATGAAGGGGTTCTTTTTTGCAGGCATGATATAAGTACTATATTGTCATTGATTACTGGATTCTATGTTATTGAAACTTAATAAAAATATGTTTTAAAAAAATGAAGCAATAACACAATTCTACTTACGGGGATGTGATAACATGGTTTTATTTTATTGTTTTCTATCACTTGTCTTTATTAACAGGGAACTGTGGTAGAGTGGAGTATGATTACCTCTTGCAGTCCCTGTGAAGCATAAGATCGGGTTCTCCTGGGTAGTTAGCGTCCACGTGTATTCTGTGTTCTCGTAGTTAAGGCTAATTACTGAAGGGGAATCCTCAGCAAGTATTAACTGTTCTCTTCATGTTGTTGTCTTTGCAGCATATCGATTCATATGTGGCATCTGAGAAACTATTTCTGATCACATCACTCATTCAGAAGTGTGTATGTGTGCTCATGGTGTACACTGCAGTATTGTTATTTTCCTTTACAGGATAAATATATAGATATGTATATATATATATTGTTATTTTCCTTTACAGGATATATATATATATATCATTATTCTAAATAAGAGAGAGAGAGAGAGAGAGAGAGAGGGAGACTAGAAAGGTTAAAACTGTACATTTATGACATATCTTTTTGTGTGTTTTCTAGGTCTCCCTCCCTGCTGTCCCCATCCTTTCCTTCCCTCGCCTGATCGCTTCACTGTTCTGTGCTATTATAGCATTCAGACTTGATGCTATCAAGAGGTGGACATATTTGAGCATCTATCCGAACATGAGGAGAAAGTGAATCCGGCAGATTGAGCAATACGCATATTTCAATGGGCCGAGACTCACTTACAGAGGACTTCAGCAGATCATTTGAGCAAGGTCCTCCTTAATCACAAGATTATCAGTTAAACACCCTGGTATTTGTAGAACGTTACAGGAGATGGGGAGTCCCGGTGATAGACCGCTTTGCCAGTCAGGCCAATTCCCTGTTTTCCAATGTTTGTTCCACAACCAAGGAGGTGGAGGCATGGAATATAGATGCTCTTTATTGCCCATGGCCTCAGGGGATTTTGTGTGCCTTTTCTCATTCCCCTTGGTCAGGGTGAGGATTTGAGAAAACATCAGTAATGTTGCTTGCCCCAGCCTGGAGTCACTCCTCCTAGTTTTCTCTAATAGTGAGCATGAACGGGGATCAGGAATGGTTTCTATCTCTATACCCTGCCCCCCCTAATTTACCCACTTTTGTCCTAGATGACCAATCACCGTCTATTGCCAACAGCCTGGAACTTGAATGGTTGCAAAGATTAGGCACATCAGAGGGTTTACCTGAAACAACCCAGGCATTCAGGAAGGAATCTACTCAACAATCATATAATCATTGGTCATCTTTCAAAAAATGGTGTGATTCAAACAGATAAACCCTATGTCCAGCTCAAGTATCTCTTCAACAGGACAGGTTTGATCTGGGCCTTAAATGTTCCGCTTTGAGGTTACAATGGGAAGGCTTTCAGAGAGAACTGGGTGAATATGTCAGAATGTGAAGTATTGGCTTCTAGAGATTTTAAAAGTGTCTTAAACATCAGGCTTAATGTGAGAAATCCTTTACCTTTGTGGGAGTTGATTTTGGTTTTGGATGTTTTAAAGTGTAACCCCCCCACCCCCCTCTCGCACACCCACTGGAATAAGTGGATCTGAAGTACTTGATTTGTAAAGTGTTTGTTCTAGTGGCAATTACCACAGCTAAAGGAATAGGTGAGATGAGCTATTTTTCTGCCAAAAATCCTTACCTAAGGGTTTTCCCGACTGTGTGTCATTTTGAGACTTGGCCCTGCTTTTGCTCCAAAAGTTCCTTCTTTATCCAATTTTCAGCAGGAAGTCAGTTTAGCTCTTCGGAGGCTCTTTTGTGAATTTTGGCACAGGTAACAGAGAAGGTCATCCATCCCTGCAAACTTTAAGTAGGTGGATAAAGTCTACAATTGCATTAGCCTACCAGCTACGAGAGGTTGCTGTGCCAGAAGGTATTGAGAGACAATCTGCAAGGAGCATAGTGGTTTCATGGGCAGAGTGTCAGGGATCCAATCTGAAGGAAATCTAGAGGGCAGCCACAGGGTCTAATACCTCGATTCTTGTGAGACAATAGAGGATTGATAACATTTGCAATCAAAGGGGTGTTGTTTGGTGTAGCAGTATAGTCTGCTATAAATAATGAAAAATACTTTAATAAATTGCAGAATATAATTTTGTGCTTTAGAAGTGCTTTTCAGGGTAATCATACTCATTTGAAGGATAGCTTTGGCATTCCTCATTTTGTAATGAGAAGAACAGTGAAGGGGACGAAGAGGTAATTACTGGTAATTCCATTACTTTGAGTCCAGACTTCCCTGTTCTGATCATTACATCCCTCCCTCCCTGATCATGTAAATCAAATGTTTATGGTGGGAATATTTATCTTTCCAGAAATGAAAGCCTGGTATATTACAGGCAGAATGGTGGTAAGCTAATGCCATGTATCCCGGGGACAGAGGAGGGGCATGTGTTGGTGTTTTTTTTTGTTCTTGGATCCTATTTAAAGGGGTCTGTGGAGGCATGAATGCCTCATTCCGTAATGATCGGAGCAGGAAAGTCTGGACCCAAAGTAATGGAATTACCGGTAAGTAATTTTAGCATTCCTAAATGCTTGTGGATTGTACCAAATTGCAATGAATAACCCTGGCCCTCTCATCTGCTGCGTTAGTTACTTTTAAAGATTAATTGGATGACATGGATAACTTACGTATGCATTGTTTCAAAGATGCACTTAGCACACTGGTGCATACACTGCACTTCTGTTTTCTTTCAAAAGCCTTGGATAATTTACACGTGCATGTATCTGTTTTTTTAGCCACACACCTGATTGTGCCAAAGAAAGCATTGTGAATAACCTTCCATATGTACAGCAGAAAAACTGGCAGTGGCCCATCTCTGTATAACATGTTCCATAAAAATATCAAGATTTGCTGGGCTTTCTGCAATTTTACTGCTCTTTGATAGTCGCATCCTTTTAAGGGCTGGATTTTAACTGTGAAGCTGGCAAACTGACCTACTTCTTACATTATACACAGATTGGCCTTTGCGTCCACCCCTTTGAACCAGTGGCTTTTTTCAACCAGCCTCTTTCAGCCACTGGCTTGAGACTTGTTCAATATTTCAATACAAGCACGTGCACCACACCTAGATCTCCCTCCCACTTGCTAACCTGCAATAGAGCACTTAACCTAGCAACTTTTCATTGAACAGAGTTCCTTTTTTTTTGTTTTTGGAAAGCAACGAGGCCTTCGGGATCAACATATCGTTACACATCTGAATGGAACTAATTCTTCCCCTACTGAGATCCCATGGTGAGTGTATCATCATTGTCTTCCATACTCTTCATGACAACCACTTAGGCTAGAGTATACGAACCCCCTCTTGTTTATTCTTACTGATCAAGTCCTTCTATTTCCTCTGTCTTTCAGATTCACGTGTTTTCTACCTTCTCTACAGCTCACCTCTCGCTCCCTTACAGACGCTGTCTGTATGCCCTTCCAGCTTGTTCAAGCCCCAATCCAACACTACACTCCGTAACGTCCCTTCACTTTCCAGCACACCAAGGGTGGTGTAATAATTCGTCCCTTTCCCCCTTGGGACCAATCGCCCATACTGTGGTATCGGTGTGGAGGATTGATCCAGAGGTGAGAGGGGTGGCTCTCTTCGCTCCTGCAGTACCTGGTATTTAGGTGAGTGGGGAGGGTTGTAACAAAAAGCTAAGCCCACAAAATGTATACCGCCCGAACGAAGATGGAGCAGAACGGGGTTGGCGAGGACAGATTCCCTGTAGACACTACTCCCATTTCCTCTGTTCAGGAATTAGCGGCAGCATTAGTGGAGCTGCAAAACGAGGTTCAGAACCTCAGACAGGAGAATCATGCTTTGAAAACCGAACTTCATAGTAGGCCGGCACATACCGCATGGGGTCCGCTACCCGGAGCCATTCCTAAGACACCCCGTCATGTTTTACAACCGGCCACTTTCCATTTCGACAAGACACCAACAGAGAGTGGGGCTTCCCCCACTAACATTACCGTAGTTACTCCCGTTCCTGTTCCACTAGCTAACCCTGAAAGGTTCAGTGGAGAAAGCGGCAAATATCGCAGCTTCATGAACCAATGTCATCTGCAATTCATGTGTCGACCCTCGGCCTTTCCGGATGACACTGCCAAAGTAGCTTTCATTATTTCTTATCTTATGGGTACTGCGGCCAATTGGTCTATACCTTTAGTCGAGACGGATGACCCTCTTTTGCATAATTTTCTAGCTTTTAAGGAACAGATGAGGAGACTGTTCGACAAGCATACATTCATGCAGGCAAGTGACACAGAACTGTTGAATTTACGGCAGGGCAGAAATCCCCTGCTTTCCTATGTCACTGATTTTAATAGGTTAATGGCCGAAACCCGGTGGCCTCTAGATAAAAGGACATCGTTGTTCTACAGAGGGTTAAATGACGAGTTGAAGGACATTCTCTCCCAAATAGTTGACCCCCCAGAGGAGTGTCCAGAATTCTTTGACTTAGTTATCAAAATGGATCATCGACTACGAGAACGTCATGAAGAAAAAGGGAGGACTGAGACTCCTCGTGTCATGGTCTACAGAAGTACTAAGAAAGAAGATCATAGAACAGGATCAGAGGAACCCATGCAAATAGGAGGGGTTCGGGGTCCGTTGACACGGGAGGAGAAAGAAAAACGTCGCTCTCTTAACCTTTGCCTATATTGTGGTAAGAGTGGTCACTTTGCCAGAGAATGCCCTATTCGCCCACAAACCTTAAGACCAAGAAAGACCGTGGCATTTGCTCGGACTATTCAAAGTGCCTCGGTAGCAAGGGTACCTAAACACTTCACCATAAGGGTGACTCTGATTTTGTCCAATAGCAATCGAGTGACATTGTCAGTCCTAATCGACTCGGGGGCTACAGGGAATTTTTGGGATAATAAATTAGCCACTTCTTTGGGTATTACCTGTGTACTGAAGAAGGAGCCCGAACCGGTGAGAGCGGTAGACGGGAAGGCTCTATCTTCAGGACTCATTACAAGACATACCGCCCCTTTAACACTGGTGTGTGACAATGGACATTCTGAGGAAATCTCCTTTGATCTCATAGACACACCAGCCTTTGGAGTAATTCTTGGAGTCCCCTGGTTGCAAATGCATAACCCTAAAATCGATTGGGTGAGGAGAACTGTGACCTTGGACTCTAGTTATTGCATCCAGCACTGTTATCAAGAAGCTATTGACTGGGCTTCTCCCTTGGTATGTGCGTCCTATAGTAGTGGTTCGGACTTAGACCTCCTACCCGACGAGTATAAACAGTACGCTGACGTGTTCGATAAAGTGAAAGCCACGGCATTACCACCCCACCGCAGTTTTGATTGCCGCATAGATTTAGAACCTGGGGGTGTGTTGCCTTGTAGTCGGATATATGCACTATCTGAACCAGAGACTGCCTATCTGAAAGAGTACCTAGATGACATGTTGAAATGTGGGTTTATTCGGCATTCTTCTTCGCCAGTCTCTTCCCCCCTTTTTTTTATATCCAAGCGGGAAGGGGGCCTTCGCACCTGCATAGATTATAGAGCGCTAAACAAGGTCACAATCAAGAATAAATACCCTTTACCGCTCATCCCCGTGTTATTAGACAAAATCAAAGATGCCACTGTGTTTACCAAAATCGACTTGCGAGGAGCATACCATCTTATCCGAGTAAGAAACGGGGATGAGTGGAAAACGACTTTTAGAACTAAATTCGGTTTATACGAATATTGTGTAATGCCGTTCGGATTGTGCAACGCCCCAGCGGCGTTTCAGTTTTTTATCAACGAGATTTTTCGGGATTTTCTGGATCGGTTTTTAGTAGTCTATATAGACGATATTCTGATTTTCTCGAAAGATCGTAGAGAACACCAAGAACACGTAAAACAGGTATTGCAAAGGCTGCGAGATCATCATTTGTTCTCCAAGCTAGAGAAATGTTCGTTCCATGCCTCTAAGGTAGACTTCTTGGGATTTGTTATTTCTGAAAAGGGGATACAAATGGATAAAAAGAAGGTCGAGGCCATCTTGCCTTGGCCAATTCCCAAATGTGTGAAGGACATACAGTCTGTTGGGTTTTGCTAATTTTTATCGGCGTTTTATTACGCACTTCTCAGAAGTGGTAACACCCATAACAAGACTCGTTAAAAAAGGGGTGCCTTTTGTTTGGTCACCAGAAGCACAAAAGGCGTTCGACACTCTAAAAACAAAATTTACTTCTGCTCCTGTCTTAATACATCCTGATCCTGCTCTTCCCTTCTTTGTGGAGGCAGACGCCTCACAATATGCAGTAGGAGGGGTACTATCTCAGAGAGACGTCAACGGACAGATGCATCCTATTGCATTCTTTTCGAACAAACTATTGCCCGCAGAGCAAAATTATACCGTTGCTGAGAGGGAATTGTTGGCCATTAGGAAAGCATTCCTAGAGTGGAGACATTATCTTTGGGGAGCAAGACATCCCATTACAATATATTCCGACCATAAGAATCTGGAATTCTTTCGTACTGCTAGAGCCTTGACCCCCAGACAAATGCGTTGGGTATCTTTTTTTAACGAGTTTGATTTTGTGATCACCTACCGGCCAGCAGCTCAACAAGTAAAAGCAGATGCTCTATCACGTTTATGTGTATCACTTCCTCACAAAAGGAACGATCCTGATCTGGAAGCATTTATACCCTATAACAAGGTTCTAGGATATGTCTCTTTTGATCGATTCTGTAGTGACTTGGGGAAAACGTTAACTGAAACCGATATGTCACCATGGTTAGAACAACCTAATTTCCATATGACAGGCAGTCTGCTTTATCATGGCAATCAGTTATATATACCCAACAAACATCGGGAGCAGGTACTTCAGTGGGTTCACTCCTCCGCCTTGGTGAGTCACCCGGGTATACTGAAAACCAACGAGATCTGTAGTAGATGGTTTTGGTGGGAAAATATGGCCAAAGATATCCAGCAGTACGTTTCCTCTTGTCCTATATGTGCCACACAAAAAACACCTTGTACTGCACCAGATGGATTGTTACAGCCTCTACCTGTTCCTCCTTATCCTTGGCATACTGTGAGTTTGGATTTTATCATGGATCTCCCCTCCGAAGAAGGATTCACCGCTATACTTGTGATAGTGGACTCCTTTACTAAAGTAGCGCATTTTGTGCCACTTCCCAAGGTCCCTACTGCTAGTGATCTGGTGTCTATCTTTATACAAAACGTAATCCGTCTGCATGGAATTCCTTCGGTTTTGGTGTCCGATAGGGGTCCCCAATTTGTGTCCAAATTCTGGCAAGAAATTGGATCCGCTTTACAAATGGACCTCCGTCTGTCCTCTGCTTACCACCCGCAGACCGACGGACAGACAGAGCGGGTAAACCAAACCATGGAGCAGTATTTGCGCTGTTTATTGGCTGCCCTAACAAGTAGTTGGGTAAGAGCTTTACCTGTAGCAGAATTTGCGTATAACAGTGTCCACTCTGCTTTAGGTATGTCACCCTTTTTCTGTGCAATGGGTTTTCATCCTAGAATTGTGCCCGTGCAACCCACACTTAAGGTCCCTGCAGTGGATTCCCTGTGTACCAATCTGAAAGAAATATGGAAGGCCGCTCATGCTCAGTTACAGGTGACCAAGGCTAATATGAAAAAAGTCGCAGATAAACAGACGCCCTGCTCCTTGTTATGCCATCGGAGACAAAGTTTGGCTGGCCACAAAACATCTGAAGTTAGCAGGACCAAAGAAGTTACAACCACGTTTTGTAGGTCCGTTTGGCATAAAACAAATTATTAATCCAGTGGCCATGAAACTCGAATTACCAGAGGACTATGGTATACACCCAGTATTCCATACATCCCTTCTCAAACCCTTTATTCCTTCCACACATCCCGTGACACCACCCCCTCCTATAGTTGTGGATACCCAAGAAGAATACGAGGTAAATCGTATTATAGATTCCCGTAGACAGAGGGGGAAACTGTATTACCTGGTGGATTGGAAGGGATACCCTCCGGAGGAGCAAACATGGGAGCCTGCCGCATTTGTCCATGCACCTCGATTGGTACGAAGGTTCCATGCTTGTAATCCCACAAGGCCTCGCCCTGTGAAAAGAGCCTTAAAGGGGGGGTAATGTTACCACTTTCCCCTTTCACACCCTGTTCCCAATACTACCTTTTACCTTTTTATCTCTCTTTCTTCCCTGTCCCCTGTCATTGGTAGCAGCCAGTCAGGTGATAGGGGGTTGTGGCTATATAAGAGCCTTCAGTGCATGACACAGGTGCTTAGCTTTATGGACGTTTACTTGATTCCAGACTCGAGAGGACATAGGAGTGTGCCTCTCTATTCGTCATACCCCCAGACTAATCCTTTGTGAGGGCGCAGGAGCGTGCCTCCTTTCTTTCCCTATTCCCCCACCCCCTTTTCTTCTATTATCGGAGGAATTCAAAGATAACATTCCTGCTACGCGGTCGAAGCCGCGAAAAGAATTAAAAGCGGCAGGAGCCGCCCGACATTTCCCACAACGTGGCAGAAGCCGCGAATCAAACAATTCAAAGCGGCAGGAGCCGCCAAACATTTCTGCTACGCGGCCGAAGCCGCTAAAAGAATTCAAAACGGCAGGAGCCGCCCGAACCTTACCTCAACGTGGCAGAAGCCGCGAATCAAAAGTTTAAAGCGGCAGGAGTCGCTAAACATTCACCAACGCGGCCGAAGCCGCGAACAGAATTCAAAGCGGCAGGAGCCGCTGGACTTGCATCTCGGCTTCCAAGTCGAGTGTGAATAGGTGATATTTCTTTTCTTTCTTTTTTTGTTGTTCTGTTGTAGAGGCGCACGGCAGGAGCCGGCAGCACCGCCTCCAACGTAAAAGTAGTTGAATTGGAGCATTGTGTTGGGATTCAGGAACAAACGCCAGCACTCTGGTTCAGTACTGCTAACAACCCGTTCCCGGAGTTACAGCGTTTCGCTATTCCACCCGTGTAGGGGGAGATTAGCATATTCCCCTTCCTCTTGGTTTGCATAGTGGTGCAAGAGGCTATTGCACTTCATTGAACAGAGTTCCTTTTTTTTGTTTGTTTTTGGAAAGCAACGAGGCCTTCGGGATCAACATATCTTTACACATCTGAATGGAACTAATTCTTCCCCTACTGAGATCCCATGGTGAGTGTATCATCATTGTCTTCCATACTCTTCATGACAACCACTTAGGCTAGAGTATACGAACCCCCTCTTGTTTATTCTTACTGATCAAGTCCTTCTATTTCCTCTGTCTTTCAGATTCACGTGTTTTCTACCTTCTCTACGGCTCACCTCTCGCTCCCTTACAGACGCTGTCTGTATGCCCTTCCAGCTTGTTCAAGCCCCAATCCAACACTACACTCCGTATCGTCCCTTCACTTTCCAGCACACCAAGGGTGGTGTAATAATTCGTCCCTTTCCCCCTTGGGACCAATCGCCCATACTGTGGTATCGGTGTGGAGGATTGATCCAGAGGTGAGAGGGGTGGCTCTCTTCGTTCCTGCGGTACCTGGTATTCAGGTGAGTGGGGAGGGTTGTAACACTGATCAGGAAGCCTAAGAAAGGCTGAAATGGCTGAGAGATAGCCCTTAAGAGTGCCCAGAGCAGAGCCCTGCTGGGCCAAAGAGAGGAGGAACAAGAGAACCTCAGAAAGAGGGGCAGAAAGGGGATCCACAGCCTTTGCTGCGCACCATGCCACAAATTTGTTCCATCTGCAGGCGTATACCGTCTTAGTGGAGGGACGCCTGGCTGCCAAGATAACATCACAGACTTCGGGAGGAAGGTCGAAGGTTGTCAACTGTCGCCGCTCAATTTCCACGCAAGGAGGTGGAGGCTGGACAGGTTCGCGTGGAGGACGTCCCCTGATGCTGCGAAAGAAGATCCTCCCGAAGAGGCAGTTTGATCGGAGGATCGATGGCCATGTGTAACAGCTCGGGATACCAGACTCTTCGTGCCCAATCCGGAGCCACAAGAATGACTTGGGCCGGGTTGCGCTTGATCTTCTTCAGCACTCTGGGCAGAAGTGGTATAGGCAGAAAGGCATACAGAAGACTGCAACTCCACTCGCGCCGAAAAGCGTCGTCTAGCGAGTGCCGCCTTGGAAATTCCAACACGCACAATTGCTGACATTGCACGTTGTCTTCGGTGGCGAATAGATCTAACCAAGGCTCTCCCCACTTCTGAAAGAGACCTTGCACCACCTCCGAGTGAAGACGCCATTCGTGATCCATCATGCACCTGCGGCTGAGTTTGTCCGCCCTGGCGTTCTGTGAACCTGCCAGGTGTTGAACCACCAGAGATATGCCCTGATGTTCCAGCCAAGTCCAAAGGCAGCGAGCCTCTTGACATAGGGTCCACGACCCCACCCCGCCCTGTTTGTTGCAGTATTACATGGCGGTGGTGTTGTCCGTGAACACCTGCACTACTCTTCCGCTGACAGAGGGAAGGAAAGCCTTTAGTGCGAGACGAATCGCTCGAAGCTCCAGAAGGTTGATATGGAGTCCGGACTCCGCCGGAGACCAGAGGCCTCTGATCTCTGCCTCTCCCATGTGGCCGCCCCACCCCAGCAGTGATGCATCTGTCACCACTGTGAACTCTGCCGTTGACCCAATCCCGGTTCGTTAGCCACCACTGCAATTGACGTGCAGTGCCCTCCGAGATCTGGACGCAATCGGAAAGATTCCCCATATGCTGTGCCCACTGGAACTTCAGGTCCCACTGCAGAGCCCGCATATGGAATATGTCTTTTTACAACGCAAGTCATTACATCGCGTGCTTTTACAACGCGGTCGTTACAGAGACCGCGTTGTTACAACGCAGTACCATTACAACGCAAGTTGTTACAACGACTTGCTCTAGATGGCGCGCTGGACTTAGGAATAGTATAATTTACTATTCCAACTCCAGTGTGTCTAACAGTAGGGAAGGTGTTGGAATAGTAAATCATACTATTCCTTAGTTTAGAGCGCCATCTAGAGCAAGCCGTTGTAACGACTTGCGTTTTAATGGTACTGCGTTGTAACAAAGTGGTCGTTGTAACGACCGCGTTGTAAAGGTATCGCGGTTTAATGACCGCGTTGTAAAGGTTGTTTCCCCACATATGCCACCGGGCATAGTCCACCAGTAGGATGCAGGAGGCCATGAGGCCAAGTAGCCTCAGGGTCATTCTGACCGAAACCCGGGATAGAGGCTGAAAGATCGGAATCATAGCCCGAATATCCCGGACTCGCTGCTCTGGAAGATAAGCCCGAAACTGCGCTGTGTCCAGAACCGCTCCAATGAAAAGGAACTTCTGAGAGGGAATCAGGTGTGGCTTCAGCACATTGATGGTAAACCCCAGCGAATGCAAGAGGTCGGCCGTAGTCTGGAGGTGGGAGACGACTGCGTGGGGCGAGCCCGCCTTCAACAGCCAGTCGTCGAGATAGGGGAAGACTGGAACCCCTGATCTGCGCAGATGAGCTGCGACCACCGCCATCAATTTCGTGAACACCCGAGGGGTGCTGGTAAGCCCGAAGGGGAGCATGGTAAACTGAAAGTGCTCGTGGCCTACCGTGAACCGTAGGTAACGCCGATGGCCCGGCAGGAGGGGGATGTGAAAGTAAGCGTCCTGTAAGTCCAACGCTACCATCCAGTCTCCAGGGTCGAGAGCAGACAGGACCTCAGCGAGGGTCAACATTTTGAACTTCTCCTTCCGGAGGAAGCGGTTGACGTTCCGGAGATCCAAGATAGGACGCAGGCCCTTGTCCTTCTTGGGCACTAGAAAGTAGTGGGAATAACAACCATGACCTACTTCTGGGGCAGGAACGCACTCTATGGCTCCCTTGGCCAAGAGAGCCGTAACTTCCTGTTGGAGAAGGGCCAAGTGATCCTCCGACATGCAATGGTACTGAGGTGGCATAGATGGAGGGGTAGTCTCGAAGGGGAAGGAGTAGCCCCTTTGGACTATCTGCAAAACCCACCTGTCCGATGTGATGGAGCGCCAGTGGGGGAGGTGATGGCGAATCCTGCCGCCCACTGGCGATTGGTGGCCCTGAAAGGTCGGACTAGGAGGGTTTGGAGGCTGCTGCAGAAGGGGCGCTGGTGGACTGGCCCGCTCGCTGGCCCCCAGACCCACAACCGTGGGTCCCACATCCCCGGCCACGCAGGGGCTGGACAGCTTGCGCCGGCCTGTGGCCATGGGTGGGACGTGGCGGGGCACCCCTTCCGTAGCCACAAAAGGGATGAAAAGCAGACTGCGCAGGGCGGGTGGAGAGGCCTGGCCGTAGCTCGGGAGTCCTTGAAGTGCTCTAGCGCGTTGTCTGCTTTGTCGCCTAACAGGCGACAGCCATCAAAAGGCATGTCCAGCAAGGTAGCCTGGACATCCCCGGAAAAACCAGTCGACCTCAGCCAGGCGTAGCGTCGAAGGGCTACCGATGTTGAAATTGTCCTGCCTAGCGAGTCGGCGGTGTCCAGTCCACATCTGATGGTAAACTTGGCTGCGTCTCTCCCCTCGTCGACTGCACAGGAGAGCACGGCCCAGGCCTCCTCCGGGCACTGTGGCAGCACCTGCGCTACCGTATCCCACACAGAGTGGGTGTAACGGCCCAACAGACATGCGGTGTGCACCGACCGCAGTCCCAAGCTGGAGGAAGAAAACATCTTCTTCCTAAAATGGTCCAGCTTTTTGGATTCCCTATCAGGTGGTGCGTTAGGGAATGCACCTTTGGATGTAGAGGCTTGGACCACCAAGCTCTCAGGGGTGAGGTGTTGGGAGAGGAAAGAGGGGTCGCCTGGAGCCGGGCGGTGGCGTCAGGCAATCATCCTATCCACAGGAGCCCCTGTGTTGGGCCTGGAACAGATGCCCAAAAGGATGTCAGTAAAGGCTTCTTTGAAAGGCAGCAGGGGCTCCGAAGAGGCCGCTGCCGGTTGAAGCACCTTCGTCAGGAGATTCGTCTTCACCGCCACCGTAGGTAGCTCGAGGTTGAGGGCCTCGGCCGCCCTACGCAACACCACTGCGTATGAAGCACCCTCCTCCGTAGCCACGGTAGGAGGAGACAGCATGCCAAGGTCTGGGGAGGTATCCAGACCACTGGCTTCCCCCAACTCCTCTCTCCAGTCCGGTTCATCCAACTGGTCAGCTAAAGGGTCTACAGACCCCTCCCAGTCCTCCTCACCCTCCTCTGGTTGCCAATCTGGCCTGTCGGGAACACCAGGGTAGAACAGAGGTACAAAAGTACCGCTCTGCGCCGGATCCGGCATCCGTCTTTGTCGGTCCGGCTCCATGTCCAAATCAGGGTGGAGGCCGGGGTCGACGCCGGCTGGGGACACAACCGGCGTCGACTGCGGACGTGGTGCCACTAGAATCAGCGCCGGGGGAGGCGTTACAAGGTCGACCGGCGCCGATCCGGATCCAGGCCTGGATCCAAGGGAACCCTGTGGTGCCAGGGCCGAAGCTGCCAACGTTGAAGGCCCAGGGCCCCCAGCCGAGTCCGCGGGGCCCGAAGGCACGCCGGCGGAGTCTGGCTGCCCAAAGATGGCATGCATCGCTTCGTAGAAACTCTGAAGCTGGGCAGGGGTCGCTCCGGCTCCCCGGAAAGGGAGGGAAACTCGGAGTCGACCCTTCAGGCTCCGCATGCGGAGCTGCGGGACGGGCACCGTCTGCATCCCTCGTCGCGTCGGCCGACAAACGGAAAAAAGTCAAAGAGCGACTATGCTTCTTCGACTTCTTCTTGTGCTTCAACTTACCTGAGGAGTGCGAAGACTTCAAGGACGTGTGGTGGTGGCTCCGCAACCGGTCTCTCGACCTCCCACACGACCGGGACCTCGTACGGCGCGGAGCGGACTGCTGGGCCTCGAGAAGCTTTTGGGACTGCTCCCGCAAAGACTTCGGATTCATGGTCCGGCCGTCGGAGCACGACTTGGGATCATGGTCGCGCTCCAGACTTCATAGGCACACGCGGTGCGGGTCCGTAACCAACATCAGCTTGCGACAGGTGTTGCAAGCCTTGAGGCCGGTCCGAGGACGACTGGACATCCCTGCGTGCACCAGGAGTTGATAGACTCAAAAAAACGGTATCAACAAAAGTTGCAAAAAAGTCAGTCAAAAAGTGAGTGGAGGTACCGCTCTCTCCGGATCTGTGCTGGCTGGCGCGGAAAAAGAAAGAACTGATGTCAGCGCACGAGGGCGGCGTCTAAGTAGCTACTGCGACGTCATCCCAGCGACCACAACGCCAACGATGAACGCAGAGCCGACCCACGCCACCTTTCGACGCGCAGGGGTACTACTGACGAAAAAATTCTCCGGATCCAGACTGACGCCTGGGGGTAATTCTACAGGTAAGGAATCTATAACCAATTGTCTCTTTCAGATTACCGTTTTTTTATATGCCTGTATATATATATATATATATATATATATATATATATATATATATATATATATATACAAACACTGTTTTAGCACCATGGTAGAACTGTATCTACTATTTACGCTTTTGGTGCTTGTAATCACCGTTATCTGCTTCTGTCTACTCGCAGCACATGTATTCTAAGCAAGAATAACGTTGGCTCAATAAATATATTGAAAACGTCCCACTGTGTATTCTGTATATTTCTCTGAGCACTAGTAGGCACGAGTGACTGAGCGAAAGGTTCCGATCGGTTTCCACGAACCCTGTGGGGTCAGAGTTGTCATATTCAGTGGTTGCCAGAAACTATTCGCACACTGGTAAGGTTAGGGGGGCTTATGGTGGCATTGTGAGCTAGCTGGTCTCTAGGTCAATGTGAGCTAGCTGGTCTGTTGTCCAACGAACGTGCAGGCCCTATGCATTGGTTGGAACTACACAACAGTAGTCTGGAGGTGGGAGATGACTGCCTGGGGCGACCCTGCCTTCAATAGCCAGTCATCCAGGTAGGAGAAGACTGAAACCCCTAACCTCCGCAGATGGGCTGGGACAGCCACCATCACCTTTGTGAACACCCAAGGGGCACTGGTAAAGCCAAATGGGAGCCCAGTGAACTGAAAGTGCTTGTGGCCCACTATGAACCACAGGTAACGCCTGTGGACAGGCAAGACTGGTACATGAAAATGGACATTCTGCAAGTCCAATGCTACCATCCAATGTCTATGGACAGACAGTACCTGAGCTAACGTGAGCATCTTGAATTTCTCCTTCTTCAGGAAGAAGTTGAGCGGGCAGAGGCCTCCGTCCTTGTAGGAAAGTAGGATCTTTCTTTTATGGTTACTCCCACTTTTTACCAGGGGTCAGCATGTTTTGACTGTAGTTTACTGGGATCCTGCTAACCAGGATCCCAGCATCTGTGCTCTCTCTCCCAAAATGGCTTTGATAAGTACTTTGGTACCTCCACATTTATACCCTTACAAGTCCCTAGTATATGGTACTAAAGTACCGAGGGCATAGGTACACGACGGGTCTCCCATGGGCTGCAGCATGTATTGTGCCACCCGTGGGAGTCCACTTAAACTCTGACTACAGGCCTGCCATTGCAGCCTGTGTGAGATGGCGCTTGCACCTCACACAACAGATATCGTTTTCTTATATCTGAGGTCACTGCACTTAAAACCTATAAGTCATCTCTATGGTAGACATTTCAGTCTTGAGGGCAGAGCGCTTGATTATAAGTGTGAGGGTGCCCCTGCATGAGAAGGACACCCCTCCAAACCCCAGAGTCGAATCTCCAGGCTTTGTAAGTGTGGTCAGCCATTTTAAGACATATAGTGGACATCAGTCCTTAAGAAATGTCTGACTATATAATGGCTGAGCCGAACCTGGTCATGTTTGGTATCAAACATGTTGGAATCATACTCGAACACTGATTACGATGTTGGAGGTATGATCCCTTGTACTGGGGGGCTTCTTAGAGGAGCCCCCCTGTACTCCCGGTTACAGCCTTTCAGGGTCTGACAGCAAGCTAGTGCTCCTGCCGACCACAGACACTGTTCTGCCCTCCTGCTGCTGAGCTCAAGCAGGGGAAGGCAGAACAATAGATTTCCTGTCTCAGGGAGGTGTGACTAACTCCCAGACAGGACTTAGTGTATTGGGCTGGGGTGGGGGCGCTTTCCAGCACCACCAGACTGCATTGAAGGGCACATTTGGTGCCCTCCTTGCATACACCAGTTTGAGCCAGTGCAGGAACCCTTGGTTTCTGCTCTGACTCGAAACTGAACAAAGGACAGGGGCGTATCCTCCCCTCTGTCCAGCCCCTCCTCTGGGGGGATCCCAGAGTTGTTCCAACCCTTTCCTTGTGTATGTAAGGGCTCCGTGGGTGGGTCCTCAGATTCATTGTGGAACAAGCCTCATCTCTGAAATCAAGACACTCTTCGAACGTCTGGACACTTGGACTACGCTAGACTTCACCTGGAACTGAGATCAAGGAAGACTCCTGCTGCTCCTACTCTCACTGTTCTGCAATTATTCTGCCTCCTATGTGTCTGTGCTTCTCTCAGGCTCTCCAGGGACCTTGTGGGCATCAAGGACATATGAAGTAATCTCCCTTGGAGTGAAGGAGTCACTCACCTGCATCTGTAGGCACCGCAACGAAGTTGACCGGTCTGCTGCTCCTGTCATCCTACGGACCTCCTGAGGCTCAGCAACATAGGTGGTGGATCTGTGTTACCCCGATGCCTGACCTGTCTTCCCTGCAATTTGGATGATAGTATCCCTCGTCGGAGCCGCTGGGTCAAAATCCCAGTGCTCCACGATGACTTGCCGTTGCCAAGGCTTGCTGGCTCTGCACTCCAGAGATCTTAGGGCTACAAGAAGCTCCAGCCTCCAGCATCACATCCCTCGAAGAACAATGTCCTCCCTGCATCTCCTGCATTGAGGGCCTCCATCTTTGGTGACCTGCCTGAGGTCCTCTTGTGACTCCTGTGCCTTCAGCCTTTGGGGCCTCTCAAGGGTCTTCTTCTGCTTTGGTGGGCTCCCTTGTTTGCTCGGGCCTGCTCTGACTCTCCTGGATGTGGCGAGTCCCTTGGACCTTGCTAGTCCCAACAAATGCATCTTTTCGTCTTCCATGCCAGTTGCGGCTACCAAGGCTTGTTGGTGCTCCCGCCAGACACTGACCACCTGGACACCGACATCCGACGTGGGACAGCTCATGTACGGCTCCTGGTCTTCCACAGCCTTGTCGGATCCCCACAGCTGCAGCGACAAGGTCCTCGTGTACTCTTCTGAACTTTTCGACAAAGGTAGGCATTGTGCTTCCGTGCCTCCTGTTCACCTCTGAGTGGCATAAACTCTGTACCCTCTGCTTGCAGGTTCACCTCTTCAAGAATCCACCATTGAATTCCACCAAACATCTTCGCAGTCTTCTCCAGAGGCCTTTCTTCCAGAGTCGCTCATTGTTGTCTACGAGTGGTTCCGACATCAATTCACCCCTATGCACCAGGCTCCCCTGGTGCAGGTAACCTGGTTCCTCGAGCAACCACGGGTGGGGTGGCTCTTCAACCTTCCGTCCTCCAAAGGGTTTCTTTGAGGTCCTCTGGGAAGGGTCCTTTTTCTTTAAAACTGCAACTGCGACTTCTTTATTGTCTTCTATTGAACGCACGGCTACGTTTCCACTCTGCACACAGTCTCCTTGGGGTTCGGGTACTAACCTTGGGTGGTTTCTGGTTCCCCAAGCTCTTTTAAATCCTTTGGTCAGAGTCCTGTTCTCTTTTTCAGTTTGCATTCCACTTATTTAGTATATGGTTTGGTCTCCCTCTCGAGATCAGTGTATATTTGTGCTACTTACCTGATTTCTTTAAAGTATTCTTATATGTATTATTGATATCTCTGGATAGGAGATATACCAAGTGATTGTGTTGTGTAATAAATATACGTATTTTTCATAAACACAGTATGGTTCCTTCTCATCTAATCCACAATATTGATTAAATGTGGAAAAACAAGCTGCTCTACACTCCTTCAAGATAAGCCTGAAGGCTGCTCTCCACAGCTTTAATGTTATCAAAGACTATTAAAATCACCATGCCTGGATTAGTGCAAGGTGCATCACTCCTTTAAATGTGCACCATATATTAAGCTAGCCTAATAAAGTCCTTTTTGGGCACCAAAAAGTAGTGGGAACAGCAACCATAACCTACTTCTATTGGCACCCTCTTGATGGCACCTATGGCAAAAAGAGCCTGCAATTCCTCACAAAGCATGGAGAGGTGGTCCTTCGTCAACCAATTAGAGGATGGTGGTGTTTCGGTGAATGAAAGGGTGTAAACAGCTCAACAATTTGGAGTATCCATTTGTCTGATGTTATGGACTGCACAGTGGGGCAAGTGGTGTCTGATCCTGCTGCCAACCAGTTATTCGTGTTTGTTGAGAGGGGAAACTAGAAGGGTTTTGAGGCTGCAGCTGCTGGGGGAGTGGTGGACCATGTAGACCTTTGGACTTGGGTCCCACGGGGCTTGTGGGAACCACATCCGTGGCCACAAAAGGACTAGAAAGCCTGTTGGCCTTTGTGGCTGGGCGGGAATGGACGCGGTTGGTAGCCCCTACCATAGCCAGAGAAGGGGGGCTGGCGTGGGCCGTGTAGAGTCCTAGCGACCGGGGAGTTGCCCTCTCGACCTTAAGGCACTCAAGTGCCGAATCTGCCTAGTCGCCAAAGAGGCGGGTGCCATCGGAGGACATGTCCATAAGGGATGCCTGGATATCTCCTAAAAAGCTAGTAATCTCAGCCAACGTGGCCACGGAGTGCCACTGACAACGCTTTTGCTCTGCCTAGCAAGTCGGTCATATTCAGTCTGCAGTGTATGATGAACTATGAGGCATCCCTAGAGCGCCAAAGAAACCCCTCCTCCTGCTATCAGCAATAGGCTGGGTCTGGATGGCTCTGGCGTCCTCCGAGAGCATGGGCAGCATTTTGGCAACTGAATCCCAAACTGTAGGGGAAAACCAGCCTAAGAGGCATGCAGTATTCACCAACTGGCAGAAGAGAACATCCCCTTGCCAAAGATGTCCAGCTTCTTGGATTACCTATCCGACCGTGTGGTAGGGAACTTGCCAGGGTTAACTTTAGATGTGGAGGCATGGATGACCAGGCTGTCCGGTGTGGGGGGCTGGGTAAAAAAACTGGGTCCCCAAGAGCAGGGCATTGGCGGCGGGCAATTGTCCTCTGCACAGGACCCCTTGTCTAAGGCTTGGCCCATGCCCTGAGCAGGACATCTGTGAGAGGTTCGTTAAAGGTGAGGAAAGGTTCTGTGGGGCCACTCCCAGCTGAAGCACCTATGTCAAGAAATTTGTCTTGACTGCCACCGAGGGCAGTTTAAGGTCCAGCACCACAGCCACCCTCCTCACCACCATGGTAAATGAAGCCCCTTCCTCCATAGCCACACTAGGTGGAGAGACTAAGCCAGTGTCTGGGAGGTGTCCAAACCACTTGTATCCTCCAGTAACTCATACCAGCTCTCTTCAAGCTCTTCAAAGGGGTTAGGGTAGCCATAAGGATCCTCAGATCCCTCCCAATCGTACTCCATACAGGGCCTATTGAAAAAAGGAGGCCCTGGCTCCTATTCGGAAAGTCAAGTTTTGTCCGGAGTCCACATCTGACGAAGCCAGTCTGGCTCTGTATCGCAGGCAGGTATGAGGATGGGGTCAGTACGCCATGGGGTGTTGGCGGAGCTGGGAACGACGTCACTGCAACTGGGTCTGGGGAAGGTCGTGGTCTCGTGACCATAGCCGATCCGGACCCAGGAACTGATCAAAGGGGCCAGACTGGTGCAGAGGGCAGACCAACCGGTGGGAATTCAGTGGGTGCACTGGTCTCACCCATGGGGCCAAATGTCGCTCCAGAGTGGTAAGCCTGCCCAAATATAAGGTGCATGTCCTCAAACTCTTAATTAGGTGGAGGTCGGTCCAGGAAATTCTGTGAGGTGCGGCGCAGACCCATATTAAGGCTCTGCGGCTGAGGTGTGGGAGCGGGGATTAGTACGGTGGAGTCGCTCCCATGCCTAGTCCAACAACTTGGACCAGTGGGGTGAAATTAAAGAGCTCTTTGACTTAGATTTTTTAGATTTTTTTGTGGGACTTACCTGACGATGACTTTGAGTGCAATGATGAGCATTTGGAACGGCTCAGCAAATGGGCCTCTGACCTTCTGAGCAAACGGGACCTGGAGCGTTGCAGAGTCAACTGGCGCCGGGCGACTAGGAGCTTCAGTGACTGCTCCCGAACCACCACTGTATTGATTGCGTGTCAGTCAGGACAGACCCTGGAGTCATGGCCCAGCTCCAGGCACCAGAGGCAAACCAAGTGAAGGTTTGTCACAGACATCTGTATGTCAGGTACTGCTCGATTGTTTTCGGATACAGTCTGATGCCTGGGGAATATTCTAAGGTAAAGAATCTGCGGCTAGAAGTCTCTATCAGATCCAGAGTTATAGGCCAGCGCCGCAGGTGAGGGCCTAAAACGAGGGAGAGGGCCTTTAACAACGGATATCGCGAGAGACAGAAGGGCCATAAGGCTGTTAGAGCATTCCACCCACTGCAGATATAAAGTTCTAAATTAAAAAAGAGAGAAACAGAAAGACAATCATTGTAATGTTGGAGCAGAAGCTTTATACCAGCCAATTTTTAGCCCTGAGCCAATTCATTGTCTTCAGTGGAATTCCTAACATGCCAACGTTCTAATAGGGAATAAGAGCTGAGAGAGGTCCTGAGCCTTCAGGGTGAGGGAAAAATACCATGGTTAGCCTTTGTCAAGGATACACCTTTGGCCATGGGCAGGGGTAACCTATGGTACAATGCTGAGGTAACCTGCCCTACAATATCTAGGAAGGATCTGGTACGGAGCTATAGGGAGAGCAAACTTGCCCACCTGCAGGGGAGTTCTACAACTGGCTCTCTTACAACAGTGTTCCTGGGAATCAAAGACCAGTACAGCCTAGAGCCAGTATTGGATGACATCCAACCCGCGCTTGCCAGGAAGCTATACCTGCAGCACAAGTTACTAACTTGTGTAACGATATATCTGTAAGAGACAGTAGTTAGTGACAGATTCCTTACCTTAGAATATCCCCAGGCGTCAGGCTGGATCCGGAAAGTTTTTGCGTAGCAGTACCCTTGCGCGTCGGTAGGCGGCGTCGTGCGGCTCCGCGTCCGTCATCGACGTTGGGACCGCCGGGATGACGTCGCGGGCAGTACTTAGACGCCGCCCCTGCGCGCTGACGTCAGTTCTGTACACGACTTTCCGCGCCAGGAACGCAGAGCCATGCAAGAAGCTGACATAGGTGTCTGAAAAATACTAGGGCCCTGAAAGGGATGTCCTTAACCCTAGAAATCAGTTCGCAGAACGGGGAGGATGGGTGGGCGGTAAGGAATCTGTCACTAACTACTGTCTCTTACAGATATATCGTTACACAAGTTAGTAACTTGTGCATCTGAAAGAGACACGTTAGTGACAGATTCCTTACCTTAGAATAGATACCCCAGCAATACCAACCCCGGTGGTGGGTCTGCGAACAAAGATCAGACAAGGAAGTCACGGAGGACAGAGCGGCCAAAGAAGCCGCCCCTCCGGACCTGGCTGTCAAGGCAGTAATGCTTGGTAAACGTGTGCAGCGAGGCCCACGTAGCTGCCTGACATATATCCTGCAGCGGAACACCGCGGCCTAAAGCCGTGGTAGCAGCCGTTGCCCTGGTGGAATGGGCACGCAGCCCAACGGGAGGCTCCTTCTTAGCCAAAGAATAGCAGGCTTTGATACACAAGGACACCCAGCGGGAGATGGTTCTCTTGTGCACCGCCCGACCTTTTTTGGCGCCCACGTAGCCAACAAAGAGCTGGTCATCCACCCGGAAGTATTGTGTGCGGTTGATATAAAAGGAAAGCGCACGTTTGGGGTCCAGATGGTGGAGCCTCACTTCCTCTCTTGAAGGATGCGGAGGCGGAAAGAAGGTGGGCAAAGTGATGGTCTGCCCAATGTGGAAGGCAGTAACCACCTTTGGCAAGAAGGACGGACGTGTCCGAAGAACAACCTTGTCTGGATGGACAGACAGAAAGGGAGGTTTGCATGATAGAGCCTGGAGCTCACTCACCCGCCGAGCGGAGGTGATGGCCACCAGAAATGCTGTCTTCTCAAGTAAGAAGACGAAGAGGACAGTTATGTAGAGGCTCAAAGGGAGCGCACATTAAAAAGGTAAGAACCAAGTTTAAGTCCCACTGAGGCATGACAAACGGAACAGGAGGGAAGAGGTGTGTAATACCTTTTAGAAACCTGTTAACAACAGGGGACTTAAAAAGAGAGGGCTGATCAGGGAGCCTGAGGAAGGCCGAGATTGCACAAAGATAGCCCTTGATGGTACCCAGGGCAGAACCCTGTTGGGCCAGAGAAAGAAGGAACAGAAGAACCTCAGAAAGAGGGGCAGAAAGGGGATTCACAGCCTTTGCTGTGCAACATGCCACAAACTTGTTCCACCTGCAGGCGTATACCACCTTAGTGGAGGGACGCCTGGCTGCCAGAATCACATCACAAACTTCGGGAGGCAAGTCGAAAGGAATCAACTGCCGCCGCTCAATCTCCACGCAAGCAGGTGTAGACTGGACAGGTTCGGGTGGAGGACCGTCCCTGCTGCTGCGACAGAAGATCCTCCCGAAGAGGCAGACGGATCGGGGATCGACGCTCATACTGAGTAGCTCGGGATACCAAACTCTTCGAGCCCAGTCCGGAGCCACAAGAATGACTTGGGCCCGGTCGCGCCGAATCTTCTTCAACACTCTGGGTAGAAGTGGTATAGGCGGAAAGGCGTACAACAGACCGCAACTCCACTCGCGACGAAAAGCGTCGCCGAGCGAGTGCCGCCTTGGAAATTCCAACGCGCAGAACTGCTGACATTACGCGTTCTCTTCGGTGGCGAACAGATCTAACCAAGGCTCTCCCCACTGCTGAAAGAGACCTTGCGCCACCTCCGAGTGAAGACGACATTCGTGATCCATCATGCACCTGCGGCTGAGTTCGTCCGCCCTGGCGTTCAGGGAACCTGCCAGGTGTTGAACCATCAGGAATATGCCCTGATGTTCCAGCCATGTCCAGAGGCGCAGAGCCTCCTGACATAGGGTCCACGACCCCACCCCGCCCTGTTTGTTGCAATACCACATGGCGGTGGTGTTGTCTGTGAACACCTGCACTACCGTCCCTTTGACAGAGGGAAAGAATGCCTTGAGTGCAAGTCGGATCGCCCGGAGCTCCAGAAGGTTGATATGGAGCCGGGACTCCGCCAGAGACCAGAGGCCTCTGATCTCCGCCTCTCTCATGTGACCACCCCATCCCAGAAGGGACGCGTCCGTCACAACTGTGTGCTCTGGCTGGGGAAGGGAGAGGGATCTGCCCATGACCCATTGCCGGTCCGAGAGCCACCACTGCAACTGTTTTGCAGTCCCCTCCGAGATCTGGACGTGATGGGACAGGTTGCCCTGGTGCTGCCCCCACTGGAACTTCAGGTCCCACTGCAGAGCCCGCATATGCCATCTGGCATGATTGACCAGCAGGATGCAGGAGGCCATGAGGCCCAGCAGCCTCAGGGTCATCCGTACCGAAACCCAGGATAAAGGCCGAAAGATCGGAATCATAGCCTGAATATCCCGGACTCGCCGTTCGGGAGGATAAACCCGAAACTGCGTTGTGTCCAGAACTGCTCCGATGAAAAGGAGCTGTGGAGAAGGAAGCAGGTGCGACTTCGGCACGTTGATGGAGAACCCCAGCGAGTGCAGGAGTTCGGCCGTTGTCTGGAGGTGGGAGACGACTGCCTGGGACGAGCCCGCCTTCAGCAGCCAGTCGTCGAGGTAGGGGAAGACTGGAACACCTGCCCGGCGCAGATGGGCTGCGACCACCGCCATCACTTTCGTGAACACCCGAGGGGCGCTGGTAAGGCCAAAAGGGAGCACGGTGAACTGAAAATGCTCGAGGCCTACCGTGAACCGCAGGTAACGCCGGTGGGCCGGCAGGGCGGGGATGTGGAAATATGCGTCCTGCAAGTCCAACGCTACCATCCAGTCTCCGGGGTCGAGAGCAGTCAAGACCTGAGCTAGGGTGAGCATCTTGAACTTCTCCTTCCGGAGGAAGCGATTGACGTTCCGGAGGTCCAAGATAGGACGCATGTCCTCCTTGTCCTTTTGGGCACCAGAAAGTAGTGGGAGTAGCAACCACGTCCTACTTCTGGGGTCGGAACGCGCTCGATGGCCCTCTTGGCCAAGAGGGCCGCAACTTCCTTTTGAAGAAGCACCGAGTGATCCCCTGACATGCGGTGGAATTGAGGTGGCATGGCTGAGGGGATGGTCACGAAGGGGAGGGAGTAGCCCTTCGGACAATGTCCAAGACCCACCTGTCCGAGGTGATGGCACGCCAGTGGTGAAGGTGATGGCGGACCCTGCCCCTACTGGCGTGCTGTGCACCTGAAAGGAAGGACTAGGAGGGCTTGGAGGCCGCGGACGGGGCGGGGTTGGTGGCCTGACCCGCACGCTGGTTGCCTGACCCGCCACGGCGGGAGCCACGTCCTCGGCCACGCGAAGACGCTTGCTGCGCGGGCCGGTGGCTGGGCAGCGGATGTGACTGGGCGCCCCTTCCATGGCCACGAAAGGGGCGAAAAGCAGACTGTTGCTGAGGGCGCACAGCAGAAAGGCCCAGGGACTTGGCTGGAGCCCGTGAGTCCTTAAAGCGCTCCAGCGCATGGTCTGCCTTTGTACCAAAAAGACCGACTCCATCAAAGGGCATGTCCATAAGAGAGTTTTAGACATCGCCCAAGAAACCAGTGGTCCTCAGCCAGGCGTGACGGCGCAGCGCCACTGTCGTCGCAAGCGATCTGCCTAGCGAGTCGGCGGTATCAAGGCCACATCTGATGGTGTACTTGGCCGCATCTCTTCCCTCCGCAATGGTGCGGGAAAGCAGTGTCTGCACCTCCTCAGGACACTGGGGCAGAACTTGCGCCACCGAGTCCCACAAGGAGTGGGAATATCGGCCCAAGAGGCAAGTGGTGTTGACTGACCGCAAGCCAGCACTGGCGGAAGAAAAGACCTTCTTCCCAAATTGATCCAGGCGTTTGGATTCCCTATCCGGGGAGCGGTAGGGAAGGCGCTTTGGGAAGCAGAGGCTTGGACCACCAAGCTCTCAGGGGTGGAGTGTAGAGAGAGGAACGGGGGTCGCCCGGAGCAGGGGCGATGGCGTCGGGCCACGTTCCTATCCACAGGAGCCCCTGTGGTGGGCTTGGACCAGGTGCCCAAAAGAATGTCTGAAAGCGCCTCGTTGAACGGCAGCAGTGGCTCAGAGGAGGTAGCCGCCGGCTGAAGCACTTCCGTCAGGATGTTAGTCCTGACAGCCACTGTAGGCAACTGGAGGTTTAAGGCCCCAGCTGCTCTACGCAACACCGTTGCAAAGTTTGCTCCCTCCTCCGTTGTCACGGATGGAGGAGACAGCATGCCAGAGTCAGGGGAGGTGTCCAGACCACTGGCATCCCCAAGTTCCTCAGCCCAGTCCTGATAAACTCACACTGCTGTGTGAGAGGGTCATCAGACCCCTCCCAGTTACCTCCGTCCTCCAAATTCAGGTTCAAAATAAGGAGGAGGGACCCAAGGTCCCATCGGCGTCGGAGCCGGCGTCGGGCGACGCCGGTCCGACGCCGTGTCCGGATCCGGAGAGAACCGGGGTACGACGCCGGCCGGAGCCCCGGGCGGCGTCGGGAACGGCACCGGAGATATCGGCGCCGGCGGAGGTGTAGTGAGGTCAACCGGCGTCGATAGGGGTTGCGGTAGCACCGGAGCCGGGATCGAGGCCGGGGCCGAAGCAGGGGCCGGGACCGAGGCTGGTGTTACAGGCGGCGCCGGGACCGGAGTCGCCGGCGGCGCCGGGGAAACCCCATCAATGCCCGCGGGACCCGAAGGCGCACCGGGGGAACCTTGAGGCCCGAAGAGGCGGGCCATGGCCGACAGGAATTCCTGTATCTCGGCCGGAGTCGGCCCCGAACCCGGGAAGGACGGGTAATGCGGGGGCGGCTCCACAGGCACTCCCGGAGCCGCGGGGACGGTGTCGATAGGAGCCTCAGCCGAGTCGCGAGACCGGCGAGGCGAAGCCTTGGAGCGATGACGCTTCTTAGACTTTTTATGCTTTGACTTACCGGAGGAGTGCGAAGAATTGGACCCCGACGACCGATGAGGACTCCGCGACCGGCCCCTCGACCTCTCTCGTGACCGGGGCTTGGTGTGGCGCGGAGCCGACTGCCGGCCCTCGAGGAGCTTTCGAGACCGCTCTCGCAAAGCCTTCGGGTGCAAGGCCCGGCAGTCGGGGCACGACTTCGTGTCGTGGTCGCGGCCGAGACAGTAGAGACACTAAGTGCGGGTCTGTGATCGACATCATGCGACCACAGACGTCGCAGGGCTTGAAGCCGGGCATCCCTACCGACACCTTCGGAGTCGAGAGACTCGGATAGAAAAACAGTGAAAAATCACCAAAAAGTTAGTCAAAAAATGACTAGGGCACTGCTCTTCCCGGATCTGCGCTTACTGGCGCGGAAAAAAGAAGAACTGACGTCAGCGCGCAGGGGCGGCGTCTAAGTACTGCCCGCGACGTCATCCCGGCGGTCCCGACGCCGACGATGGACGCGGAGCCGCACGACGCCGCCTACCGACGCAGCAAGGGTACTGCTACGCAAAAACTTTCCGGATCCAGCCTGACGCCTGGGGATATTCTAAGGTAAGGAATCTGTCACTAACGTGTCTCTTTCAGATATTTAGGTATGGGGTCCTCCTGCTGCGTGCCTTCACAAACAAATGGGCTGGTTCATCTCCTTTGGGCTGTCCGGCCTGTGGTAATATAGTGGAGTCAGAATATCATGTACTTTTCTTTTGTCCCGGCTATAGGAAGGCCAGGCATCGATGGTTGACACAGCTATGTAGAAACTTGGGAACCAAGCGCGGTGTAGAGGCTTTTAGATAACTGAAATATAACACCCATCTGCCGATTGTATTTTCAGTTTCGCGGTTTTTATTTTTCTATGTGGTGTGTACGCCGAATGCTCCTGAAGACCAATCCATAGGCTCTAGCTGATAACTATACAATATTTTAAATCGGATCTGGGACATTTTAAATTTGTTTTTAATAACTAAGATTTATTGTGTGTTTTTTGTGATTGTAATATAATCTATATTTGTTTTTAGAAATGTATATTTAAGTACACCTTCGAATACGATATGGGTGTGCTGGCCCTTGTGTTGGAAACCCTAATCATGATGGGGTTTGGGCATGTTCCCACATGGACTGCTTTTATTGAAATGTTACTGTAACGCACATGCACTTTTGTGGGCTACTCTAACCCAGGGCCATAGGGCCTGGGCCCGTGCCCACATGGAGTGTTTTAATGAAATGTTATTGTATTGTACATGTACTTTTATGGTCAAAACGACCGAAAGAAAGTTTTTTTTTTTAATTGAATTGAAGAAGCATAACTGAAAAGAGCCAATTGCAGAACTGTGACAATATTGGCTCATTCAACTCATGGTCTGAAACTGGAAAGTCTTATTGCAAAATACACAGAAAGCGTTACTACTAAAAAATGAAAAGAGCCAAAAACAATTATTGAATCAAAGTTTCTTAGTATTTTTAATCAACAAATCCACCCAACCTGGATTAAAACAATTCCATAGCAAGATAACAATATAGTGAGGATCTTAAACTCGAACAAAAATTGCAAATATCTGTGAATCCATTGGCCAATGTCAAGTCTACTTCAGTCCAGAAAAAATCTTGAGAAAGGAGCAACATAACTACAAGAACAACTGGAACAAAATATTACTATACAAAATCAGCAGTCTGGATTCAGGTCAAAGAAGGGAAAATATCACTCAGACAAGAACTCCTTCCAACCCTGGTTGTGGAAAAGTAACCCACTCTCATATGACTATCTCTTAGCTGCACGACACAGTGGACTACAACATTTTTCTCAAAATACTTAAGAGCACAAAGGGTGACCAAGGCTACCATTAAAAGGATCTGCTCCTTTCTCATCAATCACAGACAAGAGGTGCAGATTGGTTAGTTAATAGAATCAAAATGCCAGTATACATATTACATGCCAAATAGATATACTCTCTCACTGCCATAACTGGAAGTCTACATGCTTCTACTGATGCAAGTGCTAAGGCATTACCACGTCCATTTCACAACCCACAAAGATGATAGCCAAATGCTCATTGGCGTTGTGAATGACTCTGGTAGTCATTAAAGCATAAACAAAGGAATCACTACATATGGCATTGGATGACAGAATTCTTCCTAGTCTTTAAAAAGCTACAACTTGGTGAATTCAGTCTTGTCTTCAACTTCTTTCAATGGTCAGCAATCCTTTGTACACCCCACACTCTTTTCAGGAAGTTAAATACCTTGAAGTCACCTTTGATGCAAATCTATCATTTGCCCTCCAGTCCAATGTAGTAGTAAACACAGTCAATTTTTAGTTGCTAATGCTGCATAAAATCCTCAGTCTTCTTGGAAACCACCCAAGCCTTGATAATAGATAATAGTGCACCTTAATATGGTGCTCCCATGCAATGTAAGAAGAGTGTGCAAAATCATGCTGCTGTGCTTTCTCTCAACCTCAGAAACCGTAACCATGCAAAACTGGTACTGAAATCATTGCACAAGCTTCTGGTGGCATCAACAATTAAATTCAGAAAGCTATGACCATACATAAGACTTACTTAGGCAAAGGCGCGAGTACTTACAAAACTTGTGCCTTTTTTATATTCTGTCCAGTGATCTTCAACCAGTCACCTCACACTGACAAATAGGTTTCAAATGACTAATACACTCAGACAGTTTTCAAATGATTAACACATGTAACAAGAGCAAAAAGAAACTATTTTCCCCCAGAAGAACAAGTTACTTACCTTTGGTAACGCTCACTCTGGTTGAGACTCTATCTAACCGCAGATTCCTCACCTTTTGAATATTCCCCATGTGTCACACTGGATTGGGTAACTTTGCCAGCTATACCTTTGTGCTTTGGTAGGTGGTGCCATGCAGCTCCGCGCTGACTTCGTTCCACTTTAGGAATGACGTGCGGAGCCTACATAGGCGCCACTCCTGCATGCTGACAACAATTGCTTTCAAAGCTGTGTGAAACACCAGACGCAGAGCCCCAGAAGCAAATTGGTTGTGTCAGCGTTCAGGTTCCTAGATTTGGGATCTTATTAATGGAAAGAGTCCAATTCGCAGAATGGTACGGTCGGTGAGGAATCTGTCAGTGCCTCTCCCAGAAAGAGCATTGTGGAAGGTAATTAACTTGTTTTTCTGATAGAGACTTCTAACCGCAAATTCCTCACCTTTTGAATGGATATCAAAGCAGTACCTACGTGGAGGCAGGTCTGTAAATGGCAGTGGCGGCTCGCCGAGGGAGTGCTGCGGGGCGGTGGAGGGGCAGGGTGGGGGGTAGTAAACTCCGGCATACGGCGCAACGGAGTTATGTAAATAAATAAATACATAAAACAATTTACATTGTGCGCGCTGCAACGCCAGCTCGGCAATGCAGCGTGCGCAATCTAAGTTGTTTTATTCAATTATTTATTTACTTAACTCCGTTGCGCCGTTTGCCAGAGTTTACTACCCCCCACCCTGCCCCTCCCCCACCCCGCCCCACCGCCCCGCAGCACTCCCTCGGCGAGACGCCACTGGTAAATGGACTCAAGTCAAAAAATCCAGTAGGACCGAACAGGTGAAATGCACCCCTTGGCAAACCTGGTTGTCTGGATAGTAGTGTTTCGTGAACGTATGGAGTGACGTCCACGTAGCTGTCTGGCTGATGACAGAACTCCACATGCAAATGCACTGATATCCGCTTTAGCCCTCCTGAAATGAGCTCGTAGTCCTTCAAGGGGCTGCTTCTTGGCCAGTGCGTAGCAGATCTTAATGCAGAGCAGGCTCCAGTAGGAAAGGGTCCAATTCTGCACGGCCTTGCTTTTGTTCGCTCCAGTGAACCCCCACAAAGAGCTGATTGTCCACCAACTGCTCTCTGGTACGATCAATGTAAAAGCTCAGTGTTCTTTTAGAGACCAAGCGAAGGAGTCTCTCCTCCTCAGAGGGGTGAGGTGGAGCAGAGAATGCCAGCAGGGTGATGGTTTGACACACTTGGAATGGCATCACGACTTATGGCAAGAAGGATGCTCGTGTCCACAGAACCAATTTATCTGGGAAAAAAGTGGCGTACAATGGGTTGACAGAGAGGGCTAAAAGCTCATTAACCTAATGACTTTGACCCCTTCGATCCTAATCTTCTTCATCACTCAGAGCAGAAGGTGGGAAGGCAAACAGCAGTCTTGAGCTTACCTTGGGCGTAACGTGTCTCCGAGTGACAGACGATGTGGAAACTCCAATGCGCAGAACTGCTGCTATAGCAGGCTCTTGGTGGTGGTAAATAGATTGAGTAAAGATTCTCCCCACTCACGGAAGAGACCTTGCGCCATCTCCAGGTGCAACTGCCTTTCGTGATCCACTAGATGTCGGTGGCTGAGTTTGTCCGCCTTGGCCTCAAAGGACAAGTTACTTACCTTCAGTAACACCTTATCTGGTAAAGACATGTTCTAGCTACAGATTCCTTACCTTAGAATATCCCAGACATCAGGCTGGATCTGGAAACTTTTGCTCGAGCAATACCTTGCGCCCGGTAGGTGGCGTCGATTGGCTCTGCGTGACTTCGTTGGCGTCGTCCGCACTGAAAGTGACGTCTGCGTCACCTATATAGGTGCTAACTTGGCGTGCTGATGTCAGTTACTTTTCATGACTTTACACACCAGAGCCATGAAGTGCACTGACAGTGGTGTGTATAGAACAACTAGGGCCCTGAAAGGGAACAGCCCTGACCCTAAAAGCCTGTCCACATAGCAGGGAGGATGGGTGGGTCAGTAAGGAACATGCGTCTAGATCATGTCTCTACCAGATAAGCTGTTACCGAAGGTAAAAACTTGTCCATCTGATAGAGACATCTAGCCGCAGATTCCTTAACTTTGAATAGATACCCAAGCAATACCATCCCCGAAGGAGGGATTGCGAACAAGTTTAGACCAGGAAGTCCTACAGGACAGATCGGCCATAAAGGCGTCCCTTCAGACTTGACTGTCCAGGCAGTAGTGTTTGGTAAACATGTGCAGGGATACCCATGTTGCTGCCTGACAAATGTCAAGGACTTGAACACCACATTGCAACACCATGGAAGCAGCCTTAGCTCTGGTGGAATGAACTCTTAAGCCTTCAGGAGGCTGCTTCTTGGCCAGAGCATAGCAAATTTTGATGCAGAGGACGAACCATCATGAGATAGTCCTCTTCTGCACCGCACGACCTTTCTTTGATCCAACGTACCCCACGAAGAGTTGGTTGCCCACCCGGAACTCTTTACTGCGGTCAAGGTAGAATGACAATGCTCTTTTTTGGTCCGGACGGTGGAGTCGCTCCTCTTCTTTAGAAGGGTGCGGAGGAACGTAGAAAGTGGGCAAGGTGACAGATTGCCCCGCGTGGAATGGTGGTAAGAAAGAGGCCCTAGTGTGAAGTCCCAATTTTGCAGGGAAGATTGTCAGGCAAGGAGGCTTGGATGACAGAGCCTGCAATTCGCTCACCCTCCTGGCAGAAGGTATTGCCACTAGAAAGGCTGTTTTGATGGAAGCAGCCAGAGGGGGCAGGTGTGCAGAGATTCGAACGGAGCACACATGAGGAAGGTGAAAACCAAATAAAGGTCCCATGGAGGCATGGAAACATATGTGCACGTCCCTTAAGAAATATATTTACAATAGGGGATTTAAATAAAGAGGGTTGGTCTGGCAGTCTCAAGAAGGCAGACAGACACAAAAGGTCCCCATGAAGAGTGCCCAGAGCAGAGCACTGCTGGGAAAGAGTCAAAATAAAGAGAAGGACTTGAGAGAGGGAGGCAGGAAGAGGATCAATAGATCTTTTTGTACGAACAAGTCATTTACCTTCGGTAACGATATATCTGCAAGAAACATTAGTTAGTTATAGATTCCTTACCTTAGAATTACCCCCAGGGGTCAGACTGGATCCGGAAAGTTTTTTCGTCAGCAGTACCTCTGCGCGTCGGAAGGTGGGGTCGGTCGGCTCCGCGTTCGTCGTCGGCGTCGTGTCGCCGGGATGACGTTGCAGCAGCTACTTAGACGCTGCCCTCGCGCGCCAACGTCAGTTCTGTACACGACTTTCCGCGCCAGAAAACGCAGAGCCATGCCAGACACGGACCACTGGTGCACAAAACTAGGGCCCTGAAAGGATGTCCTTAACCCTAGAAATCAGTTCGCAGAACGGGGAGGATGGGTGGGGCGGTAAGGAATCTATAACTAACTAATGTTTCTTACAGATATATCGTTACCGAAGGTAAGTAACTTGTTCATTTGAAAGAAACACGTTAGTTATAGATTCCTTACCTTAGAATAGATACCCCAGCAATACCAACCCCGGAGGTGGGTCTGCGAACCAAGATCACACCAGAAAGTCCTGGAGAACAGAACTGCCAAAGAAGCCATCTCTCCGGACTTGACTGTCAAGACAGTAGTGCTTCGTAAAAGTGTGCAACGAAGCCCACGTAGCCGCCTGACAGATGTCATTCAGAGGAACGCCTCTTCCCAGAGCAGTGGTAGCTGCCGTCGCCCTGGTGGAATGGGCGCGCAGCCCCACTGGAGGCTCCTTCTTTGCCAAAGAATAACAGGCTTTGATACACAAAACGACCCATCAGGAGAAAGTTCGTTTGTGTACGGCCCGACCTTTCTTAGCGCCCACGTACCCAACAAAGAGCTGGTCATCCACCCAGAACTGTCTGGTGCGATCCAAATAAAAGGAAAGCGCACGTTTTGGGTCCAGACGGTGGAGCCTCTCTTCCTCCTTCGAAGGATGCGGAGGCGGAAAGAAGGTGGGCAAAGTGATGGTCTGCCCGATGTGAAAGGCAGTGACTACCTTAGGCAGGAAGGATGGACGAGTCCTGAGGACAACTTTGTCCGGATGCACAGATAGAAAAGGAGGCTTAGAAGAAAGCGCCTGGAGCTCACTCACCCGTCTGGCAGAGATGATGGCCACCAGGAATGCAGTTTTGAGAGTTAAGAGCCTCAGAGGACAGTTATGAAGCGGCTCAAAGGGAGCGCACATTAAATAAGTTAAAACTAGGTTCAAGTCCCACTGAGGCATAACGAAAGGAATAGGAGGAAAGAGATGAGTTATGCCTTTCAAGAAACGATTTACCACCGGCGACTTGAAAAGTGAAGGCTGATCTGGGAGCTGATAGTGCCCAGAGCAGAGCCCTGCTGGGCCAAAGAAAGAAGGAACAAAAGAACCTCAGAAAGAGGGGCAGAGAGGGGATCCACAGCCTTTGCTGTGCACCATGCCACAAATTTGTTCCACCGGCAGGCATATACCGTCTTAGTGGAAGGATGCCTGGCTGCCAGAATTACATTGCAGACTTCGGGAGGCAGGTCGAGTGACGTCAACTGCCGCCGCTCAAACTCCACGCAAGGAGGTGGAGGCTGGACAGGTTCGGGTGGAGGACCGTCCCCTGTTGCTGCAACAGAAGATCCTCCAGAAGAGGCAGACGGGTCAGAGGATCGATGGCCATGTTGAGCAGCTCGGGATACCAGACTCTCCGTGTCCAATCCGGAGCCATGAGTATGACTTGGGCCCGGTCGCGCCTGATCTTCTTCAGCACTCTGGGCAGAAGTGGTATAGGCGGAAAGGCGTACAACAGACCGCAACTCCACTCGCGACGAAAAGCGTCGCCTAGCGAGTGCCGCCTTGGAAATTCCAACGCGCAGAATTGCTGACATTGCGCGTTCTCTTCGGTGGCGAATAGATCTAACCAAGGCTCTCCCCACTGTTGAAAGAGACCTTGCACCACCTCCGAGGGAAGATGCCATTCGTGATCCATCATGCACCTGCGGCTGAGTTAGTCGGCCCTGGCGTTCAGTGAACCTGCCAGGTGTTCAACCACCAGGGATATGCCTGATGTTCCAGCCATGTCCAGAGGCGGAGGGCCTCCTGACATAGGGTCCACGACCCCACCCCGCCCTGTTTGTTGCAGTACCACATGGCGGTGGTGTTGTCCGTGAACACCTGCACTACTCTTCCCCGGACAGAGGGAAGGAATGCTTTGAGTGCAAGACGAATCGCCCGAAGCTCCAGAAGGTTGATGTGGAGCCCCGACTCCTCCAGAGACCAGAGGCCTCTGATCTCCGCCTCTCCCATGTGGCCGCCCCATCCCAGAAGGGATGCGTCTGTCACCACTGTGTGTTCTGGTTGGGGAAGGGAGAGGGATCTGCCGTTGACCCACTCCTTGTTCGTGAGCCACCTCTGCAAATGGCGTGCAGTGCCCTACGAGATCTGGACGCAATCGGACAGATTCCCCTGATGCTGCGCCCACTGGAACTTCAGGTCCCACTGCAGAGCCCGCATATGCCACCTGGCATGATCGACCAGCAGGATGCAAGAGGCCATGAGGTCCAGCAGCCTCAGGGTCATTCTGACTGAAACCCGGGATAGAGGCTGATAGATCGGAATCATAGCCTGAATATCCCGGACTCGCTGTTCGGAAGGATAAACCCGAAACTGCGTCGTGTCCAGAACCGCCCCGATGAAGAGGAGCTTCTGAGAGGGAATCAGGTGTGATTTCGGCACATTGATGGAGACCCCAGTAAATGCAGGAGGTCGGCCGTAATCTGGAGGTGGGAGACGACTGCCTGGGGCGAGCCCGCCTTCAACAGCCAGTCGTCGAGATGGGGGAAGACTGAAACCCCTGATCTGCGCAGATGCGCTGCGAACACCGCCATCACTTTCGTGAACACCCGAGGGGCGCTGGTAAGGCCAAAGGGGAGCACGGTAAATTGAAAATGCTCGTGGCCTACCGTGAACCGCAGGTAACGCTGGTGGGCTGGCAGGACAGGGATGTGAAAATAAGCATCCTGCAAGTCCAACGCTACCATCCAGTCTTCCGGGTCGAGGGCAGACAAGACCTGAGCGAGCATCAACATCTTGAACTTCTCCTTCCGGAGGAAGCGGTTGACGTTCCTGAGATCCAAGATAGGACGCAGGCCCTTGTCCTTCTTGGGGACCAGAAAGTAGTGGGAATAACAACCACGACCTACTTCTGATACAGGAACGCGCTCGATGGCTCCCTTGGCCAGAAGAGCCGTAACTTCCTGCTGGAAAAGGGCCAGGTGATCCTCCGACATGCGGTGGTAATGCGGTGGCATGGCTGGAGGGGTAGCCTCGAAGGGGAGAGAGTTGCCACTTCGGACTATTTGCAAAACCCACCTGTCCAACGTGATGGTGCGCCAGTGGGGGAGGTGATGGCGAATCCTGCCACCCACTGGCGTTTGATGGGCCTGAAAAGTCGGACTAGGATGGTCTGGAGGCTGCTGCAGAGGGGGGGGTTGGTGGACTGGCCCGCCCGCTGGCCCCCGGAACCACAACGGTTGTTCCCACGTCCCCGGCCGCGCGAAGGTTGGGTAACTTGCTGCAGCCTGTGGCTCTGGGAGGGACGTAGCGGGGCACCCCTTCCGTAGCCACGAAAGGGGCGAAAAGTACGAGTTACTTACCTTCGGTAACAATGTATCTGTTAGAGACGTTGTCTAGCCGCAGATTCCTTAACTGAGAATATCCCCAGGCGTCAGACTGGATCCGGAAAATTTTGCGCAGCAGCACCTCTGCGCGCCGGGGTGGCGTCAGTGGAGCCATATAGGACCCTCCCGGCGCGCTGACGGCAGTTTTCTCCGGAGGAACTTTTCCGCACCACAACGCGGAGCCCCCACTAAAACTGTGAGTATGGGAACAGTGTGCGAATAAAGAAGAAAATAGGTGAGAGAGAAAGAACCAAAGGGTGAGAAAGCACCATGAACGACAGTGAGAAGCACTGTCGACTGAAAGTTGGTGAAAAGGAAAGAGCAGAGCAATACTCTGAGAAGCAGTTTCGCAAAAGCGAAGTGAATGCCACCCCTGAGGCAAATCGATCTATAAAAAGAAGACCAAGGCAGACGACAGAAAGCATGCACCAGATGAAGTGAATGAAAAGAGCAGAACAGTACACTGAGAAGCAATCCCGCAAAAGCGAGAGAATGCCCTCTCCTGAGGCAAAACGGCAATGAGAAGAGCCAACAGCGAAAGGCAAGAAAGCCCCAAACCACAGGATTAAAGAAGAGAAAAGAAAGAAATAGGGAGACTCTGTCCCCCTGTGAGAGAACCATTGGACTGAGGCACAGGCCAAAAAGACCTCAAAACCAGTTGACTGGAGGAGTGTCAATGGAGAAGGTGGGTGGGAGGGTAGAGAACACCAGTAGGCCCCATACTGGAGGAAACCCATGTGGAAAAACGCAGGACGCCTGAACTCACCGCCCAAGCATGGGATTGGGAGGAGCAGAACAAGTAAACCAAAGTAATAAGCCTGACGGGGAGGGAGGTGAGAGATACCACCCCGTAGAAAGACAAAGCCACCCCGAGGGAGGCGAATGCAGAAAACCCCACCTGAAAAGGTCCGCGCAGATCGGGGAGGATGGGTGGGCGTTAAGGAATCTGCGGCTAGACAACGTCTCTACCAGATACATCGTTACCGAAGGTAAGTAACTCGTACATCTGATAGAGACATCTAGCCGCAGATTCCTTAACTGAGAATAGATACCAAAGCCATACCCCATAGGAGGCGGGTCTGCGAGTGAACCCCACTAAGTTCCCAAGGGAACAGAAGTGTCAACCAGTTGACTAAACACAGTGGGGGCAGCACTGGCAGAGTGGCCAACACCAGACTAGGATACTCCGTAGGGAGTGGCCAACAATGAGAGGCAAAGGCATCAAAAGCTGCCAAGGGCGGCAGGAAAGCACTTTCGGTTAAACAGAGTGGAAAGGGAGCACAGAACCAGAAGGTCAGTGCAGAATGAGAGTGGATATCTTCTGTAAAAGAAGAGGAACTAAAGCACAAGTTACTTACCTTCGGTAACGATATATCTGTAAGAAACATTAGTAGTGATAGATTCCTTACCTTAGAATATCCCCAGGCGTCAGACTGGATCCGGAAAGTTTTCGTCAGCAGTACCCCTGCGCATCGGTAGGGGCGTTGTGCGGCTCCACGTCCGTCGTTGGCGTCGTGGTCGCCGAGATGACGTCGCGGGCACTACTTGCAACGCCGCCCACGCGCACGGACGTCAGTTCTGTACACGACTTTCCGCGCCAGGAACGCAGAGCCATGCAAGATACTGACCACTGGTGCATTGAAACTAGAGCCCTGAAAGGGATGACCTTAACCCTAGAAATCAGTTCGCAGAACGGGGAGGATGGGTGGGGCGGTAAGGAATCTATCACTACTAATGTTTCTTACAGGTATATTGTTACCGAAGGTAAGTAACTTGTGCATCTGAAAGAAACACATAGTGATAGATTCCTTACCTTAGAATAGATACCCCAGCAATACCAACCCCGGTGGTGGGTCTGCGAACTAAGATCACACTAGAAAGTCACGGAGAACAGAACGGCCAAAGAAGCCATCTCTCCGGACTTGGCTGTCCAGGCAGTAATGTTTGGTAAACGTGCGCGAGGCCCACGTGGCTGCCTGACATATGTCTTGCAGGGGGACACCACGTCCCAATGCAGTAGTGGCTGCAGTAGCTCTGGTGGAATGAGCACGCAGCCCCACCGGAGGTTCTTTTTTAGCCAAAGAGTAACAGGCTTTGATACACAAGACAACCCAGCGGGAGATGATTCTCTTATGGACCGCCCGACCTTTGTTGGTGCCAACGTAGCCAACAAAAACCTGGCCATCCACCCGGAACTGCTGTGTGCGGTTGAGATAAAAAGAAAGCGCACGTTTTGGGTCCAGACGGTGGAGCCTCTCTTCCTCTCTGGAAGGATGCGGAGGCGGAAAAAAGGTGGGCAAGGTAATAGTCTGCCCAATGTGAAAGGCCGTAACCACTTTTGGCAAAAAGGAAGGACGGGGCCTGAGCACAACCTTGTCCGGATGGACTGAAAGGAAAGGAGGCTTACAGGAAAGAGCCTGGAGCTCACTCACTCGCCTGGCGGAAGTGATGGCCACCAGGAAGGCAGTCTTTAATGGCAAAAGACGAAGAGGACAGTTGTGAAGGGGCTCAAAGGGAGCGCACATCAAGTACGTCAGAACCAGATTCAAGTCCCACTGAGGCATCACGAAAGGAATAGGAGGAAAAAGGTGAGTAATGCCTTTGAGAAACCTATTTACAACAGGGGACTTGAAAAGAGAGGGCTGATCAGAGAGCCTGAGAAAGGCCGAAATAGCAGAAAGGTAGCCCATGATAGTGCCCAGAGAAGAGCACTGCTGGCCCAAAGAAATAAGGAACAGTAGGACCTCAGAAAGAGGGGCAGAAAGGGCATCCACAGCCTTTGCTGTGCACCATGCCACAAATTTGTTCCACCTGCAGGCGTATACCACTTTAGTAGAGGGACGCCTGGCTGCCAGAATAACGTCACAAACTTCAGGAGGCAAGTCGAAGGGAATCAACTGCCGCCGCTCAATCTCCACGCAAAGAGGTGGAGGCTGGACAGGTTCGGGTGGAGGACCGTCCCCTGCTGCTGCGACAGAAGATCCTCCCGAAGAGGCAGTCGGATCGGGGGATCGATGCTCATACTGAGTAGCTCGGGATACCATACTCTTCAATCCCAGTCCGGAGCCACAAGAATGACTTGGGCCCGGTCGCGCCTGATCTTCTTCAGCACTCTGGGCAGAAGTGGTATAGGCGGAAAGGCGTACAACAGACCGCAACTCCACTCGCAATGAAAAGCGTCGCCGAGCGAGTGCCGCCTTGGAAATTCCAACGTGCAGAACTGATGACATTGCGCGTTCTCTTCGGTGGCGAATAGATCTAACCAAGGCTCTCCCCACTGCTGAAAGAGACCTTGCGCCACCTCCGAGTGAAGACGCCATTCGTGATCGAGCATGCACCTGCGGCTGAGGTTCGTCCGCCCTGGCGTTCAGAGAACCTGCCAGGTGTTGGACCACCAGGGACATGCCCTGATGTTCCAGCCATGTCCAGAGACGCAGAGCCTCCTGACAGAGGGTCCACGACCCCACCCCGCCTTGTTTGTTGCAGTACCACATGGCGGTGGTGTTGTCTATGAACACCTGCACTACTCTCCCCTTGACAGAGGGAAGGAATGCCTTTAGTGCAAGGCTGATCGCCCGCAGCTCCAAAAGGTTGATATGGAGCCGGGACTCCGCTGGAGACCAGAGGCCTCTGATCTCCGCCTCTCCCATGTGGCCGCCCCATCCCAGGAGGGACGCATCCGTCACTACTGTGAACTCCGGTTGGGGAAGGGAGAGGGATCTGCCGACGACCCAATGCCAGTTCGTGAGCCACCACTGCAATTGTCGTGCAGTGCCCTCCGAGATCTGGACGTGATCGGACAGCTTTCCCTGATGCTGCGCCCACTGGAACTTCAGGTCCCACTGCAGAGCCCGCATATGCCAACTGGCATGATTGACCAGCAGGATGCAGGAGGCCATGAGGCCCAGCAGCCTCAGAGTCACTATGACCGAAACCCGGGACAAGGGCTGAAAGATGGGAATCGGAGCCCGAATATCCCGGACTCGCTGTTCGGGAGAATAGACCCAAAACTGCGCCGTGTCCAGAACCGCTCCGATAAAGAGGAGCTTCTGGGAGGGAATCAGGTGCGACTTCGGCACATTGATGTAGAACCCCAGCAAGTGCAGGAGGTCGGCCGTAGTCTGGAGATGGGAGATGACTGTCTGGGGCGAGCCCGCCTTCAACAACCAATCATCGAGATAGGGGAAGACTAGGACCCCTGATCTGCGCAGATGAGCTGCGACCACCGCCATCACCTTGGTGAACACCCGAGGGGCGCTGGTAAGGCCAAAGGGGAGCACAGTGAACTGAAAGTGCTCGTGGCCTACCGTGAACCGTAGGTAGCGCCGGTGGGCTGGCAGGACGGGGATGTGGAAATAGGCGTCCTGCAAGTCCAGCGCCACCATCCAGTCTTGTGGGTCGTGAGCAGACAAGACCTGAGCTGGAGTGAGCATCTTGAACTTCTCCTTGCGGAGGAAGCGATTGACGTTCAGGAGGTCTAAGATAGGACGCAGGCCTTTGTCCTTCTTGGGCACCACAAAGTAGTGGGAATAACAACCACAACCTACTTTGTGCGTCGGAGCAGCGCTCGATGGCCCCCTTGGCCAAGAGGGCCGCAACTTCCTGCTGAAGAAGCACCAAGTGATCCCCCGACATGCGGTGGTATTGAGGTAGCATGGCTGGGGGTAGTCTCGAAGGGAGGGAGTAGCCCCTCCGGACTATCTCTAAAACCCACCTGTCCGAAGTGATGGTGCGCCAGTGGGGAGGTGATGGCGGAGCCTGCCGCCCACTGGCGTTTGATGGGCCTGAAAGTTCGGACTAGGAAGGTTTGGAGGCAGTGGTGGCCGGGGTGGTGGTGGACTGACCCGCCCGCTGGCCCCTTTGTCCGCCACGGCGGAACCCAGCGTCCGCGGCTGCGCTGGGATGATTGCTGCGCCGGCCTGTGGCTCTGTTGCGAACGCTGCGGGGCGCCCCTTCCTGTGCCACGAAAGGAGCGGAAGGCGGAGGAGGGCGGACTGCCGAGAGTCCCAAGGACTTGGCCGTAGCCCGTGAGTCCTTAAACCTCTCCAACGCGCTGTCCGCTTTGTCGCCGAAGAGGCAACGGCCATCAAAGGGCATGTCCATAAGGGTGTTTTGGACATCCCCTGAAAATCCAGTGGTTCTCAACCAGGCGTGACGGCGAACCGCCACCGTCGTTGCAATGGATCTGCGCAGTGAGTCGGCGGTGTCTAGACCACAACGGATCATGAACTTTGCTGCATCTCTCCCCTCTGCAACAGCCTGGGCAAGAGCAGGCCGGGTCTCCTCCGGACACTGGGGCAGCACGTTCGCCACCGTATCCCACAGACAGTGGGAATAATGGCCCAAGAGGCATGCGGTGTTCACGGACCGCAGCGCAGAGCTGGTGGAAGAGAAAATCTTTTTCCCAAACTGATCCAGCTTCTTGGATTCCCTATCCGGTGGGGCGGAAGGGAAGGCGGTTGGGGAAGCAGAGGCTTGGACAACCAAGCTCTCGGGTGGGATGTTGGGAGAGGAAAATTGGGTCACCCGGAGCCGGGCGATGGCGTCGGGCCACGTTCCTATCCACAGGAGCCCCTGTGGTGGGCCTGGACCAAGTGCCCAAAAGAACGTCCGAAAGGGCTTCATTAAAGGGCAGCAGCGGCTCCGCAGAAGTAGCTGCTGGCTGAAACACCTCTGTCAGGAGGTTAGTCCTGACGGCCACAGTAGGGAGCTGGAGGTGTAGGTCCTCCGCCACCCTACGCAACACCACTGCATAACTGGCTCCCTCCTCCGTAGCCACGGTAGGAGGAGACAGCATGCCATGGTCTGGTGAGGTATCCAGACCACTGGCGTCCCCCAATTCCTCAGCCCAGTCCTGTGCAGACTCGCAGGCTGCAGCGAGAGGGTCGTCCGACCCCTCCCAGTCCTCCCCTTGCTCCTCAGGCTGTTCAACAGGCCTAAAATTAGGCCTGGGCGGTAAATTCCGTTCCGCTCGCGGAATTTGCGGAATTTGGGTAATTTCGCGTTCTGCAGAGAACGCGAAATTGCCAAAAATTCCGCGATCCGCGGCTTCGCGGAGTTTTTTGCTTGTTCGCGCTTTAAAAATGCGTGTTCGCGAGATATTTCTCCCGAACACGCAAACAGCTGATCAGCGAACAGGAAAAAAGCATCGCGAACGGGCAGAACAAGCAATTCCGCGTTTCGCGGAACTTCTGCGTGCTCGCGGAGATTTTTACCATTTCGCGGAGTTTTGCGTAGCGCGACTACGCAAATTCCGCCCACCCCTACCTAAAATAAGGAGTAGGGACATGGGGATAGAAATCCCCAAACGGCGTCGAGAACGGCATCGATCGACGCCGGACCGACGCCGCGTCCACTTCGGGGCTGAATCTGAGGTCGACGTCGTCCCGAGGAGCGGGCGGCGCCAGGATCGGTGCCGGTGGAGTCGACGTCGGTGGAGGCGTAACAAGGTCAACCGGCGTCGACCGGGATCCAGGCCGGGATCCAAGGGTGTCCTGCGGCGCTGGGGCCGGAGCCGACAGCGACGCCGGGGCAGGAGCCGCCGGCGAGGAAACACGAGGACACCCATGCGGGACCGCGGGGCCCGAAGGCGCACCGGCGGGACCCGACGGCCCAAAGAGGTGAGCCATGGCCGAAAGGAAGTCCTGTATCTGGGCCGGGGTCGCCGACGACCCCGGGAAGGGCGGGTAGTCGGGCGGCGACTCCATGGACTCCGCCAGAGCCGTGGGGGTGGCACCACCCGTACCCTCAGCCGCGTCGCGCGACCGGCGAGGGAAGTCGAGAGAACGATGACGTTTCTTCGACTTCTTGTGCTTTGCCTTACCTGACCCCGAGTGTGAAGACTTCGATCCCGACGATCGCCGATGATGACTCCGCGCACGGTCCCTCGACCTCCCTCTGGACCGGGACCTCTCACGGCGCGGAGCCGACTGCCGGGCTTCAAGCAGCTTTCGGGACCGCTCCCGCAAAGACTTCGGCGCCATGGACCGGCAGTCGGGGCACGACTTGGGGTCGTGGTCGCGCCCCAGGCAGAAGAGACACACGCTGTGCGGGTCCGTCACCGACATCATCCGATGACAGTCCTCGCAGGACTTAAACCCGGGCATCCCTAACTGCACCAGGAGTCGTATTGACTCGAAAACGGTGAGAAAAAGATCTAAAAAAACTTAGTCAAAAAAGACTAGGGGTACCGCTCTCTCCGGATCTGCGCTTGCTGGCGCGGAAAAAGAAAGAACTGACATCAGCGCGCGTGGGCGGCGTCCAAGTAGCGCCCGCAAGGTCATCTCGGCGACCACGACGCCAACGACGGACGCGGAGCCGCACGACGCCCCTACCAACGTGCAGGGGTACTGCTGACGAAAACTTTCCAGATCCAGTCTGACGCCTGGGGATATTCTAAGGTAAGGAATCTATCACTATGTGTTTCTTTCAGATTGTAGTATATGAGGGATCCGCAGGATCCGATGGACCTGCAAAAGAGAAAGGTCCAGCTAGGGTACAAGAATGGACCGAGTCCGAGTATGCAGGACGGACATGCATGACAGTGAAAGAAGCACTGTGGAACTGGGAACAGCAGCGGAAGGATGCTGACGACGCCCAGGATGACTCAGTGTTACTGGAAACACAAGACCTGCCAATGCACCATCGCCCATGCACCGGACATGTGAAAGGGCGGGCATCAAAAGGCAGAATGGCAGAGAATGAGGCAATAACCAGTGCCACGCACGTGGGAACAGAAGTACACAATAGACATTGTGTGTACCGCCAGAACCACACCACGGAAAGGAAAGGCACAATGAAGCGCCACGAGCAAAGGTGAGATGCGAGAGCGCATCACCAGGGTGTACCGCGTGAAAGAGATCCGGCAAAACTAACACACGTAGAAGACTTGCTCTCACGAAAAGTGAGGAACAAGACCACAGCCACTGTAAGAAGGACCATGCATGTGGGAGGTCTGGGTGTGTGTAGTATGCCAGACAGGAGAAAAGAAGACAGGATGCAGCCCGGAGGATGCGTTGAGAAAGAAAAGAAAAGGCACCATAGGCACCAACAGCCATGTTGCAGCGGTACCAGACAGAGCAATGCCCAGAGGGAGACGCAACAGCCACAGGCGGTAGGGAAGATCCACCGCCTACCGCGAGACAGACAGGGAGGCCGAGCAGTACTGGAAGGAGTCAGTACGAAACGTACAGGAGGAACAAAAGTGGATGTAGGTACAATAGCCCACAAGGCAAAAAATGTTCTGAGGAGAACACTCCCGTTGAGAGCAGCAACAGCAGCCTGAAGGAAAGCACGACAACACCTGCGGGGAAGGCAGCAGGGAAATGGGAAGCTCTGGCAGGTGAAGTGGCCATAAAAGCAAGGCACAAGACAATGTAAAGTATCAGCGTCTGGGGTCAGAACGCCACCATGGAGAGCGAAGTCCAACCATGAAAGTACTACGCAGCATGGATAGAGGAGAGTAGAACTAGGCAACGTAAAGTTGCAGGAAAGCGCAGCACCCCGTGACAGCGAACATACCAGGGAGCAGCCACCGGACGCTTATAGAACACAGAAGAATAGTGCCGAGCTAGCTGTGCGTGCTCGGGGACAGCGACAGGGTCCCGCTGTGAGGCAGTCCACAGATGGGATGGCCGCAGCGAAAGAACCACGACGAGACGGTTAGGAACCAGATGGTCGCAAGGAAAGTGGCTGACGAGAAAAGGCAGCACAAACCACCCAAGGAGGGCTAACCTGAAAAAAACCCTCCTGGAAGAGGTGACACGAGGTAGAACCTCAAAGTCCTCCGGGAAGAGGGCACACAAGGTCTTTAAAGCCCTCCTGGGCCTCAAGAAATGGAGCAGTGAGATGCAGGGGAGTGCCACAGACCAGCAGTAGACACCATGAGAGAGGCGATAGAGCGAGACCAACAAATGGACCGCAAGAAGGCCCCGGGAGGGACCGCAGCAGCAGTGAAAGTTTACAGGCACAGCCGCAGGACAACCTCGTGAAAAAGACCCCACAGGAGCCTACCAAGACTTCTGTGTGAAGGAGGCAGCTATACAATAGCCAACAAATACCCCACATAGGGTAAGTATCAACCCCAACAAGGGGCACCTCTTGAGCGTGAGCTCATAATCAGAGGATCAACAGAAATATAAGCAGCTGACCAGCTGCATGACAGAAAAGAAATTGCGGCGAGAAGCCGCCCAGGCCGTTCAGGTATTACAGCATGAACCCAGGGCCGATATGAAGCAGAAACAACACTGCAGAGGGTGAGGACAAAGTCCGCAAACAGAGAAAAACAGAATAACAACTATGGAAGGTTAGAGAGAAGGCGGTGAACCGCAGAGTCCGCATGTTCGTTAAACAGGGACACACCATCAAATGGCAAATCCGAGAGACTGTCACGAACATTTTCGGGGAAACCCCGGTCGCGCAGCCAAGCATGGCGATGCAGAGCAACGGACCTGGCCATTGCCCGACCCACCGAATCGGTGGAGTCAATGGCCGACCGAATGGTAAAGCGTGCCATCTCTCGGCCTTCATGAAGGAAACGAGCCATGTCAGCACGAGGACTCTCAGGGAGAGAAGGTAAAAGACACTCCACAGAGTCCCAAATGGCACAAGAAGCCCGGGCAAAGACGCAAGCCGTGTTCAGAGCACATAAGGCTGAACTAGTGGACGCAAAAATGCTGCGTCCACATGTCTCCAACCAACGAGACTCCCTAGTGGGAGGCAGCAATAGAGGCGGAGAGGAAGGCTGCGTGGCAAAAGCCACCTGGACTACTAGTCCTTGAGCCCCAGGCTGAAGGGACAAACAGGCTGGGCCCCCAGGGGCCGGACGATGCCGATGCGCAATGGCCCTTTCGACAGGATCTCCTGAAGAGGGCCGTGCCCACGTTCCAAGAAGCGCGTCGAACAACAAGCCGCTAAAAGGCAGCAAGGGTTCCATGTCCACCTCACCCTGGTGGAGGAGATCCAATAATGGATCAGAGGACAAGGAGACAGACGGAGGGTGCAAGTGTAAAACAGCTGCAGCCCTGCGAATACCCCTTAAAAACAATGCACCAGCTTCAGTGGGCATCCTGGAGGGCGACAACAGGCCATCTGTAGGGGACGGTTGCAAGCTGACACGTCCCGCAGCAGGAGGAGCAAGGGGCCACTGACCCCAGGGCATCGGAGCCAAATGGCATGGCGATAACCCCGGGTATACCGGATCCGTGTCCTCCCGAAGCGGAGAAACAACTGGAACCGGCGGCTGTTCCGGCGTCGAACCGACATCGACCTCCACGAGAGGCGACCCGGCTGTGACACGAGCCGGCGTCGACGTCCCCACTACCGATAGGTGCGGAGAAGGAGGATGACGACCAGGAGTCGACAGGCATGGTGCCGCCGGCGCCGCCAATGTCGACGCAGGGAGCCGCCAGGGGCCATGCGGAGACACGGCAGAAGGACTTGACGTAGGGCTGGGACGCCCATCCGGGTTGTGCCCCGACATCGGCACGACTCCGGAGCCGGAGTCGAGGCACTCGGCCGGCGCCGAGGGCGAACCCGCCGGCGAAGATCCGACCTGAACGCCTACCTCCTCTGTGGGACCCGAAGGCGCGCCAGGGAGAGGAGGTGGCCCGAAGATGGAGTGCAGAGCCTTGTAGTAGGCTTCCATCTGAGGTCGAGTCGCACCATCACCCGGAAAGGGCGGGTAAATGGAGGCCGACTCTGGGGGGTACAGCTCCACGGTGGAACGGGAACCATGACCCCGATCGTCACTTTGAAGCGAGGTCGATGAACTCCGTGACTTGTGCTTGGACTTACCTTTAGGTGAACAACGGTCGCAGGAATGACTCCGGGAGCGGACGCAGACAGAAGAGCCAGCCCGAGAGCGGCGGGGAGATGCCTTGCGGGATATCCGGGCGGCCAGGAGCTTCATTCGGCGCTCCCGCAGGGCCTTCGGACGCATCTGCCGGCAGGCGTCACACTCCACGGAGTCGTGGTGCGACCCAAGACACCACATGCAAATGGTGTGCGGATCCGACGCCGACATCTGTCGTGAACAGGTCTCACACACCTTAAAGCACAAAGGCATCGCACACCGTTCCCCGACGCAGAAGGCGTCGAAAAGGCCTGAAGAAAACAGGCCAGAGGAACAGCTGAATCCCGGATCCGCGTTGGGACGCGGAAAAGAAGGAAAACTGACGTCAGCGTGCCGGGAGGGTCCTATATGGCTCCACTGACGCCATGTCCGGGGACGACGTCAGGGCAGAGCCAAGCAGCGCCGCCCCCCGGCGCGCAGAGGTGCTGTTGCGCAAAATTTTCCGGATCCAGTCTGACGCCTGGGGATATTCTCAGTTAAGGAATCTGCGGCTAGATGTCTCTATCAGATGCAGACTGCGCAGGGCGGGTGGAGAGGCCCAAGGACTTGGCCGTAGCCGTGAGTCCTTGAAACGCTCTAGAGCGTTGTCTGCTTTGTCGCCAAAAAGGCGACGGCCATCAAAGGGCAAGTCTATCAAAGTGTTCTCGACATACCCCGAAAAGCCAGTCGATCTCATCCAGGCATAGCGGCGAAGTGCTACTGACGTTGAAATGGTCCTGCCCAGAGAGTTGGCGGTGTCCAGCCCACAACGGATGGTAAACTTTGCTGCATCCCTCCCGGCAGCGACAGCCTGGGAGAGCACTGCCCGGGCCTCCTCCGGACACTGAGGCAGCACCTGAGCAACCGTATCCCACACAGAGTGGGAATAACGGCCCAGGAGACATGCCTTGTTTACCGACCGCAGTCCTAAGCTGGCGGAAGAGAAAATTTTCTTTCCAAGATGGTCCAGCTTCTAGGATTCCTTTTCCGGGGGATCGGTAGGGAATGCACTCTTGGAAGTGGAGGCTTGCACCACCAAGCTTTCCGGGGTGGGGTGTTGGGAGGGGAAAGTGGGGTCGCCTGGAGCCGGGCGGTGGCGTCGGGCAATCATCCTGTCCACGGGAGCCCCCGTGTTGGGCCTGGACCACGTGCCCAAAAGGACGTCGGTGAGGGCCTCATTAAACGGCAGCAAGGGCTCCGAAGAGCTCACAGCCGGTTGAAGCACCTCTGTCAGGAGGTTAGTCCTGACCGCCACCGTAGGAAGCTCGAGGTTGAGAGCCTCGCCCGCCCTACACAACACCACTGCATACGACGCTCCCTCCTCTGTAGCCACGGTAGGAGGAGACAACATGCCAAGGTCAGGGGAGGTGTCGAGACCATCGGCATCCCCCAGTTCCTCTCGCCAGTCCTGTTCATCTAACTGGTCGGTCAGAGGGTCACCTGACCCCTCCCAGTCCTCCTCCTCTGGGTGCCATTCTGGTCGAAAAGAGACCCCAGGAGTGAACAGGGGCATACAAACCCCACTCAGCGCCGGATCCGGCGTCGGGCGATGCCGGTCCGGCTCCGGGTCCACGTCGGGATGGAGGCCGGGGTCGACGCCGGCCGGGTGGCCCACCGGCATCAAATGCGGTATTGGTGCCGGAGGAAGCAGCGCCGATGGAGGTGTAATCAGGTCAACCGGAGCCAATCCGTATCCAGGCCTGGATCCAAGGGGGGCCTGCGGCGCCGGGGCCGGAGCCGCCGGCAGAGAAGGCCTAGGCCCCCCAACCGAATCCGCGGGGCCCGAAGGCGCGCCGGCGGATTCGGGCCGCCCAAATATGGCATGCATCGCCTCGTAGAACGTACGAAGCTGGGCGGGAGTCGCTCCGGTTCCCGGGAAGGGAGGGAAACGCGAGTCGACTCTTCGAGCTCCGCGCGCACAGCCTCGGGAGGGGCACCACCCGCATCCCACGTTGGGTCGGCCGACCGACGAGGAGAAGTCAAAGAGCGATAATGCTTCTTCGACTTCTTCTTATGCTTCGACTTACCCGACCCCGAGTGCGAAGACTTCGATGACTTGGACGAATGGTGGTGGCTCCGCGACCGGTCCCTCGACCTCCCTCGCGACCGGGACCTCGAATGGCACGGAGCCGACTGCCGACGCTCAAGCAGCTTTCGGGACCGCTCCCGCAAAGCCTATGGCGCCATCGACCGGCAGTCGGAGCACGACTTGGGGTCTTGGTCGCGCTCCAGGCAAAAGAGGCACACGCGGTGCGGATCCGTCACCGACATCAGTCGGTTACAGGAACCGCATGCCTTGAAGCCGGGCATCCCTTGTGCACCAGGAGTCGAAGACTCGAAAAAGAAGTCGACAAAAGTCGAGAAAAAAGTCAGTCAAAAAGTGACTGGAGGTACCACTCTTCCCGGATCTGCGCTGGCTGGCGCGAAAAAAGAAAGAATTGACGTCAGCGCGCGCGGGCGGCGTCTAAGTAGCTGCCACGACATCATCCCGGCAACACGATGCCGACGACTAACGCGGAGCTGACCGACGCCACCTTCCGACGCGCAGAGGTACTGCTGATGAAAAAACTTTCCGGATCCAGTCTGACGCCTGGGGGTAATTCCAAGGTAAGGAATCTATAACTAACGTGTTTCTTTCAGATAATATTTTACTAATTTGTGTCACTGGCAGGCGTACACAGTCTTGGTAGAGGGATGCCTGGATGCCAAAATAACATTACAGACTTTGGGAGGAAGGTCAAATGCTGTCAACAGCAGCTGCTCAATCTCCACGCAAGAAGACATAGAGTTGACAGGTTCGGGTGGAGGACACTCCCCTTCTGCTGCGACAGAAGAGCCTCCTGAAGGAGCAGCCTGATCGGAGGATCGATGCTCATCTGTAGAAGCACGGGCTACCAGACTCTCCGTGCCCAGTCCGGAGCGACAAGAATGACTGGGCCCAGTCACTCCTGAGCTTCTTGAGCACTCTGAACAGGAGTAGTATCGGCGGAATTGCATACAAGAGGCCTGAGATCCACTTAAGACGAAAAGCGTTACCGGGCAAGTGCCGCCTTGGAAAGTCCAAGACACACAGATGATGGACGGAATGCAGAGCAAATCAAACATTCTCCCCCGTCAATAGATCTGGATTAAATCCATCGTTCTTTAGCTCACCATGCCACCCCAGTTTAGACCCAGCCATATGCAAATCAGTCTTGACCCTGTGCCTCATGGGAACAGTCTAGACCGAACTGCCAAGCCAGGTCCTCCCTGGACCGGAAACAAGCATCCTGGGACCGGTTTCGGGGCATCACCTCTCATCAGCCAGGCTAGCTTGAATCAAGTGTCAAAGTCCAACGCACAAAACAGCTGACATTGCGCGTTCTTGGCGGAGGCTAACAGATCTAACCAAGGCTCTCCCCACTGCTGAAAGAGACCTTGCGTCACCATCAGATGGAGACGCCATTCTTGATCCGCTAGGCATCGACGGCTGAGTTAATCCGCCCTGGCATTCAGAGAACCTGCCAGGTGTTGAACCACCAGGGGAATATCCTGCTGTTCCAGCCAAGTCTAGAGACGCAGGGCCACCTGACAAAGGGCCAAGACCCCACCCCACCTTGTTTGTTGCAGTACCACATGGCGGTGGTGTTGTCCGTGAACAGTTGAACCAGCTTTCCCTTGATTGAAGGAAGAAAGGCTTTCAATGCTAAGCGAATCGCTCGGAGCTCCAACAAGTTGCTGTGGAGTCCGGATTCTGCCGGAGACCAGAGTCCTCTGATCTCCACCTCTCTCAGATGGCTGCCCCATCCCAGGAGCGACGCATCTGTCACTACTGTGTAGTCTGTTTTGGGAAGGAAGAGCGGTCAGACTCTGACCCAATCGCAGTCGGTTAACCACTACTGCAGGTCCTGTACAGTTCTCTCGGAGATCTGGACCATATCGGAGAGATGCCCCTGATGCTGCGCCCACTGGAACTTCAACTCCCACTGCAGAGCCCGCATGTGCCATCTGGCATGTGTCACTCGCAGGATGCAGGAGGCCATAAGGCCCAGCAGCCTCAGAGTCATTCTCACGGAAATCCAGGACAGAGGCTGAAACGTCGGTATCACAGCCTGAATATCCTGGACTCGCCGTTGGGGAGGAGAGGCCAGAACGTGAACCATATCCTGAACAGCTCCAATGAAAAGGAATGTCTGAGAAGGAGTCAGGTGTGACTTCGGCATGTTGATAGAGAACCATAGCGAGTGCAGAAGGTTCGCTGTAGTCTGGAGGTGGGAGACGACATTCTGGGGCGAACTCGCCTTCAACAGCAAGTCGTCGAGATAGGGAAAGACTGGCACCCCTGATCTGCATAGATGAGCTGCAACCACCGCCATCACCTTGGTGAACACCCGAGGGGCGCTGGTAAGGTCAAAGGGGAGCATGATGAACTGAAAGTGCTCGTGGCCTACCGTAAACCGCAGATAGCGCCGATGGGCAGGCAGGACGGGAATGTGAAAATCGGATTCCTGCAAGTCCAATGCTATCATCCAGTCTCCTGGGTCCAGGGCAGACAAGACCTGAGCTAGAGTGAGCATCTTCAACTTTCCTTTTTTGAGGAAGTAGTTGAGGGCTTGCAGATCTAGGATAGGGCGCAGGCCCTTTTCCTTCATCAAGACCAGAAAGTAGCAGGAATAGAAACCACAGCTTACTTCTGGCACCAAAACCCTCTCTATGGCTCCCTTGGCCAAGAGCATCATGACTTCCTCCTGAAGCAAAGCCAGGTGATCCTCCGTCAGTCGGTCGTAAGCTGGCGGCATGCAGGGAGGAGTAGTCTCGAACGGGAGGGAGTAGCCCCTCAGACTATCTGAAGAACCCACCTATACGATGTGATGTTTTGCCAGTAGTGGAGGTGATGGCTGATACTTCCACCAACTGGCCGCCTATGATCTTAAAGGGCTGGACTAGGTGGGCTTGGAGGCTGAGGGAGCATTGGGGGTGGTGGACTGACCCGATCTCTGGCCGCTTGACCCACGGGTCGGAATGAGCCGCACCGACGGACGCGCAGAGGTTGCTGAACTAGAATGGCCATGTGGCTGGGGTATGGCTGGCACGGCTGGAAGCCCCTTCCGTAGCCACGAAAGGGGCGAATAGAAGATAGGGGACGTGTGGCCACTGAGAGCCACAACAACTTGGCCATCGCCCGTGAGTCCTTAAAGTGCTCTATGGCCATGTCTGCTTTGTCTCAGAAGAGACGGGTGCCATTAAATGGCATGTTCATGAGGAAAGCCTGGACATCCCCAGAAAAGCCAGAAGTTCTCAGCCAGGCATGGTGTTGAACAGCCACCGTCGATGACATTGTTCTCCCCAGCGAGTCGATCGTGTCAAGCCCACAACGAATGGTGAACTTTGCTGCATCTCTCCCGTTTGATACTGCTTGGGAGAGGATGGCCCGGGCCTCCTCCGGGACCTGTGGCATCAATAGGCATGCAGTGTTCACCAACTGCAATGCAAGGCTGGCAGAAGAAAAAATTTTCTTGCCCCAACCTTGCCTCTTGGATTCCCTGTCCGGAGGAGCGGAAGGGAACGCGCCCTTAGATGTAGAGGCTTGGACCACCAAACTCTCGGGGGTAGGGTGGTTGGTGAGGAAATTTGGGTTGCCTGGTGCAGGGCGATGGCAGCGGGCGATTGTCTTATTCACAGTAGCCCCAGTGCTAGGCTTGGACCAGGTTCACAGCAGGACATCAGTCAAGAGCTCACTGAAAGGCAGGAGGGGTTTCGAGGAGGAGACACCTGACTGCAGGACTTCTGTCAAGATGTTCGTCTTGACTGCCACAGAAGGGAGATGAAGGTCCAAGACCTCAGCTACCCTTCGCATCACCATAGCGTATGAAGCTCCCTCCTCAGTAGCCACGGTAGGGGGAGAAAGCAAACCAGATTATGGAGGTGTCAAGACCACTGGCCTCACCCGATTCCTTGTACCAGTCCATTTCGTGCTCTGGCTGGTCTTGGTTTTCCTAGCCCTTCAGAATAAGCCTGAGGAACAGACCTAGGACCAAACGGTCCTGTCAGGGCCGGAATCTGCGTCGGTAAGCGCCGATCTGATTCTGGGTCGTCGGGGATAAGAATGGGGCTGGCATCGCCAGCGGAGTCAAAAGTCTCTGCATGTGGCCTGGCGCCAGGGAAGGTCACGGTGGCATGACCGGCATTGGTCTGGGTCCATTTCCGGATCCATGGGGGGCCATCGGTGCCAGGGCCAGAGGCGCTGGCGCGGAACCCGACGGAGCCCCCTCTGGGCCTCCGGGGCACAAAAGCATGCCAGGAGGTTTAGGCCGCTTAAATATGAGGCACATGGCATAATAAAATTCTTTGAGCTGGGCGGGGGTCACTCCAGCTCCCGGGAAGGTGGGGAAGCGTGGAGCCAACCCAAGCACAGGTTCAGCCAAACGAGGCTGAGAACACCGAGGCTCCTCCATTGCATCAGCCGACCAAAGGGGAGAAACTGAAGCATGCTTTGACTTCTTGTGCTTTTAATGCTTTTTACCTGACTGACTTGAAGACTTCGAGTGGGAGGATGAAGACTTAGGGCTCCCGGAGCGGTGCCCGGCCCTTCCTCCCGACCAAGACTAAGAATGAGACCTCTGGGGCGAATGACACAGTGCCGAGTGCCGGGCCGCAAATAGTTTTAGGGACCGCTCCCTCAAAGCTTTCAAAGCCATGGCTCGGTATTCGGAGCACAACTTCAAATCGTGGTCGGGCTCCAGGCACCAAAGGCACACCAGGTGTGGACCCGATACCAACATGGCACGGTGACAGGCGCCACACGGCTTGAATCCGGAAGCCTTCTTGGACATTCGACATACCAAAAAATCATCAACAAAAAGTTGAAAAACGCCCGTCAGAAAGTGATAGAGAAAGCTCTCTTCATGGATCTGAGCTAACTGGCGCGGAAAGAAAAGAACTGACGTCAGCGCACCTAGGTGGCACTTACATAGGTGCCGCAGACATCACAATGGCGGAGACGATGCCGACAACGTCACACGGAGTCGACCAACGCCACCTACCGGCATGTAAGGGTACTGCTCAAAGAAAAATCTTCCGGATCCAGTCTGAAGCCCGGGAAATTTAAAGGTAAGGAATCTGCGGCAAGATGTCTCTATCAGATCTGCATGTTCAAAGCCAGGAAGGCCTAACTCTGGGAAAGCATCTTGAACTAATCCTGACGGACAAAGAGGTTCAAGACGCATCCTTTTTGGGACCAGCAATTAGAGGAGATAAAATCACATGCCCACCTGGTCCACAGGCACCCCTTCTATGGCTCCTCTTTGTAGCAAACCCAGCACTTCCTTCTCCAAGATCGAGGCGTGGGCTGAGGTACACCTCCTGATGGATGGCAGATGTTCTGTACGAGTGACTAAAATGGAATAGCACACTCAACAATTTGAGGTGATCAACTTCCACTGAAGCATAAAATGGGAGATCGTCCCCCAAACAGAAGCTTAAGGTGCAAGGGGGACTAATCAAAGAAGCTTAGAGGCTGCAGATCCAGTGGGTTTGACCAAGCTGAAAAGTTTGTCACTACCAGGAAGGTCTTGAAAAGCTGCAAAATATTGAGTAATGCTGGTGAAATTGTTTGGCCAGAGGCCAGCCCCAGCCAGTGGTCCATATTGCAGCTGTTTTTAAGTGCTTCAAGCAAAAGTCACCCATTCACCAAACAGCCTAAGTACCTCTCAAGATCTCACTGCACCATCACTTACCCTGAGAACTATTCAGCCAAAAGCTGGACATACTCTGAAGGCGACATTTTGAAATCTTTAGTTACCTTCAACCAATGAGTGTCACAGTGATGGGATATACTCAAAGTGTGGGGACCCACACACAATAATTCAGAAATCATGCAAATTGAAAACAACTTGCATCTACATCTTACATACATAGTTCATTAAAGGGCACCAATGATATAAGAAGTAGTGACAAGATGTAACAGAACACAGTTAACCCCTTCGGCGCTGCGCGAATTCTCCCACTGTGGGAGAATTAATGAGTGGGCGTGTTTCGGACGGCCGGGGGCCGTCCTCCGCACACGCCCACCGTGACGTCCGACGGCCGGGGGCCGTCCTGAGCACCGAAGAGGTTAAACTGCCTAGTAAGAAGCAGTGGAACACAGTATAGTTGTCAGGTTAACTTACATTTACATAGTTTGCATTAATATATTCCTCATTTCCTTGTAAAACTACCCGGGTGGCATCATCTGTGGAAAGAAAAGAATGTGATGGATGGATTAAATTAATTATATATTAGCAGAGTGTACTATTAAGATCACATTTAATTTGGATATTTAAGCTGTGCAACAGGTTTAATACCATATACCTATCATACAAAATGATGTACCAAAGGCAATAACAGCTCAAAATTACGCTGGAGATGGCAACCCAACCTCGGAACAAAAGCAGTTAATTGGGTCCTGTGTTTTTTAAATAACAAACTTTTAAACACACCTTTACAAGATTGCTTACACTTGACCATTACAAAATTGTTTGAAATGTGAACTATATTTCAGAGCTGTTTTTTTCCAATAGAGGCAGAGCTTAGGGGACTAAGATGTAACATGACAACTATGGGTTGCATAAAACCCCTCACTTGAGGTACCTCAAATTTAAATTATTTAGGGTAGGACAATTGTTCTTGTGGGTTTACCTCATTCACCTTCACGAGAAAATAGTTTCAGTTATCAACTCATGCATGCTCCAACGTGAGGAACTAGTATGCGTCCCTGGTAAGCGTGAGAACGGGCAAGTAACATCCATGGGTCAGAACAACATAAAATGATGGTTTTGCCAGTAGAACACACTTATTGTTTGGTGGGAACAATACAGCAATTAAGAGAAGAAAACACCAGCAACATGTAAATGCACGTGTGTTACATCGTAACATAAGCCTGACAACAACTGAATACTTACAGGGCAGAACATCTTTATATCGGTTTTTGTCCACATTTGGTCCTGACTTCGCACAAGTAATGGCCAACCCAGGCTTCTTTCGGTAAAGTTGCTGCAAAACAGATTGGAGAAAACAAGGTTCAGCCTACCCTCTACAACCACAACTGAAATATCGTTAATATTTCACATCATTAAATCCATATCTACCGTTATGTTGGTGCAAAGGTCATACAAAATCGATAGCTAAACATTTGTTGATCAGTATAACAATATTTTTGAGTCTTCAAACGAAGGTCATTTCCAGCACAAAAACTGAGCTATGCATGAGTTAGCAAAAGCAATTCAAATATATACAGACCAAAAAATCATGAACAGTGCGCTGGTCACTTGCATAAAGTCAATGTATGGCTCTAAATTAATGAATCTCATAAGAACTACATCCAACGAGATTGCATTGAAACTGCAAAGACGCAGGATGCCTGCTTCTCACAATCTTAAATTAATTTTCACTTTTTAAAATTTCTTTTAGATACTTAATATAGAGCGGACCTTGCCCTAAAGAGCACTTTAACACTAACAGGAATATCTCAACATGAGGCGCTGTTGACCAAATATTCCAGGTGAGACATAGAAGCTAAATGTGAGCATGAGTGGAGATCTAAGGCAAAGAAGAGAATTTTTCCAGATTACATATTGTATTGGTGTCGAGTCAGAGATCAGAACCCTGATCTGTGTTCTAAAGACAGCAATTTAGCTACCAGGCCACATTTCCTCCAATTTAAAAATTGTATTGTCTAGCTATGCTTTTTAACAAACCCAGTAAGGCTAGTTCTGCTAGTGAAATTATAGCTTGATTTTTATTTAGTAACACAGAAAAACAATGATAGTTTTAAAAAAAGTTACCAACCAAACAAAGCAAATAAGATAAAATAAAGTATCAGCAGTATTTTAAAATGTATTCAATAACTGTCCTTATGATACAGGCTTTCTTCAAATTTGAGTGTTTTTGAATTTACGCTAGCTTCCTAAGTTAACAAAGTCTAAGCTACCCTGTTCAAAAGCCTCCGTGTTCGAGAGAATAAATATTGAACTTGAAGCATGGTGGTCTCAGTTAAACTCGTTACACATCGACAGTTTTAGTCAAACCAAAGCATTTGACTCAGGCTCCCTCATGTAAAATTATGTCACGTAACACTTTGATCGAGGGACTTAAAATCATTCAACACTTTCCATAGTTGTGGAGACTATGTCTAGATGAAATCTCAGAAATACTGTGAACTCAATATAGCCCAGACTAGTGAAGTTGTTTTCTAATCCAGACTTAAATTTTAGAACGCACAACAATTCTGAGATGCTGCTAATAAATGTCAGCATATTGTGTTGTCAAATACAATGGACCTGGATATCAGGTCCAAATCAGAAGGCACAAACATAGGTCACTCAAAAAAGAACCCAGAAAAACTGTCAACAGATTAGCTGCTTCCTGACCACGCCTGTAGGGCCTCGGTGTGGTACGTAACAAAGATGTGCATCTCCCAGAAAAAAAACCCTTAATTAAGGACTGATGAGTAAAATTTGTAAGTACAACAATTAAAGAATCCTTGAAGATAAACAACAAAAAAATCAGCACAGCTGTAGCTCACGGTGGATATTTTTCTGTTGCGTGCCTCATCCCACCCAGCCAATTCGCAATATGAAACCTGTCCGACACTTTAAGAGACCACCTAAGAAGAAAATCTTGGAAAACCCAAACATCCTCCATGGAAAAAGATGTTTGTGGATGCTAGTTTCATGCTGCCCTATATTGTTCATCTAGAACCTGTAGAAAAAATAGGTCTGTTCATCATGACATCATCTAACATCATAGAAACTCTGGATCAATCCAAAAGAAGAATGGCAGACCAAATTGGAAGTTGTACCATGTGCTCTCCATCAGCTCTTTGTACTGAGGCATAACAAAGATTATGCTTCTCGGAACAGCAAAGGCACCAGACATTCCACACTACATTTCTCTACTAGCTGACAAATCTGGAGAAGACAGCAATTTTTCTCCAAACAGGATATCAGGGATATGGAGTTTACGCTTTACTAGGAAATCTTTAGAGTGGGCAAAGTGAAGGCCCCCACAATCACGCTCAGACGAGTTTTGGTCAGCTCACAATTCATTTTTGGTACGCAAGAATATGATTTGATGGCTCCTAATTGTTGCTTACAGACTGGCTCTTGTACCCGTTTTTATTATTGTTTTTTGTTTGTTTGCTTTTAAACTATTCCTTTTTTACTCATTCCATTCCATTCCTCACCTCACAGCATTCTTAACCATTCAGTCCTTCACGTTTTGCTTTGCATACTATTATTCATCTTGCAAACAGTTTTTAAGCTATCTTAACATTTCTTTGTTTTGTTCTACATTTTTGCATACAAAGGTTAGAGCGGCTGATTGCTTAATAAAAACGGAAACTGGCCACTATCAGGGGAGGAGGGGGAGAAGGGTGACCCAAGAAAACGTGGGTGAGTCATAATAAAAGGGTCATAATAAATTGCAAGTAAGACAAAAGTACTTGGTGGGTGAACAGGAATGTAATAGGATCAGGTGAAAATGTGAATAAGGAAGAGACTAAGGGCCACCGCTGGAATGTAGAATAAGGGAAAACTTGGAGGAGGTAGGTCGTAGAAACCTGCCCCTTTTAATCTGGGTTTTTTGAGGAAACAGCAAGAGAACAGACTTGCAAGACATGGGCCTTGTGGCTAGTAGGCTGAAGGCAGAGTACTGAGAAGTATATGATTGCAATACAGCATTTGGCTTGCCACATCAGACAAGTGTTACAGAAGTAATTATATATAGAGTAACTAAAATTATACATAAAGTTGTGCTGACATGAAGATAGTTTTTGATATAAGCCCCCTAGGATAGGGCTTGATGGTGAGGAAGGGCAATGCTGGTGCTTATGATGATTAACACACAAAGCCTCTCCTAATTGTTGACCTAATTGCTAATATGTCTTCTATATGAGTGTAGACATCTCACAAAAGGTAAAAGACTGGTCTCACACACCACCTGGTGTCATGCTTCATCATTGGCCAGTCCTCGCCCTCTAAAAACTTGGTTTGATAGAGGGCGGGCATACACCTGAAGACAGGGATGCACTTCTAAGACTAAGTGGGGGCCCTTAACAAAAAAGTGAAATTTAAAAAGCCATTACGAATGTCAAAACTCTTTTTAATGTGACTGACATCTGTATGGTATTAAAAGAAATGACCGGTGTATCGGGGATATTATAGTCCCCCACCGTATCCCTATTGGTCAACATGTTTCTGCCTAATGGCCCAACCGGGTCCGCGGCATTCATCAGGACCTATCATACATCAACGGGCTCCTACCTTACCATTCAATATTGGTGAGGTGTCCACTAAAATGGGGTGAACAAGATCACGCACCACAGTATCGCGGCTAAAATGTTCCAGCCCTATTCCCTGGGACCTACTTGCCCCATAGGTAGAGTGAGTGAAGAAGACCCATTAGGTCGAGCGCCTGTAATGGAAGGGTCTCCCGCTGCTGAACCTATGACTGCATGCCTCACCTCCTCGCTGGTCCAGCGAGGAGGTGAGGTAGGAGGTAGGAGCCCGTTGATGTATGATAGGTCCTGATGAATGCCGCGGACCCGGTTGGGCCATTAGGCAGAAACATGTTGACCAATAGGGATACGGTGAGGGACTATAATATCCCGATACACCGGTCATTTCTTTAATACCATACAGATGTCAGTCACATTAAAAAGAGTTTTGACATTCGTAATGGCTTTTTAAATTTCACTTTTGTTAAGGGCCCCACTTAGTCTTAGAAGTGCATCCCTGTCTTCAGGTGTATGCCCGCCCTCTATCAAACCAAGTTTTTAGAGGGCGAGGACTGGCCAATGATGAAGCATGACACCAGGTGGTGTGTGAGACCAGTCTTTACCTTTGTGAGATGTCTACACTCATATAGAAGACATATTAGCAATTAGGTCAACAATTAGGAGAGGCTTTGTGTGTTAATCAGTTTGAGGTGGAGGCTGCCTACTCCTAATACCCCGTGCCTCTAGTTCCCTACCCTGGATCGCTTCCAGGTTGTTGTGGTTGAAGACAATGCTGGTGCTTCTCAGCTGTTTGACTGAAGTGTCCAGGACCAGCATTGTATGTATGGCTTGATGGCTGGTATGAAATGTAGAAATTAATTTTTACAGTGACTCTAGATTCTTTTCGCTATTATCAACATGTTTATATCACTACTGTCTTTTTGGTAGGAAGGGGAGATTGGGTACCAGAAACAACTTCGATAGTTGTTTAATTAAAGGTGTTGATAATGGGAAAGGCCCTATGGACCAAAAGCAACAAAATCAAAATAAATATGACTTAGTCTTACTCTTTTTTTTAAAACTAGATGTCTGTTTATTAAAATTTGTATCATGTAATACAACAAGACAGTCTCAGATTCAAATCTACAACACTTTCGCATAGTATAGCATATTGCTAAGCAGCTAGACAAGGATGTGACTATACTTGATTAGAGATCGCAAGTGAGGAGTAAACTACAAGTAAGAGTTACCGGTAGAAGAACATGTCAAGGAACAGATAACAAAATAGAGGAATCAACAATAACCTGGTCATGAGTCAACCTCGGCAGGGAACAGACTAACACCACTCCGCCTGAGAGTTGTGAATCGGTAACACTTAGTCTTACTTTTAAGTCTTTCCTTTTTACCATGCTCAGACTCTGGGTAGTTTCCACAATAATTGACAGTAACAAAGTGAGGAGGAATAAGGCAACATCCCGGATACAAAGAAGCTTTAAAGAATTTCCTGGTAAAATTAAGCAGCGCTCTGGAAGGAAGCCTCTAAAGCAAAATGTCAGAAGAATAAGTGTGCAGTAGCTCATGTACATGCACACATAGCCCCCAGTTACATGGCTATAGAATGCTATAAATAGAACCCTGGAGGAGTGTGCCTTGACAAACAAGTTACTTACCTTCGGTAATGCCTTATATGGACATGATCTAGCCGCAGATTCCTTACCTTTGAATTTCCCTGGTGTCAGACTGGATCCGGAATATTTTTCTTCGAGCAATATCCCTGCGCGCCGGTAGGTGGCATCGGTCAGCTCCCCGTGACATCGTTGGCGTCCTCTGCGTCGTAGTGACGTCCGCGCCACCTATATAGGCACCACCTCGGCGCGCTGACGTAAGTTACTTTTCACGACTTTCCACAACAGAAGCGTGGAGCCATGAAGTGCACTGACATTGGTGTGTTTTATCAACTAGGGCCCTGAAAGGGTTCAGCCCTGACAAAAGAAACCTGTCCGCAGTGCAGGGAGGATGGGTGGGTCAGTAAGGAATCTGTGGCTAAATCATGGCTCTACCAGATAAGGCATTACCGAAGGTAAGTAACTTGTTCATCTGATAGAGACAGCTAGCTACAGATTTCTTACCTTTGAATAGATACCCAAACAATACCATTCCTGGAGAAGGGACAGAGGACAAGTTTAGACAAGTATGAACACGTTTAGACCAGTAAAACCAGCAGGACAGAGTGGCCAAAGAGGCCGTCCCTGCAGACTTGACTGTTGAGAGAGTAATGCTTGGTAAACGTCTGCAGAGATGCCCACCTTGCTGCCTGACAAATGTCCAGGACTGGAGCCCCATGTTGGAACGCAGTGGTTGCAGCCTTAGCTCTGGTAGAATGAGCTCTTAAGCCTTCAGGAGGTTGCTTCTTTGACAAAGTGTGGAAAATCTTGATGCAGAGGACAACCCATCGTGATAGTCCTCTTCTGCACCGCACAACCTTTCTTCGCTCCCACGTAGCCCACAAAGAGTTGATCGTCCAACCAGAACTCTTTTGTGCGGTCAAGGTAGAACGACAACGCTCTTTTTGGGTTTAGACAGTGGAGTCGCTCCTCTTCCTTAGAGAGGTTCGGAGGAGCGTAGAAAGTGGACAAGGTGACAGATTGCCCCACATGGAATGGTGCTACCAATTTTGGAAGGAAAGAGGCTCTAGTGCGAAGCATCAACTTGTCAGGAAATATTGTCAGGTAAGGAGGATTGGATGACAAAGCCTGCAATTAGCTCACCCTCCCGACAGATGTAACTGCCATTAAAAAGGCTGTTTTGATGGTAAGCAGCCGGAAGGGGCAATTGTGCAGAGGTTCAAATGGAGTGCACATCAGGAAGGTGAGAACCAAATTAAGGTCCCACTGAGGTATAATGAAAAGGCAAGGTAGGAACATATTTATTTATTTATTTTGAATTTGTAGGGCGCACAGCTACCCCGAAGGGTTTCCCGGCGCCGAGCAAGATAGGCCAGAAAGAAAGGTTATGAATAAAACTAATTTAAGTACAGCCATGTTTTCAGACCCCTGCGAAAAACGAGCAGAGAGGTCTCAGCTCGCAGAGTAGCAGGTAAGGAATTCCATAAGGTTGGTCCCAGATAGGCTAATGACCAACCTCTCATACGGGCCCGTCTGATTTTGGGAACAACAAAGCGAAATTGCTGAGCAGAATGGAGGGGGCGCAGCGGGCTATGCTGCTTCATAAAATCTTGTCGATATTTTGGGGCCAGACCTGTTTTAATTTTAAACATATAACACAGCACTTTGAATTTAACCCGATTCGACAACGATATCCAGTGTAACTCATGGAGACACCCTGACACAGCAGAGAACTTAGGCAGCCGGAACAATAGTCTTGCGGCTGCATTCTGTACTAATTGTAGTCTATGGATGGTTGACTTATCTGCTCCCAGATAGAGGGCATTACAGTAGTCCAGTCTTGAGATAACAAGAGCCTGGACAACAGTTCTCCGGACTGGGAGAGGAATCCGCCATAAGATCTTCTTTAGCCAGCGCAAGACTGCAAAGCAGGTGGAAGAGATCTTAGCCACTTGCTGTTTCATCCATAGATGTTCATCAATTATGAAACCCAGATTCCGAACACTGTTCACTGGCATAGGAAGAGAACCTAATTCAGGGGGCCAATGTTGAGGACCCCAAAGGTCATGTCTTTTGCCTAAGATCATAACTTCTGTCTTGTCAACATTTAATCTGAGTAGGTTAGTTTGCATCCACGAGGCCACTTTACTCAGTCCTAGGTTAAGATCCGAGGGCGTGTGTCCTTGTGACGAGGAGAGAAAAAAAATAATCTGTGTGTCGTCAGAATAGGAAAACAGAGACTGTCCTGCTTTTTCAGCCACTTCCGCTAACAGGCGGACATATATGTTAAATAGCAGCGGACTCAGCACTGAGCCCTGTGGAACACCATAAGGGGAAGTATGGGAATTCGATCAGGCCATGGCTGAAGAGACCTGGAAGGTCCGATCCCTAAGAAAGGAGTGAAACCATTCTGACGCCATTCCCTCCAAGCCTAATGACTGTAAGGCTTTCTCCAAGATATGTTGGGATACTGTGTCGAAAGCGGCACTGAGATCTAATAAGATAAGTCCCGCAGTTTTGCCTTCATCTAAACGATGCCTCAACATTTCAGTCATCCCCAACAGTGTGGTTTCTGTAGTGTAGAGAAACCAGCTCTAAAACCTGGTTGGGAGGTGTGAAGAAAGTTCCGGATTTCCACAAAAAAGGACAGCTGGCCATATACATACTTCCCCAAAATTTTTGCAAACATTGGGAGCAGTGATATGGGTCGGAAGTTAGACGGGATGGAGGGATCAGAATTGGCTTTCTTAAGGAGGGGAAGGACCATAGCATGTGGAACTGTCCCGTCCTTTAAAGAGGCATTTAAAGCTCCATTATCATTGCTAAAATGGAGGGATCCAGCCGCCCAAGAACCTGTGGAGGTAAAGGATCAATTGGGGATCCAGATTTAGTGTTTAAAAGAAGGCGATTGAAGGAGGAAAAATCCATGGGGACCCAGGTAGACAGTTTGAGAGGGGAACTAGGATTGCTTAGGGAATCAGATATGGCAGCAGCCTCTCTGGTTTTGAATGATTCTGCTACTTCTAACCTAATATCGGGTATGTTTATTCTTTGAAGCCCCATGTGTATGCTATCAATTTTATCGATAAAAAAGAGAGCAAGTTCTTCGCATTGACTGTGTGAAAGAACAGGGGACTTTGTCAATTTTTCGGTACCAGAGAGTTCTTTTACTACTTTAAAAAGGGCTTTCGTGCAGTTTTTGACTGTAAAATTTGTTGTGAGAAAAAATCTGCACATGCCGTTTTGCACAGGCTATGATATGTATTTAAAGCCTTTTTATATGTTATTTTTGTGTCATCATTGTAGTGTTTCCTCCAGCGCCTTTCCAGTGCTTTACACCTGGATTTTTCACATTTTAACTTCTCTATAAACCAGGGAGCCGGAGGCAGATGTTTATTGGAGCGTTTGGTTGAGAGAGGGAGGCATAGGTCTACTGCTTCCGACAGCCAGTTGTGAATAAGCATATGTACAAGGCCTTTGAGGAATCTATCTACAATGGGAGATTTAAATAATGAGGGTTGGTCCGGCAACCACAGAGAGGCAGACAGGGCCGAAAGGTACCCTTTTAGAGTGCCCAGAGCAGAGCCCTGCAAGGCAAGGGTTAAAATAAAATGCAAAATATCGGAAAGGGAAAGCAGACAAGAGGATCAATAGACTTTTCTGTACAAAATATTACAAATTTGTTCCCTCGGCAGGCATATACCGTCTTGGTGGAGGAACGCCTGGCTGCCAGAATAACATTAGAAACTCCAAGAGGGAGGACGAATGCTATCAACTGCTGCAGCTTCATCTCCATACAAGAAGGCATAGAGTTGTCAGGTTCGGGTGGAGGACCCTCCCCTGCTGCTGCAACAGAAGATCCTCCCAAAGGGGCAGCCTGATCGGAGGATCAATGCTCAGTTAGAGAAGCTCGAGAAACCAGACTCTCCATGCCTAGTCTGGAGCCACAAGAATGACTTGGGCCCGGTCGCTCCTGATCTTCTTGAGAACTCTGGACAGGAGTGGTATGGGCGTAAATGCATACAGGAGTCCTGCATGTATGTAGATGAAAAGCGTGTCCGAGCGAGAGCCGCCTTGAAAAATCCAGCAGGCAAAACTGCTGACATTGCATGTTCTCAGCAGAGGTGAACAGATCTAACCAAGGCTTCCCCCACTGTTGAAAGAGACCTTGCGCCCCCTCCGTGTAGAGATGCAATTTGTGATCCGCTAGGCACTGATGGCTGAGTTTGTCCGCCCTAGCGTAGAATCTGCCAGGTGTTGAACCACCAGAGACATGCCCTGCTTTTCCAGCCAATTCCAGAGACGAAGGGCCTCTTGACAAAGGGTCAATGACCCCACTCCACCCTGTTTGTTGCCGTACCACATGGCGGTAGTGTTGTCCGTGGACACTTGTACTAGGCTTCCCTTGATGGAGCGTAGAAAGGCTTTCAACGCCAAACGGATTGCTTGGAGCTCCAGCAAGTTGATGTGGAGTCCTGATTCCGCCAGAGACCAGAGGCCTCTGATCTCCACCTCTCTCCCAGATGGCCGCCCCATCCCAGGAGTGACACATCTGTCACTACTGTGAGATCTGGTTGGGGAAGGGAGAGGGGTCTGCCCATTACCCAATCGCGGTTTTTCAGCCACCACTACAGGTCTAGTGCAGTTCCCTTCGTGATCTGGTCCATGTTGGAGAGATTCTCTTGATGCTGCACCCACTAGAACCTCAGGTCCTACTGCAGAGCCCGGATATGCCATCTGGCATGTGTTACTAGCAGGATGAAGGAGACCATGAAGTTCAGCAGCAACAGAGTCATTATCACCGAAATCCAGGCCAGAGGCTGAAACATCGGAATCATAGCCTGAATATCCTGCTCTCGCTGCTCGGGAGGATAGGCCCGTAACTGCACTGTGTCCAGAACAGCTCCGGTGAAAGGGAGTGTCTGAGCGGTAGTCAGGTGTGACTTCGGCACATTGATAGTGAACCACAGCGAATGCAGGCGGTCTGCCTTAATCTGGAGGTGGGAGACGACAGTCTGGGGCGAGCCCGCCTTCAGCAGCTAGTCAACGAGATAGGTGAAGACGGACACCCCTGATCTGTGCAAATGAGCTGCGACCGCCACCATCACCTTGGTGAACACCCTAGAGGCACCACTAAGGCCACAGGGAAGCACAGTGAACCGAAAATGCTTGTGGCCTACTGTAAACCGCAGGTAGCACCGATGGGCAGGCAGGACGGGAATGTGTAAATAGGCGTCCTGCAAGCCCAACGTGCCCATTCCACTCTCCCGGGTCCAGGGCAGACAGGACCTGAGCTAATGTGAGGATCTTTTTTTTTTTTAACCTTTATTTTCATTTTTACATGACATTAAAACATCAACATCACAGCATACAGCAAAACGTAAGCCCCTTAAAAATGGAATTGTAATGCTTGGGTCCACACAACATCTCTCGAGTTCCACTGAAGTGTTAGTTTACATCACAGTATCGTGCAGGACTACAGTTTAAATTATTTCACCTTGGGCGTGTGCATGTAAGAGCTAGACTCCCAGTCCCTCACTCTCTTGGTCATCTTCCCCGCCCGTATCACTACCCTCACTCTCAGCTGTATTTTGCTCGGACCCGGTCACTCCCGTTAAAAACCCTGCAGTGCATACCTCTCTCCATTCCGTTAAGTCTGCCTGTAGTCCTTCATCCTTTCGTGTGAGCTTCATGTGTGTTTCCACAGCTAACGCCCACTCCCTGATGTCTATGAGCCACACCTGTACCTCTGGGCCTCTCTGCCCCATCCACGTTAATGCCACCCTTCATCTGGCCAAAACTAACATCAGTTGCAGTAATTTATAGGGCAGTTTCCGTTTTTTAGGCCTGCGTATATGGGCCAGCAAACATTGTAGTGGTTCCTCCCTTAACGGAAGGCCTGAGACTGCGTGTACCCTATCAGTCACCCCTGTCCAGAACTGTCTCACCACAGGGCATTCCCACAGCAGGTGTAAAAAGTCTGCGTCCTCCGCGGCACACCTAGGGCATTTACCATCCTTGATGGGGGAAATACGTCTCAGCTTCGCTGGTGTAAGGTAAGTACGGTGTAAAAAATGTTAATGTGTCAGTTTAAATCTAGCATTACATGAGACTGTGTGTGTGAGATTGCTACTGGTCACACAGGCCCTCTCATCTAATTGTGTGTTGAGGTCCCTCTCCCAGGCCGTCCTTGACGGTGGTGACGGTGCAGTAGAGTCCTGCCTCATGGCATTGTAAAGAAGGGATATCATCCTGCGACCTGATCCACATGTGACCAGTATATCTAAGGTATGTGTTGGTTGTGGGATGTCCGGGTATTGTGGCCAGGTGATCTTGGCTACCCCCTGGAGTCCCCTAGATTGTAGATAGTGACCCTGCCCAAGGGCAAAGCCCTTGCTTGCCTGTTCATATGTTATAAATGTCTCATTGGAAATAGGTCTGCAAGGACCTCACAGCCGCCATCCCTCCAGGCCTGAAATGACGTGTGTGTCCCCATCTCTCTAATGGGGGCAAGAATCCAGATCGGTAGCTCTCTATGAAATGGCGCTCTGCATAGCACCTTCTCTAAGACCACTGCAAAATGCTCGCCGTTTGTCGCACTAGATAGGGGAATTCTCCCTCCGCCCCCTACCCTTCATCAGTGCTATCGGGAGGGCTCCCGGGTCCGCGCTACCAGCCAACAGTTGGTTTTTGCCAATTGTCCCCCTCCGCCAGCCAACGCGCTGTGTGCTGTAGTTGGGCGGCATAGTAGTATAAATCAAATCGTGGGGCTTCCAGTCCCCCCTCCTCATATTTACTTGTCAAAATATTCAGAGCTACTCTACTCCTCTTCCCCGCCCACAGTAGTGAAATTAGGATCGTGTTCAATTGCTTGAAAAAACGGGTCGGGATCGGGGTGAGTGAGTTCTGGAGCGAGTAAAGGCACCTAGGGAGCATGACCATCTGTGAAATAGCTAGCCTGCCCATTAAGCACAACGGTAGGGTGTTCCAGAACTTCACCGAATTCTGCAGTGTCGTGAGTGTCCTGTCCAGGTTCAGGGCGATTGCCTGCACATCAGTTAGCGCGATCTGGACCCCCAGATACCTAAAGCTTGCACCGTTCCCATCTAAGCCCTAAATCTGGGAGATCCCCCAGAGGCACCGCCATGATGCCCAACGGGAAAATCAGTGATTTGTTGCGATTAAGTCTCAGTCCAGATCCTCCCCGAACCTGTCCAATTGGCGTAGCAATTCAGGAATGGCTACGCAGGGGCATGCCAAATAAAAAAGCGCATCATCTGCCTATAGGGAGATAATATGATTCGTATCCCCCACCTTGACACCCCACTGGTCTAGTTCTGTTCTAACTCGTACCGCCAACGGTTAAATGGCTAAGGCGAATAATAGGGGTGAGAGCGCACATCCCTGACGGGTGCCTCGTCCCAGTTCCAACTCCTCAGAGCGAGCCCCCCTCAGTCTCACCAGAGCGGGCGGTTCACTGTACAATGTTTGGACCCACCGGCGTAATTTAGGTCCCATCCCTACGGCCCAGAGGACCTCCAAGAGGTAGCCCCAGTCTACCGTGTCAAAGGCCTTAGCCAGGTCTATAGACACGAGTACCAGTTCCTCCGCTCGGCTTTTGACTTCATACATAATGTTACGTCCCGGGATGAAACCGCACTGGTCCTCATGCACGAGATGCGGCATGTGTGGACCCAAGCAGGAAGCTAACAGTTTACACAGAATTTTTGCGTCCGTATTTATCATAGTAATTGGGCGGTATGCTGAGGGTGCGCAACTGTCCCCTCCCAGCTTCAGTATCATACATATTTCGCTCTGGCCAACGCACCCGCGAAAGCCCGGTAAAATATCTGGGGGAAAGCCGTCGCCACCCGGGGACTTAGCTGCCGGGAGCTGCTGCAGTGCGGACTGTACCTCCTCTATGGATATCGGGACATCTAATTCCTTCCTTGCCTGCTCAGGGACTGTCTTCAGGGTTAAGCTCTGTAGGTGGAGCAGATAAGCTCGCTCACTCACCTTCGGGTCGGCCGTATAACCCAACTGAAGGTGAGACCGGAGGGTTTGCAGTATCTCTGCCTCGGAGTGGACCATTATGCCTGCAGGCTTGCGCAGCGCCCCTATTGTGTGCGGATTGTGTTCTCTTCTGAGAATCCACGCTAATAAACGGCCTGATTTGTCCCCCTCCCTGTGTAGGCGCTGTCGGTATTGGGTAAGAGTGTATTTATCGAGCCTGTCCCAGATATCACATATGCCTGTCTGCACTTCCCGTTCTCTGGTCCCCGCTAAGGGGTCTGAGCGATCCAGGGTCTGTACTTCTAGTAAGGCTGCCTCTTCTTCCCTCAGGTCCCGCTGGAGTTGCCTGCGAACCCCACACGTCTAGCTAATGCAGGCTCCTCTCACCACCGCTTTAGGGCCTCCCATTTTGTGGCCCTCAGCAAGGCCGCTTCCTCCCAGTTCAGTGTGATGTAGTCATTCAATGGTCCCTCTATGTGTTGCTTACCCAGCGGGTCATCTAGTATCTCCGGCTGCAACCTCCAGGCCCTCGGGCGCCGGACCAGGGCCCCCATCCGCTCTCGCAAGCGATTGGGGAGTGGTCTGAGAGGAACCGGGCCTGATGGGTCACTTCAAAGGACATATCAGGATCCGGGTTCGCTATCAGCACCCTGTCCAGTCTGCTGTGGGTGTTGTGTGTGGGGGAGTAGCAAGTGTATAGCTTCTGGGTAGGGTGTCTCTGTCGGCACATGTCCTGTGCCCCTAGGTTCCCCATAATCTCTCTAAGCTTCTCCGTCATCCTTGGCTTTGTCCCTCTGCGAGGTGGGTACCTATCAATGTCGGGGTCCAACACACAGTTGAAGTCACTCACCCATATAAGAGGCACCTCCAATTCGGACACCAAGACCTCTTGAAGGGCCTGAAAGAAGTCCGGTTTGTCCACATTTGGGGCATAGGTATTTAGTATTGCTACTTCTCTCCCATCTATTTTGGTGCTGAGGAGAATGCATCTTCCATTAATGTCCGCCTCCATGTATTGCAAGACGAACGGAGTCCTCAGGGCCACCCAGACCAGCACCCCCCTGGCGTAGGTAGAGTATGAGAGTGAAAAATCTGTCCCCTCCATTTTTTCGCCAGCCTCCAGGCTCCTGCCTCCTCGAGGTGGGTTTCCTGCAGACATGCCACCGATATGTGGTGCCTCCGGAGGAATGAGAGGACCCTATAACACTTAGTGCATGTGCCCAAACCTCTCTCATTCCAGCTCCTAATCTTAGTCCCCATTGTCCCTGTGATGTGCTGTGTTGGTGTGTGCCAGCGCCTTCTCACGCATGATCGGCCTACCCGCTGTATGCTGTTTCAATAACATATAAACACATGATGCAAACAACCCCCCAACGCCCCTCCACCCACGGACAAATGAGCAGCAACAGTGCATGCGGGTATGACGTCCCCATGCTTGTGCCAGGACGTGCACAGCCGCCCCATCAGCCCAACAGTGGCCGTAGAACTTCCCCCGAACAATTTCAGGCTCCCGGCCTTGCCCAGCCGCTAGTATCAGTATGCGGAGCGCGCGGTCTCCCTCCCAGGATCGAAACAGTCACCCCATGTCCATGGCTTCCCCACGCGCCCCTCTGCGCCCACAGGCCACCTGCCGACCCCGAGCCCTAATCCCTCCCCTACCGGAGGTGCCCCGCTCCTCCCCCGCTGCTTGTGCAGCTGCGTATACCCTGGGTATGCTTTGTTTGTTAGCCTACCAGTCGTAAGTCCCAGTGAAGCAAGGCATGAAAATCAAACCAGTTCCGAGGGAGAAAGTGTGTTTCTGGAATCACATCATTCATTTGGAGTAGAGTATCAGGTACCAGTTCCGGATCAGGATTCCCGGTCGATGTATGTGGTGGGGAGTCACCCGAGCCCGGGTTCTCCACCTGCATGGTTCCATTGTCACCCACCGTAATTCTCTGTCGCTCCGGTGGGTCTCCGTCTGTTGAGCGGTTCCTGTGGCGGCCTCTATGAGACCTCGGGGGCCTGGATCCCCATTTGGCTCTGGATCCCCTTCGCTCCCTGGGGGGGGGGTGTCCCCTCGGATTTCCAACCATTCCCACACTTCCTCAGGGGATTCGAAGAAGTGGGCCTTCCCCTGTGAGATCACTTTCAGTTTGGCGGGGTAAAGCAACATATATTGCAAGCGCAACTCCCGGAGCTTCTGTTTGACTCCAAGGAAACATTTCCTCTGCTCCTGGACCTGTCTGGTGTAATGAGGGTATACCGACACCTTGGCATTGTCGTAGGTTAAGTCTGAGGCCTCTCGTGCAGCCCGAAGGATGCAGTCTCTATCCCAGTAGTTTAGGATTTGAGCAATTATGGCCCTGGGCAGGGCCCCAGGGGGCGGTGGGGGAACCAATGCTCTGTGTGCCCTTTTCACCACAAACACCTCAGAGAGCCCCCTGGGGCATAGCTTGATGCAAATCCAATGTTCTAGAAAGCGTTCAGTTTTGCCCTCCTCAGCACGCTCCGGGATCCCCAGGACTCTGATGTTGCTGCGGCAGGCCCATCCTTCCGCTTCCTCGGCTCGACGTTCCAACGCCCCTGTGGTGTTGGTCAGCTGGGTCACCTGCTGCATTAGGGCCGCCACCTCGCCTTGGAGCTATACGATGTCGCCCTCCGCTGTAGATACTTTATGCGCGACCTTTGGTAGGTCTGCTCTGAGTAGATTTACATCAAATTGATACCGTCTCGATCTTGCCAGCTTCACTATCCCCATCTGGCCCCGACTGCCTTGTGATCCGCTGCGTAGGGAGGCCCTGGGTGGTGTACTGGATAATCGTGTTGGGGCTGGACACGCGGGCGGGCTTGTCCTTCCTTATTTCGCAGGCCCACGGTATACTTCAGGTACTTTTTCCCCTCAGGCCCAGTCCTAAGGTTGCTCCTGACCTCGAGCCTTGTCTCTTCCTGAACGCAGGGGTGACAATCAGGCCGTCACCCAACTTTCTATTGGTTTACTTGGCTCTTTGCGATTCCCAACACCGGCAGGGTGAGACAGGACCCAGTCACTCCACAGGCTCCTCTTTGCTAGCCATGGTGGCCTTCCATTTTCCAAATACGAGGTCCGCCAAGGTCCAGGCAGTGTACCTGCTCAGAGACACTGATGTGTGGAGTTTCACCTCACTTTGTGGCTCATCTTCCCTGCGCATCAACACACTGAGGGGTCATTCCCCCTATTAGGGCCTCTTATGAATGAATCCCTGGGCGCCGCCACCACGTGGACCCTCCAGACACAGGACTGGCCAGGGGCGAGGTACTTCGGCAGGCAGGACCCTCCTAGGTCTCAGTGCACCGCAGGATCCCTATATACTGCCTGGGCAGGGCCCCCGGAGCGCTCCTCTCAGCTTCCCCTTTGCTAGTGTACCTTCGAGGGGACCCGGCCGCAGGCTCAGATCAGCCCTCCGGGTCAAACCGGGTGCATCCCCCTCAGTTGCAATGTCAGCCCGGCCATACCTGGCTCCAAGCCTCCTCAGGGCGTCAGTTCGGGGTCCCCGCCGCTCCCTTCACGGCTCCTCTTCCACCTTCCAACTGCTGGGGGGGCACCCACCAGCAAGGCCATAGCGGTGGCTCCAGGCCACTAGCAGGCTCCCCAACCTGGGTCGAACACTCCTCCCACAGTCAAGATGCGGTCCGGGCAAGAGGCCCCCATGATCCCCAGTCGGGAGCCCCTGTCTCTCACCTCGTCAGGATTCCTCAGCAGTCCTGGGGCATGCACTCACGGGTCCAGCAGGCCTCGCCTACTCAGCCGCAGCGCACCTCACCGCCGTCGCTGCTCCGGGCCCGAGCGAGCCGCGGCCTCCAGTGGTATCGCCCGTCCAAGCCCATCGGAGGCAGGCACAGGGCACTCCCCGGGCCGCTGCGCCGCGTCTCTGGCACCACCGCAGGCCCTCTCGCCTCTGCACCAGACAGTCCCATGAGGCTCCCGCCTCTCAATACACCGGTGCGGGATGCAGAGGCGGGAAGCTGACTATTTCATGGCCCGTCTACTTCTCTGGATATCCATCCAAAGCGAGGGCTCTCAGCATTTGGGCATCCCTCGATGCATGTAGGTCCTGTCGGGCACCCGCCAGGCCGCGGGACCTGGTGTAGGCCGCTCTAGCCCAGGCGGCCCCCTTCAGAGGTTCCTCCGCCCAAAACGCCCTGCCAGGGCCCTCGACTCTTCTACAGGGCCCCCAGAGCATCAGGGGTCCCCACAGGCAATGAAGGGCACGCAAGAGCGTGCAGGTGAAGGATGTTAACAGGATTATGCGGCATGCAGGCCGGAAGCCTTAGGAGCTCACGTCCATGTTGCTTGGCCACACACCCCAATGTGAGGATCTTGAATTTTTCCTTTTTGATGAAGCAGTTGAAAGCTCGTAGGTCTAGGGTAGGACGCAGGCCCTTGTCCTTTTTCGGGACCAGAAAGTAACAGGAATAGCAACCACAGCCTACTTCTGGTGCCAGAACCCTCTCCATGGCTCCCTTGGCCAAGAGAGTTATGACTTCCTCCTGGAGTAAAATTAAATGAACCTCCATCAGCCGGTCATAAGATGGAGGCATGGAGGGAGGGGTAGTCTTGAAGGACTATCTGGACTATCTAGACTATCTGGAGAACCCACCTGTCTGATGTGATTTCTTGCCAGTGGTGGAGGTGATGGCTGATCCTGCCACCAACTGGCCACCCATGATCTGGAAGGGCAAGACTAGGAGGGTTTGGAGGCAGAGGCTGCAGGGGGTGGTGGTCTGACCGTACCTATGCGATCTATGTCTAAAACGGCCTGACCCTAAGATGGCGGCTTTATGAGGAGTACGGGGAGCGCTTTACCTTCTCCTGTGGAGCTGCGCGTTGAAATCTAAGGCAATTTGGGCAATCATTGTTAATTCAGTGCCTGCTGTTTGTAAAGAGCGCTTCATTGCAAAGCCGACCTCATCACCACGGCGATCTTCATGCGAGCAGAGCCTGACCCTAAGATGGCGCCCGTGACTCAGTTTTCGGCTCATCCATTCAGTGATATCGCCGTCGGACACTGCTGCAAGGTAGAGATCGGTTCAACCCTGTTCTGTTACACCACGCTGGGGGGCATTTCACCAACATTACCAGTTTTTTATCAGATGATCCCGCAAAGTGCTGGTGCCCTCTACAACTCTCATGGAGCTCAGCCCTTTAATGTGTCATTTTCCTTCTGCCAAAGCGTCAAGCTAACCTTCTGACAGCCACCCAAACATTTGTGGGACTTCATTGTTTAACACTGGGATAAAACAACATTGTGGAGACCGTAGAGACCTAGCTTTTTGGCCGATGCCCGGTGTAGCTACTTGATAGCTATAGAGGAGATAGGCTGTGGACTACCCCTTCGGCCGTCACCTACCCAGCCGGACATTGGGCAGACCTCACTTCGTCTCTCCGTTGTACTCTCCCTCCTACCCCTTTACTCCACCCACTTTCCCCTTTACGCTCCATTTATCCCTTCTCTTTGCTCTCTTATTGTTTTCTCATTGAGACCTAGCCGCTTGACTGATGCCCGGTGGAGCTACCTGATAGCTATAGAGGAGATGGGCTGTGGACTTCCCCCTCGGCCGTCACCTTCCCAGCCGGACTTTGGGCAGACTCTCCTTCATCTCTTCATCCATCCTTTCTCCATCCTTTCTCCCTCCTACACCTTTACCCCACCTACACCTTTACCCCACCCCCTCCATTTATTCCGTCTTCCGACGCTCTTGAAATGTTTTCTCGTAACTGATGTAACTTGCAACTGATGTAATTTTGTAACTCTGTGGATCCTTATGTAAAGCGCTCTGATACCTCCGGGTCTAGCCAGGGCTATATAAAACTCAAATAAATAAATAAATTTAAAAAAAGTACCTCTGGCTGCCCAACCGAGGGGTCAGAATGAGCCACGCCCTCGGCCGTGCGGAGGTTGTGGAATTTACACGGCCTTGTGGCTGGGATAGGGCTGGTGCTGTTGAAGCCCCTTCTGCAGTCACAAAAGGGGCAAAAGGCAGACTGGGGATGTGTGGCCACTGAGAGGTCCAAGGACTTGGCTGTACCACTGAGTCCTTAAAGTGCTACAGCGCCATGTCTGGCTTATCTCCAAGGAGGCAGGTGCCATCAAAGGGCATGTCCATGAGCAAGGCCTGAACATCCCCTGAAAAGCCAGTTGTTCTCAACCAGGCATGGCGGCTAACAGCCACTGTCGAGGAAATTGCTCTGCCCAGCGAGTCGGTCGTGTCAAGACCACATCGAATGGCAAACTTTGCTGCTTCTCTCCTGTCTGATACTGCTTGGGAGAGGATGGCCTGGGCCTCCTCTGGGACCTGTGGCAGCACTTGTGCAACCGTGTCCCACAGGGAGTAGGAATAACGGCCCAATAAGCCTGCGGTGTTCAGTGGCAGCTCCTCCGCTAAGGCGGAGGAGCACCGTCCCACTGCTTTTCGCTGTGTAAATAAAGGAAAAATAAAATGATAACAACTCAATGTTATTTTCATTTTATTTTTTCCTGCTGCAGCAGCTTGGCGGGGAGTGGCTGCTCTGTTGACAGAGCAAGGGGAGGAGTGTTGGGCACTCTGTAAGTGGGGGCCGGTCAAACAGTCATGCACACTTTGCATGTTCTGAACCCAGGCTGTATTACAGCCTGGGTGGAGAACATTCCCAGGCTCCCAGTCCCCGTCTGAGCGCCGAACCACGGCACTCAGACCAATAACAACACTTTATTGCAGCATTGTGATTGGCATGGGGGAGCCTGGGCACTTCCTGTTCCGACCGGACGCAGAGAGACGACGGAGGAGAGACGCAGTAAGTTTATTTTTATTTACCCCCTCCACCCCGCCCTCCGCCTCGCCACCCCCAATCTGTGCCAGCTGCCAAGGGTGGTGTTCACCGACCGCAATGAAAGGCTGGTGGAAGAAAAAATGTTTTTGCCCCAACTGTCCAGCCTCTTGGATTCCCTGTCCGGGGAAGTGGAAGGGAACGTGCCAAGGGGTGGGGAGGGGAAGGGGTGGTAGCGGCTTGGACTACCAAGCTCTGTGGAGTTTGGTGGGTAGTGAGCAAGTTTGGGTCACCAAGAGCAGGGCGATAGCAGCGGGCAACTGTCCTATTCACAGGAGCCCCTCTGCTGTGCTTGGACCGTGTTCCCAATAGGACATCTGTATGACCCTCGTTAAAGGGCAGCAAGGGTTCTGAAGAGGAGACACCTGGTGTAGGACCTCCCTCAAGATATTAGACTTGACTGCCACTGAAGGGAGCAGAAGGTCTAGGACCTCAGCCGCCCTTAGCACCACCATAGCATAAGACGCTCCCTCCTCCGTAGCCTCGGTATGGGGAGAAAGCGGGCCAGAATCTGGAGAGGTATTCAGTACACTGGCCTCACCCAATTCCTCATACCAGTCTAATTTCGGATAAGGCTGATCTTCTAAAGGGTCCAGCTGACCCTCCCAATCTTCTTCCATTCCTAGCCCTTCAAAATAAGGCTATAGAAATGTCCTAGGACCTGTGATTTTTGTCGGCGCCGGCAGGCACTGATCGAGCTGCAGGTCGTCCGGAATTAAAATGGGGCTGGCGGTGGTGTCGAGGCTGGCGAAGGTTGCAATGGCACAAAATGCGCTGGCCTGGATCCATGGGGGGGGATCAGGTTCCGAAGAACAAGGCCAAGAATGCCAAGGCTTCTCCGTCACGACGGCCGACGGATGGGGAGAATTCGAAGCATGCTTCGACTTCTTGTGTCCCGCTGATTTGGAGTTGAACGAAGAGGACATGGGACTCCTGCAGCGGCGCCTCGACCTTCCTCTCAACTGGGACCGTAAACGAGATCGTACAACATGGTGCCGACTGCCGGGCTGCAAGTAGCTATAAGGACTGCTCCTTCAAAGCCTTCGGACCCATGGCCTGGCAGTCGGTGCATGACTGCGAGTTGTGGTCACGCTTCAGGCACCACAGGCAAACCAGGTGCAGGTCCGTCACCGACATGCTGCGGTGACAGGTGCTGCACAGCTTGAACCCAGAAGTCTTTCAAGACATGAGGAAAAAAACCTACACACCAAAAGGGGGTCGACAAAAAGTCGAAAAATTCTATCAGGGTAGCTCTCTTCAAGGATCAGCACTTGACTGGCGCAGAAAGAAAAGACACTGACGTCAGCGCGCCGAGGTGGTGCCTATGTAGGTGACGCAGACATAATTACGGCGCAGACAACGCCACGTGGAGCCGACCAACGCCACCTATTTGCACGCAGGGGCATTGCTCAAAGAAAAAAAAGATCCAGTCTGACATTTGGGAAATTCAAAGGGAAGGAATCTGAGGTTAAATGCCTCTATTTGAGATACTAAAATCAGGGGGGCCCCGTGCACAAAAAAGCAATGGGTGATGCATGATGTTATCTATTTGGCAACAGTGGTTTTAGCAGCATCTTAGCTGGTAAAATTAATGCCCCCCCCCCACCGAGGTCACAAACAGTCAGTATAACGCAACTCCCTGGTTCAGACTGATGCAAATCCCTGGTTCTGTCCAGATAAAAGTACAAGGTACGTTCATTCAAGTCGAAGTGTGAGAGCATTTTTGTAATGAACTGAGGGTGAGTTTGTGTGAAACATCGTGAACGGCAGTGATGTCCATAGGTTCTGAGGCTTGCTTATATACCTGGCTAATGTTATGGCTGCCAAGAAGACCGTCTTCCACAAAAGGAGTTCCATGTCACCAGATACTATAGGTTCGAAAGGCTTATGTATCATCTGGGCAAAAACTATTGTAAAATCCCTGTAGGTGGTGTGACACCATAATGTAGGGAAAAATGGCCCATCATATGACTCCTGACAGCTTTGTTATCCATGGAGGACTCCTGTAAGCTGCTCCAATCCCACTACTGCTGTAAGGCAGGTCTTGCCTCAGCCAGGTGGTGTGCAGTAGTAATAAGAATGGGATGATGTTCTTCATTAAAGCCCAGCAACAGAAGAAAACCCATTTGCTCATGTACTGTGTACTAGTGGAGGCTCTTCCTGCAGACCCTAGGATCTCTAGGTTCTCCAAGCATAGGCCCAGATTTTAAACATTCAACTCCTCAGTCAGTCTATGCTGAAGATAAGTGAGGATATGGAGGGGGGGGGGACCCTTACACCTCCCAATGGACAAGAGGCCTCTTTACTGGTGAGATAGATATGGCCTAGTTGCAGAAGATGGAGTAGATCCCCGTACCAAACCTTCAGAGCCATACCAAAGACACTCAGATCACTAAACATTCTGGGCTGTTGAAGGACACTGTGTCACTGTTCATTCAAAAAGCAAACTGAACGAACCTGGTGTTGAGATGTGTCGCAACTGAGTCGATGAGCAGTCTCAAAGATGTGTTGAGTACATCAGACCTGCCGGCAGCTGGCAGCACTAGGAAAAACAGGAGTGCCCTTGATCCCTCATTTAGAACAGGGCTGTGATGTTATCAATGTTGACCGCCCTTAACCTGTATCGCATTCCACGCAAGAAAGCCTTTATTGCCAAGATGGCCTTCAGCTCCAACAAAATTAAGTTAAGTGCAAAGATGTATCTGATTTGTCCCACAAGGAACTCCTGCCTACCACCCATATTCTGAGCAGGCAGAATAAGTTTCCCTACTGTACCACACAAAGAGAGTTAGAGGATAAAAATCATTGCATATCCTCTTTATTTAATGCAAAACTACAAAATATGCGAAGATTGTATAATAAAAGCAACAACAATCAAATAATTTGAACAACAAAATGTATATTGGATGAGGAGGCCTACCCATATTATTGGGGCATGCTTTATTACAGGCAACTTCATGCCACCCTGATAAGATAGTATTATCAGGGTGGACTCCACTTTTGAGTGAGGGATTACTTAATGAGAATTACTGGACATACCTGGGATCCAGATATTTAATAAAATTATCTCAGTGTAACCACAAAGGTTATTCCTTTATTGGTGGGGACCCAGTATAAGATTAAAAATAGGCAAGACGGATGCGTAACAAGTACTATGACTCAATCACCCCACTTAGTGCGACATGTTTCAGCCCACTGGTTGCCCAAAGGGGTCGAGGGCTTTTATCAAGGCATGTGGGATCCATTAAATTAGAACTATGTAAACATTTATGCATAGGCAAGAAAGTGCCAATCTACAAATGGCATTCTACCTTAACGTGAAGACCTAAAAATACAATCAGTAGATTAGGTGCTAAAGGATAGAGGAAAATATTACTTACCCTGTAAGCATCTGTTCATGGTGTGCAGTGCTATAGATTCACATGCTCTCCATACTCCTGGCATCTAGTGTTGGGCTCGAAAGTTTGCAAGTAGTTTTTCTTCGAAGAAGTCTTTTGAGTCACGAGGTAGAGGGTGACTCCGCCCTTAGCACCAACTCCATATTAGATTGGGTTTTTTCCCAGTCATTAGGTTCGAACATGTATCCAAGGGCTCCGAGTTCAGCGAGTTATCTCACTTTCCATCTGTTCATTTCAAATTCGATATCTGTAAAGAAACTCTACTTGCTTGTTTCTGGACATCACTTCTCAGACACCGACCTATTAGCGACGCCTAAACGGTAGGGCCTTGGCCTCTTCGCGGGCCCAAGGCCCTTCTCCTAGAGGACTTCTCTGCAAGGAGTGTACATAGAGTGATTAAAAGGATGCCTTTCCAGTATTGTCCTCAGTGCCAAGCAAAATCCCAGTGGACCGACCACCACAAGGTATGTAATATCTGCCTCTCTTCAACCACAGCGACACAGTGTGCGAGGCCTGCCTTACCTTTCGCTCAAAGAAGACCCTTCAGTACTGAGGGGAGAGAAGGTGGGGACATCGGAGGATGCAGCGGCAGGCATCTGATGACACACCCAATATCTTCAGGGAACATCCCTCGCCTGATGTCGAGGATGGTGAAAACGCCAGTCCCGCAGGCATTCTGCCCCACCAACTGTCATACAGCCCAGAGGCTGCTCTCTATTCGGACGCCGAAGAAGAGGAAAAAGAGCCTTCTATCCCCTCAATGCATTCCGAGCCCTGGATGAAGCCCTTGACCAGAACCGTGAGTATGGTCAGCACGGAAACACTCACCAGGCCTGCCAAATGGCCTTGAGACCAGGCACTGCACAGCCCCAAATCCCTTCTACTATGACCCAGACTTCCCTGCCTCCACTGCCTTCGGTCTCTGGTCAGCACCAAATAAAAGCTTCGGAGCCGTCAACGCTTCCACTCATAGGCGCAGAACGCAAAGATAGTCTATAAGCCTCGGGCCCCCTCGAAACCGAGAGCCCCTTCAATGCTGCTGCCAAATTCAACCCCAAAGCTGACGTCTATGTTGAAAACACTGTTGGATCCGAAGGCTTAGAACATTCCATTGGTTCCGAAGACACACTCAGCACCTAAAACGCTTTCCACAGTGGGCTCTGACTACTGAGAGCAATCCATTCTCCAGTGTGCACCTGAGAAATTAAGCCATACCAGAAATGAGATGCTACCTCGAGCCACAAATCAGGATCACCACCTCATTCTTACTCCGTAGGATTTATTTATCCTCGTATTTCGATAATCGATCCACTTAAGAGCCACAGAATTCACAATCTCACACTAGGCACCATTTCTCTCTCCAACCCACCATGACTCCTTACCTCACCAAATAAGGCCCTTATTCATTACAACTACTGTACCCCATAAACGTCATGAAAATGGCATGAAATGCGTCAAAAGCTAAGCCATACAGGAAAATCCTGCGGTACTATTGCGGACCACTTCTACTACACCAATAAAGGCAAATTAAAGACTGGCATCATTTGTTACACTCTGGATACTCCTATTTTGTTCAAAGTTTTCCTATGATTTTTTCAGGTATCGAAGAACTCAAAACTCCCTTATGGGAGGAAACTCACTATAGCAGCATCAATATCCCTAAAGGCTGAGACACACATATCTATCTTTGACAAAGGGAAAATTATGATTCTATCTTCTGAAGCCAACCTTAAACTCCCCAACTTACACTTCAAGTAGCTCCTCAACATGAACATTAAATTTAGAGAACTGTGATTATATTGCCCTACTTTTCTGAACTAAAGGCACCACACTCATCTACCACACACTCACTACTGAAGACAAAGGCATCAATTTAAATCCATCCAAGTCCCCCAGTTGGGCACAACCAGTTCTTCAAAATGTAATCTACATCATGGCGGATGAAAACTAGCATGGGGTGAAGCCTAGGTCAATGCAGGTTATTACTTGGAATGTAAATAGGGTATTAGACATAATTAAGAGGGGGGCAGTCCTCCGGATGGCCCGCAGATTAGGTCCTGACCTCCTACTCCTGCAAGAGGCACACCTCATGGGCAACATCTGCCCCTTTTTGGCACGTATGGGGTTCTCCAAAGTATATCAATCAGGGTTCCACAGGGACTCCAGAGGGGCTGCCATTCTGTTAAAGAGTCACATTCCATTTCACCATCTCTGGACATGGCATGATAGACTGGGGAGGTTTGTTGCCATATTGGGTATGCTCTGTGCTCAATGTCTATGCTCCCCTGCCTTTATCGGAGGCAATGCTGCATACCATTGGGACCATTCTCAGGGAGTTCCCAAAAGGCCCTTGGGTTCTTGGGGGGGGGGGCCTGAATGGAGTAAGCTGACCCAGGACTCGACCGCTCATCAGTGGACTCTGGGTCATGCACATCTACCACCACACTGACTCGCTTTGTAACAAGAATGAGGTTGCTGGACGCCTGGCGATTTTGGCACCACACAGAGAGGGGATATATATTTTACTCAGGGGACACAGCTCTTTTTCACGACTGAATTGCTTTCTGCTACCGGGGTCATGCAGACATATGGTCTGGGAGGCGCAAATATTGGCACACAGTTTATTGGGCCATGTGCAGTGGAGTTGCAGTTGCTACTCGATGAACAGGGGGGCCCACCCAGGTGGCGATTGAGCAGCGGACTCTGGTCAGTGGAGATTTAAAGCCCGCTCTCCATTCCACCACTCGGGAATACCTGAGCCATAATGTTGGCACAGTTGCGTCCCCTGGGATCCTTTGGGAAGCATGGAAAGCCACATCCCTGGGTGTTATAAACAGCTACTGTGCTGCCCAGCGACGGAAGACAGAGGGGGCCGTGGAGAATGTAGAGGCCCGAGTTCTCAACTTGGAATCTTGTTAACTGGCGACATTGGACCAGACGATCCTCCGACTCGATTCATGCCAGCACAGTCCTTCGTCAAACTCAGTTGGGGGAGGCACGGTGGCGTGGATGGCGACCCAGCGCAGAATTTACCAGTGGGGTGATAAATAGAGCAAAACCCTACATTGGCTATGCTCTGTCTCCTCCTCCCCGCCACCTATCTCATATAACATTGACAATCGGGGTAACAGGGTGGTTGGAGACCGGCCCATTGCAACAGAGTTCGTCTCTATCTACGAGAAATGTTATACTAGCTACGAGACAGAGAGCCCACAGAGTTGGCAACATTGTTTCACAACATTCCCACTAGGTCTCTTTCAGCAGAGGACAGAGAGGCCCTTGAGGAGGATTTCACAGTAGCCAAGCTGGGTGGGTTTTGGCCCATCATCACCCTGGGAAGGCACAGAGGCCTTCCCAGGACAAAGAATGGTTTGATTCTCTACACGACTGACAACTGCTAGAAGACAAATGGAATTGTGATGAAATTGGGAGTGCCCTTTGACCTATGGGGCATGAATAAGAGTGACGAGAGATGGCATAACACATACCTTTGGCACACAAATCTATGTGAATTCCAAAAACGAGGCTTGTGCAGATCACATGAGCTGCGAGACAACAGAACAAACATAGTTGCTGCAGTATATAAAAGTGACTTGAGATGGGGGCGGAGCTTGCCTGGCTTCAAGATGGCAGTTACCTAAGGGAGCTCCAGCGGCCACCACCACCATCCAACAGAATCCTGGTGACCCACATGGACTGAGGGGTCTGGTACAGCTGGGGCGTACTCCCGGAAGGGCGTGAGCAACCAGAGATCCCTGAAAAGTGCGATTTGCAAGAGCCCCGATACACCGTATCACCGGAGCAGCCTACCGTCCCGGGCACTTGCGTGACCTCAACGTCGTGTAAGGATTTGATCCTCGCTCCTGGTGGGAGAACTCGGCGGACAGACCTCTAGGCCTGGCCCTGGCTGAGGTAGCACCGCTGTTAAAGACCCTAAGATCTGTTCATAAAATCGAGGGATATTTTATCTAAAGACCCTAGGAGAGAAATAAAAGCTAAATTCAATTCACACCCTTGGTTCAATGCACAATGCAGAGCAAAAAAAATACTCCTTTTGGATATTATCAAATCCAAATACTGGGGTGACATTCCTCAAGCACTTAGGAACTATAAGAAAACGTTAAAACAAGCCAAAGTTAGCGGGGAGAAGGGGGTTTGGGCAGACTTGCTGCATGCAGCAAAAACCAGAAACGCCAAGGTATTTTGGAGTATTATTGCACATGATAGTAGCTCTCCAACAGATGTAGTTGCTTTCCATGTGCAGCCACAATTGTGGGTCGAACATTTTGAAAAGCTGTATTCCCTGGTAAAAGTTGAGGGGAGCAGTAGAGGGTTGGCTAGACCTTCCTGTGGTAATAAATAAGGTCAAGTAGACCCTCTTGAAATATCCTATACTGATTCACTCACTGCACTTAAATCACTTGTGGCCAGAAAGGCAATCTTTATGCTTCTGAGCTGGATATTTGGGTAAATTACCTAAATATCTTATCTAGGGCGATCTTGAATGGAGTGCGGTCCCAGAGTCCTGGCGAGGAGCTGAGATCGTCCCGATCTATAAGAAAGGGAGCCGAGATGAACCAGGGAATTATAGACCAATAAGTTTAATTGATGGACTGCAGAAGATTTTTTGTAGACAAATCCCGGCAAAATTGACTGACTGGCTTCAAACTAACAATATACTTTCTGACCTTCAAGCTGGCTTTAGATCAAAACCCAGCAGATTTAGCATTGTATACTGGAAGACAGTAGTTCTGGGGAAAGGCCATCTCTACGTTGCTTTTGTAGATTTAAAACCTGCATTTGACATAGTACCTCGGAGCAAGATGTGGGGAGTCTTGAGAAGTATGGGAGTACCAGAAAATATCTTAAGTATCCTCATAAGACTCCACGAAAATAACCATGCTAGAGTCAGATATGGGAAAAATGGGGAGCAATAACATCTATTTAGGATAATAAGGATAGAGAGGGGGTGCAGCAGGGCTGTGTTTTAGCCCCAATCTTCTTCTCTCCATTCATCATTGATCTGGCAGAGGTACTCAATTTTGATAATAATGACATGCCCAAAATTGGTACCAGAAAAATACCTACGCTACTCTTTGCAGATGACACTCTCCTAATCTCGAAAACACCTGGGGGATTACAAGCTCTTTTAGATCGCTTTCTCTTGTTCTGTGCAGATCGTGGGTTAGAACTGAATGTCAGTAAAACCAAGTGCATGGTGTTTAATCCTTATAGGTCCTTGCATGCTAGGTTGCAGGTTTATAATACAACGCTTGATTTGGCCAAGGACTTTACATATCTAGGGGTGATGCTAACTCATAATTTTAGCTGGAAGGCCGAGATTAAGAAAAGTACCCTTAAGCTGCAGCAAGAGATGGGAGCGATATGGAAAATGGCAAAAAATTTCAAATCTAACCATCTAATGCCAGCCCTAGAAATATATAAAGCAAAGGCAAAATGTGCAGCTCTCTATGGCGC